>JXCR01041065.1:85077-203759 GCA_002079205.1 Phalaenopsis hybrid cultivar
TTCTATAAAAAGCGTGCATCTATCCACATCAATTGCAATCAGAATCTCATCAGTTTACATTAATTGGTATCAGAAAACTGCTCTTTTCATCAACTTTTGGTATCAAAGTGCATATGTCCACATCACAAAACCATATCCACTTTGATAGATCTTAGTATAACTCTCCAACAAAAACAAGTTACTCCAATGATGAATTCTNTGAACACGAGCGAACAAACTGTTGTTCGTGTTCGACTCGTTAGACTTAATGAACGAGTCGAACACGAGCTATTCACGAACAACGAGCCAAATTGACAGCCTTAAGCGTCCGGTGCAGTTACTATGCTTTCTGGTTTTTAAACCAATTTTGAGCAGCGCAATGATGGGTTGGATGTATGTATTCCTTTGGTGTTCTTCAACAAGTTCCTGATGAAGGAGAGAAGAGTTAGAGAAAGATTTATGGGATCTGGCGTGTGTTTTATGGGTTGAATCGGAGAAGAAAGATTTTGGAGCGTCCTGCAAGTTTCTTCGTGTGAGTATTAAGAAGAAACTTGTGTGATTCTTTTGTAAAACTAACTTATTTTCATAGTGAATTTGTGATGTTGTGGCTATGTGGTTTTTTCCCTTTCTCGGGTTTTTCCACGAAAATTCTCGTGTTCTTTTCTGGTTATTTTGATTTTGCTTCTGTGCTTAAATTTATTGTTTCAAATTTCTCGAATCCTGTGATTTTATTCCGCGGTGAAACTGGAAGAAGATTCTTTTGGAGTAGTTTTTCCAAACACACTTTTCTTCTATCAATTGGTAAGCCTCCACAAACGGATTGGACATTAATGAACCCTCTGGAGCATCATCTATTATGGACCTCACTAACCTTACCAATCCATTGTAAAAGGTTTAAATGCTTAGCCAAATAGGTAGGGCATAGTGTAGGCACCTACGAAGCAGTTCCTTGAATCTCTCTTAGACTTCATAAACTGATTCTCCATTAATTTGAGTGAATGAGGTAAAGACGTTCCTAAATTTAACAGTCTTGGAAAAAATATTTTGTCAAAAACTTTTGGGCCAGGTTATTCCAGGTTGTTATTGATCCTAGGGGACAAGGGAGTTGAGCAACACCTTAGCTTTGCCCCTCAAATAAAAAGGAAAACACCTAAGCTTAACGACATCGCTGAGGAAATAGTTGTACCAGAACGTGACATAGCATTCAAGAAAGTTGACTATGTGAAAATTTGGGACCTAAAAGGTAGTCCCCCAAACTGGCTATTTTGGATCATTTGGATGATAACAGATCTCAGCTCAAATGTGTTGGCCTCAACAGTGGGGTAGTTGATGCTCATGTGGATTTCATCAACATAAGGGTTGGCATAGCCCATACGTGATTTCATGCTGGGAGTGTTAGGGTTAGCAATCTCAATAGGTCAAAAAGGGCAAGGTCAAACTCAACTCCCCCATGCAAACAAACAACAGGGACAAAGGATTCCTACAACAAACTTGATAGACTACAAACAAGCAGACAAGCACGACGACCCACACGAGTCAGTCAACATACAGTCAGACAAAGCATACATCACATGCAAGAAAGAAAAACGAACTTATTTTGGTTTTTTAGCTTTATTTTTTTTTCAACGTTTTCTATTTTTTTCACCATCTGCAAGAAAACACAGCATCAATACAAATGCAAAAAGAGAAATAACAAAAACAAAAAAAACAGAAAAACAAGTGTCAAACCAAGATCCTAAGCTTATCGACTGAGGTTCTAAAGGAAATTAGAATAATTATTAACAACTTCTCTTGAGCCCATAACAACGCACACGAGCCAAATTGAGGTAGAATGTGTCAAATTCCCGAGAGCACGGAAAATCCGTGGCAGGATTCTAGCGCCCCTGCGTGCCCTAGGCACACCAACACACTCGCACGCCTTGTGCGAAGATGCACTAGCGCCCATATCGCGACACACCGCATTGGCTTTTTTTTTTTAAGTCTATATGGAGAAAAGTCGTCATTTTTCTTCTGATCACCCTCATACATGAAATTCGCCTAAGAGCCTAGTTCCGTGAAAAAGTTGCCATTTTTCTCCTGATCACCCTCATCCATGAAATTCGCCTGAGAGCCTATCTTCAGAGAGGTATGTTTTCATGTTTTGGGCAACTTCCACCATGCATTGTGGTTTATCTTCCTCGTACATTTAGCATGGCACCAAAGACCAAAGGTAAGAGGAAAGATGCGACCTTCAACGCAAGAAAATTTCTTAGTGTGGATGTTGCAAACCGCTTTAGTGATATTCTTGTGTCAAGGAAATTCATTTCGGAATTCTAGACTTCGGGGAGAATTGCTGAGTAGATCGAGGCAAGAGGATGGTTGCGTCTATGCTACCAAATTTCACCCGCCATAGTCTCAATCGTCCGCGAGTTCTTCGTTAATGTGAGGGAACCTGTGGATAAAAAAGTATGTGCGGGGAAATGGGTAATATTTGATTCCGACACTAGCAACGCTTATCTAATACCACCTAGTTCCACAATGAGGGCACTATTATTTCTTAAACCATACTACGAAGTCACCAAGGATCGTGTCGTTCTGAACTACTGCATTCAGAACGACACATCTATTGATGTAAGCTCGCTTCTGACTTCCTCCCTATCATCAATGGCGACACAATCACAGGATTAGGTCTCCCAAATTTCGTCACCAGTCTGTGCCACCTTATCGATTTACCAGGAAAAGCTGAGGAGCTCCTACAAGCTCCGAAGGCCTCCGAAGGCCATCACTTGTGAGATCATTTGGAAATACGAGCGGACTTTATTGCGAGGAGAGTGTTCGGAGAGTTGAGGAAGGGGAAGCTCGTCAAGGAGGGAAACAACTCCACCGAGGGCCAGGACAATGTGAGGTTAAACTCTTTTTCGTATTTCTGTGATGTAAGATTATTGATATTATCGTGGTTTTTCGAAATGTTTCTCTTGTAAACATTTTTCCGTGCTTTCATGGCTTTATGTTGTTAGTTAACCTTGTAAATTTTATTTACTCCTGGTTTGACCAACTAGGATATTAAAATCTTTCATGAATCTATGACCTCTAGCTGTTGCATAGTGAAATGAAAAATTTAACTATGGAATCCTGAGATAATAGCCATATTTCAATAAGATTCAGCAACCTTTTTAAGGGATGAAAAACAACTCGGGAAATGTCATAAGGTTAAACAAAATTTAATCTCATGGGTTTCTAATTCCTCTTTTTCCCTAGACATAGGCATGAAAGGAAACTTATCTCTGGTTAACAACTACCACGTAGGAAAACACTTCAGAACACCATGAACCACCATGGTACCTAAATCATAGAGACACACCTCATAAATCTTGAAGAACATACGAGATTTTTACTTTGTTTTCTATTTTCTGTTGTTTGCGATCTAATTTGTTTTTAGTTAAAACTTTAAGATTTGATCACATTTTGAGATCATGCTAAGCTAAGTTCATACGATTAGTAAAAATAATTGTTAAACATTTCCTCATAAGATCGATACGCGGACTCTTAAACCGCAAATTACTTGAAACCTATACTTGCATTATGGGGCCGAGTTATTTAATTGTATTACTATATAATTAAATACACACACACATATAGATATATGGCAAGAGAGACTTAATTTACAGAAGAAACATTGCAGCTAATAGGTAACGTGTTATGATGTTGAATTGTAGCTTCTTTTTATATATTTTCATGTAGTTGTTTTACTTGCAGATTATTCTGCTACCGTTGGATGATTTAAATTTCTTTATGTGGATTTATGGATTTTTTTAATGGCTCTTTATATATTGAAAGTTTTAACAAATCTATAGATAGTTATTTAAATGTTAATATCGTTCAATTGTATTTCCTAACTTAGTTATCACGTCGGGTCGTGACAGTGGATACATCTAGAAAATTAAAGACAAAAAAAATAACAAATAATTTGTTGATTTTTGCATTCCAACTTGATGATAACGTCAGAATTATGCACCATATTAATGAGATATTTCAATGACAAACTAGCTCTGTTTCAATTTGCACTAGTAAGGGCAGATGCCAATTGAGCAAAAAAAAGTTGGCACCATTCATAGAGCAAATATTTTAATATATGCAAAAACTAAGCCTATTTTACGTCAAATCAAATTATTAATAAAATAAAAACAAAGCAAATTTAAAAATAAAATTTAATCCCAAACAACCACTTACATAATTACTAAAGCCTCGAGATCATTGAATTCACATCGTTACTCAGATTCACAAGAGTTAAAACCCAATTTAAAAGCATAAAATTCAATAAAGACTATTTTTATATCTCAACATATCATAAATTTGCTAGCACATGCTTCAAGGAAATTATATTCCACTTTCATCAACATTCAGGCTCCATTCAAGTGCATGAGGCTATCCATATTAATCATTTTTAGGATATGTTGGCCTTTCTATTCCGCGTAGAATTACAAGAAGAAGAAACACAAGAATGTGAGAACCAAGAAGAAGAAACACAAGAATGCACAAAACACTAGATAGAAGAATTTGTGACCTATGAAAAATGATCATCCTCTTACAAATCTTTTGTTAATAACTTGGAAAATATGTAGGTCTCAATATCTATCCAAGAAGCCTTATACATTTCTATTTGGAAAAATATTGTGGAAAAAGAGATTCTTGCCCTTGAAAAAAATGATACTTGGATTATAACAACAATGTCATATGGGAAAAAATGTATAGGGTATAAATGACTATTCAATGTTAAATACAAAGTAGATAGGAGCAATATGTCATGGTAGACTGAATCTATAACACATTAAGGCTCAAGTTGGTGCATTCATATTGATAAGTACTCTAGCTATGCTGCATAAAACAAATTCGTCATCCTCTCACATACAAAATATGAGCTGCTCCTTGACTCAATCCGTAAGATCATCAACTCACAGAGAAGTTGCAAGTACAAAAAGATGAATCTCTGCGCATTTTTTTCACAAAAATCAAAACTATTTTTCCAATAATAAAGCAGTAAATAAGAATAACCAAATGAAGCCTACAATAACATGAAAAAGAAGCCGATGTGTAACTGCACGGGATTTATTATTGAAGATTATTGCTCATTTGCAACTCAGCCAATTTCCCAACATGAAAATCAATGCAGAAAGCACCACCTACGGTTGGCCATTTGCTTGGCTGCAAGCGTTAAAAATCAGTCACTTCATAAATTTATCACTTTTTTCCATATAATTTTGTAGTATTTTGAAAGTTAAATATAGAATGATTTCTAGAAAAGAAGGGTAAACAATTCTACGGTTTCAATTCATTACATGGCCACATGGAATTCCCAATCAACTTGTTTTTGTCACTCTACTTTATTCAAAGAGACCTGATTTAGGGCATGACCGGTTACAGTCTAAGATGGAAGTAATGTTAAGGAAAACGAAAAAAATATGAGTAAAGAATAGTAGGAATAGCATTAAAAAATAAACAAAAAAATAAAATGACAATTTGTGGCAAATATATCAAGTTGTGAATAAACTTACTGAATCAACTGATGCAATAATTGATACTGCACACAAGACGAGGACCATTTTCCAGTTGATAACGGGTGTGCCCCATTGTAAGGGGTATGGAAACCTAAACCATGGTGAAGCACTTAAAGCATAAGAAGTGTCAACACGGCAATGTTTCATCCTAGGTACATGTTTCCTGCAATAAGCTGATAGAGTATTTGAGGTGGGTACGTTTATGTCACAGCCTTTATAGCTATAGAGTCCAGACTCTGTCAGGAAAAAAGCAATGGCCCACGTGACTCCCAGACTAAGAGGAACCTGTACACAGACATAGATCAATTTCTCAGGTGATATTTCCACAAAAGAGACAAAATACTTTATTTAGTAATTAACAGAAACATATAGTTCCATAAAGTAGAAATTTAGATAGCAATAATGACATACTGCATAGATTAAAAAGATGCGATGACCAAATATCCTGATCTTGCGCAGATACTGCAAAAGGAGCATGAAGCAACAATGCTGATCACCATAGATAACAATAAAATAATAACAAATGAACAAAAGAAGAATGAATTAAGTGCAAACTATGGATATTACATGATTAAACAAAACCACCAAAAAAAAAAGTTATCCTAATTCCATATTCTGGGGTATAAAGTAAATGAGCCAGATGTACTCGCCAGTGCAAATATAATGACCAGCAATATCTGCATAATGCCAATCTCAAGGCAGTTTCCAACTTGAGTAAAACCGTAACTGAAAAACGAAAGCCCAACTGCGGCAACTGTAGGAGACACAACAACTGGATTAATCAACCTGAGATAAAGTTTATCATATTAGATCAGTGTAAAACCTCAAAGAAAATGCAAAACAATGTTCGAAGGCCATCTCTTGCAAGCACCAGTACGTTAAGGTTTATGTAAGTGAAAAAACATCTGCATATTTTTATATGAATACAAAAAACAGTAGTTCTCACAGCCATATTTCCCAAAAAATCAAATAGATAAGCTTATGTTATATATTCCAAGAAGCAAGTTTAAACACTTCTAATAAAATTAATTAAAACTGAAGTGTTATAGCACAGAAAATTGTATGATCAAGCACTAATCTTTACGCATTTTTTATAAAAGATCTTCCAAATTCAAATTCATGATCATCAAACTCAGATTTTTAAATTTACAATCAAACCGAGACAAACCAAATGATTCTAAAATTGGCTCAATCCAACTCCAATCAAGCCCAGATCAAGACGTTCGAGCACAAATGGAGAATTGGGATCATCAATTGAATGGTCAAATGAACTCCAAATTAGACATATTTATAATCAAATCGAACATCTGGAGAAGAGAAATCCAATGAGTCTAAGATTGCTCAATTATGAGGTCATTAAGGTCTCCAAATACTTAAAAAAGCATATATGATCAACATGGACTATTAGATCAGGAGGTCAGAAAAGTAATGAACAAAAAAAACAAAATGTCCTTCCCTAAAAAGCTATAAATAGACCCCCTCTCTTCACTTAGTGGCGGTGATGGTTGGGCGGGTGAGGGAGGGGAAGAAGAAGTGAAATTTCAAAGCCTGTTTTGAAGAAAAGACCCAATATATAACTACTGCCCTCTGTAGCCACTAGCCACTCTTAACCACGACCCGCCGACCATCGTTGACCACGGCCAGCAGTCACCACCTGTTGTCGCGCTACTTGCATCCATTGTAGCTATACTATGACTGTTGTTCAATTTTCTGAAACATGTATTTTTTGAGCTATTTGAGAATTAGTCTTCAAAATAAATTTGTTCTCTCAGTTGTGAGAGAAGGGTATATCCATGTACTTACAAACATATAGTGAATTACGTTGACTGAGCTATGCCCCATGACTTTTTCCTTTCAAGATTTTTTCACGTAAAAATTTTGGTCTCTCACAGCTTTTTTTTATATGTATATGTGCAACATCTTTGTGCAACCTTAAGATGTTAAATTATTACTCTATCATTGTGAATCTTACAACACACAACAAGAAAACTAGATGCAAAGTGTTGTAATCATACTTTTTATATGAAAGCAATGCAGCAATACAAATAGCCATCTTTCCCCAAATATAAAATTAAATCTATAGGATAATGTAACGGATCCCTAAACACCACAAGCAAATCAATTATGGCCAGTCAATTTATTAAAATAAATGAAGACTTGATATTCCCAATAGTTACATTTACCAAAGGTATAACTAATTAAGAATGGATGGGGCAAAAGGTATTGATACAACACAATTATGTTATTTGATGATATGGCTATCCTAGGAAGCAATAAATTGTATAGAAAAAGATGATTACAAATGCATACAAAACACTATATTTTAATCCTTCACATATAAACACAACACATCTGTTGGGCTTCATCACCATCATCAACGTAGCCTTATCCCAACTATTTGGGGTCATCTAGGGGATGTTATCTCCTTGTTTAGTCCAGTTCACTAAGGGGTTGTTTGGCAAGCAACATTTTTTGTGCATTGCATTCCAATTCCCTATATTTTGGAAATTTAGTTGTTTGCTCAGAAGGAAATGGAATTAAATCTGAAATTGCATTACATTTGAAATTCAACATTTAGTTCATTTTCTCTAAATTTGAAATTCGTCTGATTTGGCCGAATATCAAAACCTGAACTTAAAGTAATTTGTTGTCAAACGCCACCACACACTGCCTCTGGCCAACATTGTTGCTGCCAGCCCCACCGCCTACGCCAACCACCACCGTTGTCGGGCACCACTACAAGCAAACACATTACTTTAAAATACATTATTTTTATTTTACTTATAAACCAAACCAAAAAATGAACTTGTTCATTTGTTTTACACTAAACCAAACAACTAAGAAATACTTCAACAACAATACATTACTCCTGCATTGCTACACTGTATTACTTTTTCAGCAAACCAAACATCCCCTTAATGTTTGGTTTCATCTCGGATTCCACTTTTCATGACTTGGCTAATTTGGTATGGTTTGCCTCAAGCTTTTCTTAAACTGTGGTATAGGTTTCTACAAGTAGAGTAGATCCCAACAGTTTGATTATGCAAATGGGGCTGACCTTAACCCTAGTTGGTTTGCCCAAGCCCAAGCTGTTAATGCCTTCCCACCACTAAAAACACCTCAAGCCTCTTCTCCCATTAGGCTTTAGCTGTAGATAAAATCCCAGCAAGCCATCAATTGTACACCCTCATTCGAACTTTAACACAATGCTTACTCCAATAATCCGCAGTACTTTATTGCCTTGAGACCGTGGTGAATGAACTTAAGGAGTATCATTGAATTCCTCAGCATCACCAGACAAACTACTTGGTGTTCCTCATTTCAAAGTACCATTGCCGTGTTGAACCACGGTTAAGCTCAATTAAATCCAGCCTACTCCAGTGAGACGTTGAGACCAAAAAAGGGTCATTAGCCTGATTGTCGCTGGCCCTAGACCCTCTTCAGCAGTTCCACGGCTCCAGATCTTCTGTGATATCAATATTAAGGACTATGTCCAGTTCAACTGCTCTATATCATTTGGTTTCAATCAGTAATGTAACTCTAACCACCTTTCCTATGCCTCCACCACAGCTTCCTCGCCCAAAAAGTTCTCTTCCTACTAACAGCCCTTAGGTTTCTTATCATTATTCATGTGTAAGAACGACTAGTTATTCCTAAGCTTATACATTGCACAATTTATTAAATGGGGTTTATGTCTGCTTTCCTCATAGTTCTACATGCAATGAACTCACCACTAGCCCCCTCAGTCTGACCATACCACTACACAAACGTCTAACTACTATCTCAGTCCAAATTTGCACAAATGTCCAGGACTTTACATTTTGTGCCAGTTTTATTATACCTCTTTGTCACAAGTCACAAGGTCACTTGGCCAGCCAAAATAGAGGTAACATGTTGTTTTAATCACTGTATTTGACAAATAAACATAAAAGGATGGTAATTTCGCTTGGAATTTTCAATTTGTTGTACTCTTTTCTCCAATACATAATTGAAGACATCAATACAAACTCTAACAGTCTCATGACTATCATCTTCTTAAATTTCAATGGCATCATATTATCCAATATAGACAGCATCAACAAATAATGATGACCAATATTATGTTGCCCCTCAAGAAAACTGTACTTGTAGATGTCAAACTTATTAATTCAAATATCTTCACCCATACAGCTAAAATGATGACTATGATTCATATTACTCATTGTTATGAAGATGCATCTCATGAAAATACTTGGGTATGTCATAAAAAATCATTGAATAAGTTACACCATGCAAAAAAAAAAACAAAAAAACAAAAAAACAAAAAAAACAAACTTTTAAGCGTTCAAAATACTTTAATTTTAGTCCTACCTATCTACCTTGATCAAAATCATCACCTAAACCAACATATCAAAAGCCAAAAATCATCATAGTAGCTTCCTCAACTTCAGCACCCACAACCTTATAGTACAAAGACGATCCATATGTAGACGTTTATGAAAGATTATTTTGGCATACCATCATGTTATGACGGAATCCTAATGAAGATATTTATTGAAGATTGTTATGATGATTATGATGAACACTTCAAAATTAAAGAGGAATTCTAATAGCTAGTGTAGATGCTTCGCCGCAAGCATTTACCTGACTTTGACCCACTAAGTGAGTTTGAGCATGATATCATGTGAAAACATGATGATGAGTCTAGGCTGAGATAACCCCATTACAATATCAAAATCAAGGGTGGTCAAAAGAACTTCAAACATAAAAAATTAAAGAAATCCATATATGAAAATATTTGAAATTGTATGCATGGTTAAATTTCCTCCATGTAGAAGGCTTTAATTTATTTATTTCCCTTTGCTCTAATTTTTACTTTTTGTTTGGAGGCTGTTAGGGCCGCTCCCTGCTTGGGAGTGTAATTAGAGTGATTCCACTCAACTTCAAGATTTGCTTCCTTAGCTATTATATATTTTCCTATTTCCTAGTTTATTTAATTTTCAAACATAACAACTTGATGTAATCAATTTAATATTTGTTTTTAGAAATGAAAAAGGGCTAATATTTCTTGAAGAAAAAAAAATGAAAGTGAAGTGAGAGCTTGATGATTGATCCCTCTAATGTTCTTCTTGGTAGAAGCCCTAGGTATCCTCCTTCTCTTTCATTGATCTCCTTCCCCGCTGCTATTTCTTCCCTAATATTCCTAGTATCATTCTATAAGTTTTCTCTCCCTCCTATAGCAATAATAAAAAAAAATAAAATAAAATCCCCAAGACACTTGCAAAGGTTAGCCAAAACTAGGGCACTTTTCGGCCAATTTTACCTCTCTGTCTCTCTCTCAAAGCCATCCAAACTCCTTGGATCTCCACCAAAAGCTCGATGCCGGATCTTCACATAGGCCCCTACCACTTTCAATCTCTCTAGACCTCAAAGATGACAGTAAAATCATCACTCAATCAAATCTTTAAAAGCTACACAAAATTTGCCCAAATTAGACATCATGGCCTAATCTTGGCCTAATTTGCATTACATAACCCTAAGCCTTTTGAATTTCCATAGTACTACCACCCTAAGCTAACAGCTGGGAGCTTCCTGAACGAAAAATCTCACATTATTTCACATACAGGTATTTTTTCACTACAATTGTTGTTCAAATGTTCATGTTCCTGTCCTGCCACCAGCCACCGCCAAAGTTACCACTTTCCAACAGTTCAAAGAAGAGTTCCTTTTAGTTCTGGTGACATGATGCAAGATCATCACAGTTATTAGTTCTCCATATAGATCAACAATATAAGTCTGTAGGCTTTAAGAATGTTTTAAATTTGTTTCATGAATTAAATATGAAATGAGAACACAAAATATTTTAACCTCCATTAAGTTTGAGCATTTAGGTATGTATTGAGAATAATCTTCTATATAAATGGTAGCTTGAATGAATCAAATCAGCTAAATATTATTTAATAAAAATCATGTAGACTAAAATCCTCCTCTCCATTTTTTGCTCTTTGTGATGAGTACCCTCCCTATCCATCTCTCTCGCCCTACAAGTTGTGTACCATTTTTTCTTTGTTCCGCATCCACAGCTACATAATAATGCAATCATCATCACAGAATTAGTGTGTATCGTTCCTTCTCAAATATCAGTAGTTATTAGTAGTAGGAGCACCGTTACACTTTTGTGGGTTGTTCTTGAAAAGGTATATAAGGGATAGTTGAAATGGAACAAAAGATAAACATGCAAATAAATTAAACCAAACTAAAAAACAAAATTATGATACGTAGGTTATGTTATTCACAGAAATCTGCAAACCAAACCAATCCATCAGTTTGGATTCAGTTGTGGTTAAACAAGATTTGAATTGCAGTCAAATAGTTAAGTTCACTAAGATTTGGTTTAGTTCCAATAAGTAGTCTACATGGAATAAAGTTGAATTATGCAGAGGCACTTATACATAAATTTCCATCATACACGTATTTTCCAAGGTAGTGTGCCCTTCACCTTTTATATTGTAGATTTGATCACAATAAGTGATGTGAAAACACTATCAATCAATACAACCCCAGCAAAAAGCCTTTATCCCAAGAATTGGGGTCGGCTACATGAATTTTTTTTCTCCATTGTGTCCCATTGAGTGTCATATTTTCATCTAATTCAAATAAATTAAGATCATTTTTTATGCAAGATGCTCATGTCTAGTTAGGTCTACATCTACCTTTCTTAACACAAGTCAAATCTAAATTGTCTACTCTCCTAACCAGATCATCAGATGGTTTGGTTAAATGTGACCAAACCATCTAAGAAGACTCTCTCTAATATTGTCTGCCACTGGAGCTAAGCCAACCCTTTCACGGATATATTTATTTCACATTTATCTTTGACTGTAAAGCCACCCGTCCACCTCAGCATTCTTATCTCAACAACGCTTAATTTTATACTTCTTTTTTATAGGCCAACATTCTGCACCATAAAACATCGCAGGTCTCAATGCCATCTTATAACATTTTCCTCTAAGTATAAACAATACTTTCTATCACACAATAGGCCCGATGCATTCAGACACTTCAACCAAATTGAATTCTACTAATAACATCCCCATCTACGTCATCATCGCTTTGAACAAAAGACCCAAGATATCTAAAATGTTCACTCATTTTAATGACTTGATTACTCATTGTTACAACTTCGCCACTAGATCTACTACTACAAAAATTATATTCAATATTTTAAGTTTTAGATCGACTCAAATAAAAGTCATTAGACCCTAAAATTGACCTCCGTAATTCAATCTTTTCCTGAACTTATTCTCTAGTCTTATCCACAAGAAGGATATCCTCAGCAAAAAGCATACACCAAGGTACATCCTTCTGTAAATGTCCAGTAAGAACATAAATAAATAAAGCAAAAAGATATGGGCTTAAAACCGATCTCTGATGTAATCCAACTGAAAAAGGAAAATACTTGGTCAATCCTCCTTCTGTTCGAATGCAAGTAATCATTCTAGTACACATATCTTTAAGGACTTAAATATAAATCGTATCACCTCATTTATTTTCTAGAACTCTCCAAACAACTTCTCTTGGAACATATTAATAAAACTTATGTGAATTAACAAAAATCATATGTAGATCCTCCTTACTCTCTATGTACATCTCCATCAAACCTCACAAAAAATGTACAGCTTGCATAGTAGGCTTGTTCGGCATAAATCCAAACTTATTTTGAAAAATCTTTATATAAAGTCTTAACCTATGTTCAATTATTTTCTCACATAATTTTAATGTATGGCACATTGACTTAATTCCTCTATAATTTGCACACTTTTGTGCATCCCCTTTATTATTAAAAATAGGGACCAAAATGATTTTCCTCCACACCTCAAACATTTTTTTTTTAGGTTTTAGTTTTATTTTATTTTTTATTTTTGAGAAAACCTTATAAATCAAAGAAAAAAATAAGTCAAAAGAAATCATGTAGAGTTGATAAAACCAAAAAATTTCAAACAAACCCACCACAAACTATGTTTATGTTTTCAAACCAAAAAACATCTACGAAAAACTATATGTTTGGTTTCGCAAGTCAATTTGGCTTTATTTATAGTTTAGTAGCTTGGTTCACTCTGATATAATACCAAAATAAACTACACAACCAAACACAAGTGTCATACACATGCAAGTTTTCATCCAAATACAAATGTATATGCATATACCTAAGCATGCATGAGCCTGCAATCATCGCATGTATAAGCAAGCATGTCAGCATAGACAAAATGCAGTATTTAGAAATAGATGTGCGCTAAAATCCATGTGCAATTGTGTGAATATTCCCAAACATGCAGACTAGCATGCATGCATACATGAAAATTGACATGTTAGACTTAGATACTTGGGTATTTGACTACTAAAATCATTCTCCGTGCTATATAGGCATTGTACCGTAAATGATTGTGATTAACATGCAGACAAGTAGGGCTTGAATTAAAAAAAAAAAAAAGATGAGTAAATAACAACCTTTAATCCTAGGTATATCCTAATATACCAAAAGTTATCTGGTTTACAATGTGATATCCTAAGCATGAAACTAGCCAAATCTCTACTCAAATAACGACACGATTACCGGAAAGTAGTAACCATTCTTCATGATATGAATGCTTAGTACACAAGAACCTTTGTAGAAATACTGAAGTAAAGATAAAAAATAGCTTATCTCATTGCCTTTATTAACTTGCATAATATGTTTAAAACATCCTGAATTTCCTACTCCAAAAAATAAATCAACAAACTTTGCTTCCTCTTGAAATGTCTCTAGTTCTTGTTATCTTGAAGTTGACAGCCATGGAGATATAGCTTATCAGGTAAGCCCATTAAGTTAAAAAAAAGTAAGCTTCAGCCAAGGTAACTCAGCCTAGCTTTAACAATTTCAGAGATGTATCAGATACTAGGACATTGCACTTAATGGAATCACACAGCCTTCATCATCACTAGACTGATCCCAACTTCTTGAGGTTGGTTTTATGCATCTTTGGTTTCAATTTGCCTCAATTGAAGGTTGCAAATGGAATCATATATAACTAAGCATCACTAAAAATCAGGTCTTGTACAAAACCAAAACTCATGACCGAAAAAGCATCAATTTAATTTAAATAAGCATTAAGTAAAATTAATGTTTTGGTAAGTGATAGCTATTAAGAAAACATCAAAAATGCACTTGTCACCGACAAAAAAATGAATAATAATTAGAGTAGGCATGTAATACGAGTAAATAGATAAGATATGAAAGCATATTGAGTGCAAAAACCATTGATCTTTCAAATGATAGAATGAACTTAGAAATAGGAAAGCAGACAAAAATCATAAAATAATTGAAAATAAGAAACAATCTCAAAATACACAGCCAGTCAATAGTGCACCTTAAAAACAATGACATCAATCCACTATATCCCAATATGGCTTGAAAAGCTGAGGACATGATAAAAGCTCCCTGCAGCTCCTTCATTATGTGCTTAAAATTCTGTAACAGAAAAAAAATAAAACTTCTATTACAGGTTGTGGATGCCTGTTTGCAGTGCATCTAATAGAAATTGCAAGTGAAGCGTAGAAGTAAATAATATCTAGGACATTTTTATGCCACAAAGATTAACATGACATATGAAACTGCATTGCCTAAATCAATGTTCCCACAGGAAACATAATTCTACAATTAGAACACATAATACTAGCAGGACAAATGTGAAGTGCTTACATTCCCATTCAAACCCTGGAACTCGGGAGAGTTAATAATCGCCAGCACCGGGGCCAGATACACGAAAGAAGGGCCCTGTATAAGCGGCAACCTTGTGCCAAAGAATGTGTGAAGCAATGTANTGGGGCCAGATACACGAAAGAAGGGCCCTGTATAAGCGGCAACCTTGTGCCAAAGAATGTGTGAAGCAATGTAGTCATTCCTGAGATGAATAGCACGGTAGAAACTACAGCTGCCGTATCTTCCTGTATCAAAATCATTTTCTAAGGAAGAGAAATAATCACTATTATTATTAAGCAGGGGGGAAAGAATTGAACACTTACAGAAGTTCCACCCAACGCTGGAACAATGACTAACGGTATTAAAACTAACGAGCCCAGAATCGAGAGGTAATGCTGGATGCCGTAAAGCACGATTGGAACTAAATATCAAAAGGAGACGCAAATACATCAGTAATGAATAAAAGAAATAGAAATCATCACCATCTTTAAAGACAGTAGTGTTCTCACCAAGGCCAGGTGTCTCTCTGAGCTCATACTTTATATGCGACTGCCTCGAAGCAAACCCATCGTCTTCTTCACGAACCTGAGGCAATGCAACCGCCTCTTCCTCCCTCCTTGGCTTCGGGGGAACAGGAGGATCTGACCGATGCTGTCCATTCTGCCCGGAACCAATGGCGTTGGGCCCCTGACCAACCCCACCGCCATCAGAATCCCTCCTCTTTCTCCCTGTCGGATCCACCGGCCTCGCTGTCGGATCCACTGGCGCCGCTACAGGCTGCCCATTTGCCACTGCAAGGGCTNAAATCTACTGTGGTTGAAATCTCATCTCAAAAGGTTATGTTCAATAATTGAACCTTACAATGGCATAAAATTTTGAAACTCTCATTCTTATGAATCTACTTGTGCTTGTTTTGTGAAATCATCAACAACAGCATTGACAACAAAAGCTTTATCCCACTAAGTGAGTCCGCTCATGAATCCCTTTTCTCCATTGTGTTAACTGTTTAGAGTGATATTTTCATTTAGTTCTAATAAATTATGATCATTTTTTATACAATATGTCCAAGTCATCTTAGGTCTACATCTGTCTTTAAGTCAAATCTAAAACATCTAATCTTCTAATCAGATCATCAGATGGTTGACGCTTAATGTGACCGAACCATCTAAGATGACTCTCTCTAATTATGTCTGCCAGTGGAGCTACACCAACCCTATCATGGACATATTCATTTCTCATTTTGTCTCTAAGTGTAAAGCCACTCATCCACCTAATCATCCTCATCTCAGCAACACTTAACTTTGTTTTATGCTTCTCTTTTAAAAGTGACATTCGGCACCAAAGTGCATTGCAAGTCTCACGACCATCTTATAAAATTTTCTTTTCAGTCTATGCAGTACTTTTTATTACGCGATAAGCCCAAAGAATTCCTCCACTTCAACCGACCAACTTGAATTCTACTAATAAAATTCCTATCAATATCACCATTTATTTGAACATTAGACCCAAGATATCTAAATTGTTCACACCTTTTAAGAATTTGATCATCCATAGCTACAATTTTGTCACTAAGGCTACTACTACTAAAATTACATTTCATGTGTTAAATTTTAGTTCTACTCAAACAAAGGCCTTTAACCTCTTAGATAGACATCAAAAATTCAAGTTTTTTCTAAGCTTTTTCTCTCGTTTTATCCAGGAGAAAGATATCATCAGCAAAAAACATACACCAAGGTACATCCTCCTGTGAGTGTCCAGTAAGACCATCCATAACTAAAGCAAAAAGATATGGGCTTAAAACCGATATCTGATGTAAACTAACAGAATTAAGAAAATGTTTGGTAAATGCTACTTTATCCCACATAAAATTTGTTTCTTCATGAACATCCCAAAATTTGAAATCTTAAATTTTACTCAAAAAAACAACTTTATTTGTGTCTTTTAGGTTCCCCCATCTAATTCTTCGATGATGATTCATAGTATTATTTAATTTACAACCCTTCATCTTAAATTCTACAACTAATAATCAATGTTGAGTACTTAAATCCTCACTTGGAATGACCTTACAATCATTACATTCTCGACGATCTCTTCTTCTCATAATAAAATAATCAATTTGTGTTTTTTAGATTCATTCTTATAAGTAATAATATGCTCATCTCTTTTCTTGAATAAAGTATTAGCAATAAAAAAGCCATACCTTAAATCAAAATCTATCATGGTTCTACCTTCTTCATTAATTACTCCAAAATCGTAGCCACCATGAATATTCTAAAATCTTTTATCACTCTACAGACATGTCCATTTAATTTTCCTCCAATAAATATTCTTTCTATAATAGTTATCATTTGTATTAAGTTTTCTAAGTCATCCCAGAATTTATCTTTAGAAACTATATCTAATCCAGCTTGAGGAGCATAGTCACTTATAATATTAAAAATCTTAGTATCAACAATAATCTTAATTGTTATAATTCTGTCTCCAACTTTATTAATTTTTACAATATTATCTTTCAAATTCTTATATTTAATTATACATAACCCATTTCTAGTGCAACTCTTACCTGAATATCAAAGCTTAAAACCTAACTTATTAATGTCCTTAACCATTTGTTTCTTGAATGCATAAGATATTTTTCTTTCTATGAATTATATTTTCAACTAATTCTATTAATTTACCAGTAAGAGTACATATATTCCAAGTTTATCATAATATTTGTTTCATGAACTTACTTCCTTACCTACATTCATCCATAATGTGGAAACCCTTGCTTATTTGACACTACACTCAGGTGTCGATGTCGCACCCTTCACACACTTTTCGTTGTATGCAGACCATACAACGAGTCACTTCCAGGGGATGCCCTAACACTTACACAATGATCAAAAGGATTCATGTCATGTTTTTTTTTTTGATAAGTTTTACGTAGGCTGTCAATTACCTAACGCAACCTTTCACTTTTCACATCCGGGCTTGGGACCAATAATGGTTGTGTTTTTTCCGTGAAATCCCTTCTCAAAAATTATGTTTGATAATTATCCCTTACAATGACATAATGACAATTTAATCTAATCTTTAATGCATTAATTAATTAAAAAAAGCACGAAATATTAAACACGCGCGTGGTGTGTTTGTGTATAGATACACATAATCTCACATTCGTGGCTAACTGAATACTTTTTAGATTGCCACCAACCGCCTCCATCCGCCAAAAGAAATAAATGTGCTCTCCAAAACCAAAAGAAATATTAGACTTGGATAAGGTATGTCAATAAGTATAGATTTGATGATATTGTTGTGATATTGTAGTATAATGTCCTTCTAAATCAATGAGCATTGCTTTTGCCTGCTTATAAATAAATTAATCTATAAATAAAAATCTCTTAACCTATCCCAAAAAATAGTCACTGGCTAGTAGAGATGTAAATGAGCACAACATAAGCTAGTTTAGTATTTGTTGGTGTTTAACTCATTTCAAAATGAATTGTTCGAATTCGACTAATGTTCCAAATTATTCGTGAAATTATTGTTCGTGTTGCATTCTTCATGTATTGTTTATGAGAAGAAGCCATAACCTTACAGGGCTTCTCAATAAAGTCATGTTGTATTCTTCAAGTATTTTCAAAATTGAAACCATTAACAAAAAGGAAAAAAATAAAAAAGGAAAGAAAATAAAAACTAACATGCCTGGACATTGAAGGCCAACAACCTAACATTTACCGAAAGCCGGTCCAGTAAATTGCAGCATATCGTCAGACAAAAAGTAATATGTTTATAAAACCTATCCATGCTTGCAAATATTTAATGCACATATAAACTCATCTATGCTTGTAAATCTACTAGTGTTTGACTTGTTTATAAATGGAGCTCAAAAAATCTATTTGCAGCTGACTTGTTTATTTAACAAATAAATTGAATACGAACTACTTAGCAAGCTGAGCACAAGTAGCTCACGAACAACAACTTTTCATCGTAAAGTTCCAATGAAAGAAACAAAGAAAAAAAGACATATACAAAATTTAATCAATTATGAAAATTTCAATAAAAATTTATTGTGTTGAATTTTAAATTTGAATTTTTTCAATAAGAGTTAAAAATTAATAATATGACATAAAATCTTGCTTATAGTTTTGATTAAAAGCTAAATATATTACAATTAATTATTTTTCATTAGAATGCAAAATACATTTTTGAATTTTTTTTAATAATAAGTAAATTATATGAAGAATCAATTAATAATTTCATTATATTTATTATAAATTGAATAAANCTTTTCAATATATTACTAACAGGTTGAATGGAAGGGAGAGGATACCGGTTTAAATGACACTGACTTGTTTTAGTTAAAATGGTAATTTTTTTGAAGTGATATAAAAGAATTGAGGGACCTAAGCGTAAAAAAAATAAAAATTTAGGTTTTTGATATGTAAATATATAAGAATTGGGTGGCATGTATGTAAATGCCCCCATTCACTTAGTGATTAGGAGTTCGGTGAGAATTTAATCAAAGCCGAACCCTAATAACCAAACCAAACTATTCTTTGATTGATTCGGTTGCACTTTTAATCTGTTCCAATTTCAGTCAATACTTAAAAGCTTAAATTTATGCCATCAAAATAGTCCAAATATGAAAATGAAATCTTAGATGCTTAATATGTAAATATATAATAATTGTTCGCATTTAAATCACGTCCGGACCTATAAATATATTCGCTTAGAGATAAGAAAAAGAAAGTGCCGCCATAATTCAAGTGTTATTATGTGTTATTCATGTGTTATTGATATGTTATTGCACCGCTTTTTTCTCTGTCATGAATATTCATGTTATTCAGGTGTTATTGTGTGTTGTTCATGTTTTATTGTGTCCTGAAAATATTTTGTGTTATAATAACACAATAACACATCAATAACACATGAATAACACGCAATAACACATGAATAACACGCACTAACACATAAATAACACGGGGAATATTCCCCGTGCTACTGCGCCGTTTTTTTTTCCTTGTCGCACGGGATGTTGTGGCGTGATTTCATTGACTACGCACGTTACTTTTACGTGCATAGTACTGATGTAATATTTTTTCCGCCATTTTGGCTTTAATTTCACAAAAATTTTTCATTATTTTAATTTTCTCATTAACAATTATATGAACATCTTTAAAAAAACTATATATATATATATATATATATATATATATATATATATATATATATATATANTTCCCCGTGTTATTGCGTCGTTTTTTTTTCCTTATCGCACGAGATGTCGTGGCGTGATTTCATTGACTACGCACGTTACTTTTACGTGCATAGTACTGATGTAATATTTTTTCCGCTATTNGTTTGAAAAATCTTCGATTTAAAATTTTAACATGTAGCTCGACTCGTTTAATTCTATCAGATCTCTCTGATTGTCACTCTTCAAGCTAAATTTGTTAAATTGCAATCTGATTTAGGCTCGAAAAAAAAACTCATTTATTTCGAATTGGTCTCAATCCAACTCAAAATTTGAATCAATTTTTTAAGCAATAAATAAAACTTCGAGCTAAATTAACATCCCTAACTTTGTGTGTACGGCTATTTAAGTACATTTAAGAATAATTATGTCCTATCTGCTTTTAATCTTAATCTAATCCCTCCCATTTGTACGCTTAATCTAATACTTCCCATTTGGGCTAATTAATGCGAGAAAGGAGAGCACACGTATGCAGGTGCATAGCTAATTCGTGGCGTTCGTGCGAGTAAAGGTAGATGATTAATTAATTGGTAATTAGATAATTAATTAGTTGATAAAGACTGAACCGGCGGCGTGGGTCTGGACGTAAGCTCAGGAATATGAGATCTTGTTTAATTTAATTTGTGTTTTATTAATATTAATGATGAAGATTAATTGGATTAATCACTTTTTAATACGTATAATTTGATGGCTCCGATTTGATCCAAATCTGATAATTATTATTGTATTAGTTTTTAAACCAACTTTGAATTTAATTATTTTTATCTTAAATTATGTCCCTTCGTTTCAACTCCTCCATAAAATCCTAAACGCTCCATTAATAAATTTTAACATTTTATACGAATTTTGAGATGATTAACACNGTTTTTAAACCATCTTTGAATTTAATTATTTTTATCTTAAATTATGTCCCTTCGTTTCAACTCCTCCATAAAATCCTAAACGCTCCATTAATAAATTTTAACATTTTATACGAATTTTGAGATGATTAACACAAATCTTGAAATATTATTTGAATAAGAAATATTAAAACTCAAATTTAAAATGATATAGAACTTTGAATTCAACAAACTTGTATTCAAACGCACCGGCTCGACTTGATGAACATAATGACAATAAATTTAATAAAATCTGAGTCAAATCAGGCCGGATTGAGTCATAAAACCATTTGTGGAATATTTGAATGGCTAAGTGAAGGGTTGAATGGATTCCAAATATGAGGAGTTTATAATTGAATTGGGCATCTCGATGTGACGCATACAACGAGTTCAAGGTCACATCGGCTTAAAGAGAGGAGTCGAATTTCAGTATTGCTTTGCATTGAAGATCCAATAAATGTTTCCCGCTCCCACAAATACTGACGACCATCCACCACAATTAGTAGGTCGTTGTTGATCACCATTAGTCATCTTCTGCTCATTGCAACGAAACCCCTTGCGGAGTCATGACGTACGTTGTGGAGTGACGTAGCATCAAATGGAGCAGTGTTGCAAAAACATCCCAAAGAAGGTGCAATGATAAAACCTTGAGACAAAGTTGAGATGCATTNGATTCTTGAAATATTATTTGAATAAGAAATAATAAAACTCAAATTTAAAATGATATAGAAATTTGAATTCAACAAACTTGTATTCAAATGCACCGGCTCGACTTGATGAACATATAGACAATAAATTTAATAAAATCTGAGTCAAATTAGGGCCGGATTCAGTCATAAAACCATTTGTGGAAGATTTAAATGGCTAAGTGAAGGGTTAAATGGATTCCAAATATGACTAGTTTATAATTAAATTGGGCATCCCGATGAGATGCATACAACGAGCTCAAGGTCACATCGGCTTAAAGAGAGAAGAGTTGAAATCCAGTATTGTTTTGCATTGAAGACCCAATAAATGTTTCCCGCTCCCACAAGTACTGACGACCATCCACCACAATTAGTAGGTCGTTGTTGATCACCATTAGTCATCTCCTGCTCATTGCAACGAAACCCCTTGCGGAGTCATGACGTATGTTGTGAAGTGACGAAGCATCGTGCAAAATAAAGAACAACGCCATGGAGTAACGTAGCATCACATGGAGCAGTGTTGCAAAAACATCCCAAAGAAGGTGCAATGATAAAACCTTGAGACAAAGTTGAGGTGAATTTCCAATACAGTGCAACGACACATCCCTAATATGGTGTGACGCACCCTAAAGACGATTTAACGCACGTCAAAGAATATACTCCGGCCTTGATTTGACGCAAAGCAACCCGTATATAGCATAAGAATATACTCCCAATACGAGATCATGAATAATGATGCATAAAGGCATAAAAAATCCAACGATAACTCCTTACAATAGTTAATTATAATATTCATACTTAGAATATTGTAACTTTCTTCATACTCCTGAAGTCCTCTCCCACATCTCCCCAGTGTGACCCACGGACATTATCACGGCTCACTATTAAAACCTACGTGACCAATACGTAGCTCACAATTCAAGCATCTCTTAATTCCCGCCTCTATGAGCTACGGACATATTGCAACTCACACATTACGACCTATGTAATCAACTACAACCTACATGATTCACAACTCATGCAACTCCTAACTCTAGCATCTATGACTTACATACGTTATTACGACTACCCACTATGGCCTATGTNGGCCGCCCTCCACAACCTCCACCTTAACCTCCTCCTTCTTGACGCCGGGCAGATCGGCCTTGAAGATGTGAGCCTCCGGGGTCTCCTTCCAGTCGATGCGTGTGTTGGCGAAAGCCGAAACCTCNATTATATTAATTGTTTAACTTATATTATATAAATATATAATATATATATTAGTATATTATTAATATAGTATATTAATATAGTATTATTTATAATTTATTATATATTATAATTTATAAAATTTAATTTTTTAAAACATCATAAAATTTTTATATATAATTATTTTATATTATTTTATATTTCGAACAATAACGATTCGAACATGAACGAACTCATAACTGTTCGTGTTTGGTTCTTTTAACTAACCTAACGAAAAAAAATTGTTCGCGTTCGTCTCGTTTACTCATCGAACGAATCGAACACGAACTCATTGACGAACCGAACATGAATTGTTCGCGAGCAACGAGCTTTTTTGACTGCCCTAGTTTAATGGTTTGATCTGGGCTCGATTTGGTTCAGATTGGATCAATGTTGGTACCATAAAGCCCGGTTGATGGAGTCAGTCTGTTTGACTATAAATTTGTTGAAATTAAAACTCTATCTGACTATTTTTCAAGATTTGAACATTTTTTTGCTCNGATATAATTATTTTAAATTATTTTATATTTCGAACAATAACGATTCGAACATGAACGAACTTATCACTGTTCGTGTTTGGTTCTTTTAACTATCCGAACTAAAAAAAATTGTTTGTGTTCGTCTCGTTTACTTATCAAACGAATCGAACACGAACTCATTAACGAACCGAACATAAATTGTTCGCGAACAACGAGCTTTTTTGACAGCCTTAGCACCAAGTAACAATGCGATGACACATGATAGGTCTCTCCAAAATGCCAAGTGTGCTCACATGCACACATTTACACGACATGGTGCAATGGGGCACCAAAGTGTCGTGACACTAGCAAAAAGGCATTGTGGCACCGGCCTCAATTTGGTCGGATTTGCCACCTTTGCTCCACACTACAATGCGTCAGGCACTCCAACAAAGCAGTGAAAACAAGAACGTGCTAAAAATGACGGCAACTAAGGGCCCGTTTGGGGCAGCTTAAAACTGCGGTGTCGTTTTTGAAAACGCCGCATTTATGTTTGGTTCGCATGTTTTACTTGTGTTTGTCAAAACACCGATTTACAGCGTTCTACTATTTCAATTAGATGCGGATCGTGGGTATAACCCCGCGATCCAGCGTTCGAGCGGAGTATTTAAGCCCCTGCCCTCAAACCCGATCTGCTTAGCGCTCTGCCGAAGCTAATCCCCGCCGAAGGAAGCCGAAGGAAGTCACTACCAAAGGAAACGCTCCTACCCCTCCACTTTTCATCCCTCCCGAAGAAAGCCGCAAGCAACCCTCCTACCTCTCCGTTGCTCATCCCTGCCGAAGGAAGCTCAACGCTGCTCATCCCTGCCAAGGAAGCTCATCCCTGCTGAAGGAAGCTGCCAGCAACGCTCCAACCTCTCCGCTGCTCATCACTGCCGAAGGAAGCCGCAGGCAACGCTCCAACCTCTCCGCTGCTCATCCCTGCCGAAGGAAGCTCACCGTTGCTCATATCTGCAAGGAAGCAGCAAGCAACGCTCCTACCTCTCCGCTGCTCATCACTGTCGAAGGAAGCTCTGATTTTTTTTGGTTGAGCGATTTACCTCTAATTTTTTTTTGTTCATGCTTCATTTACAAATTTCTTTTGTGAGACTGCTGAAAGTAAAATTTAAGTGTTAGATATGTAAATACATTGGAATTTTGTGGTATGAGTGTAAAAATGAAAGTTTTGATGTGCGATATGTAAATCCATAAGAAATGTAAAAATGAAAGTTTTTTGGATTTTAGTATATTGAATGTGTTCCATTATATTACAGTTGCGAACAGCTCCACTGTACGTGGCCAAAATGATCATTTTTTCACAAACAGCTGCAAATCAGTTGCTCTGAAACCGCAGAAACCAAACAGCGTAACAATTTATTCAGTTCAGGGGCAAAATGTTCATTTATCCAGAAACAGCTGCAAATCAGTTGTTTTACAAACGCACAAACCAAACAGCCAGTCAGCTTATTCGGATCAGCTGCTCATCAGCATATTATCAGGATCAGCTGCTTATCAGCATAAGCTGGATAAACTGCAGCTGCCCCAAACAGATTCTCTAAGTGTGAATTGATAGTGCTTTCCCATTATTTGGAGTGGTGGTTTGCACCTATAAAAAACCTCAAACTACATTCCTTGAGGTTCTCACAAAATGAGAGTGAAATCTTTAAATAGTGTCTTATATACTATCTCATCTGCCTTATGAAATTTTATTTTGAAATCTAGAAGATAAACTCCCTTGCCCTCATTACTCTCTTCTTTTGAGGCTGGGTCATTCAAAGTTTTGGAGCTCACAAATTTTTTATTGTCAATTAAGATTTCCTTTTTATAGTTTCTATTTATTCAGAAAAAAATTTTTTGACAACATTTTTTTATTTTGATGTATTATTTAAATTTTATAATCTATTTAAATCATGAAGCATTTAGTTCAGCAGATCAGCAAGTTTAAACATTGACCTTTTTTTGCTAAATCACTTTATTGAAGCATAAATAATTATCAATTGTGGTTAAGACGTATTATTGAAGGAAGAATTATAAAGAAAACACATTCATAGAAATTAGTCAATATCAAGAAGGGCTAAACTCTAGAGTTCGTAAGATGAGAGTTTTAACAACTATATAAAGTAAGGCTATTAAAAAAAGAGGTGAATGTGGCACTCATTGATTATAGAGAAGAACACCAAAGCAAATGACTAATTAGTCATTGTTTTATGGCACCGACTCCCACAATTATCCTTCATCCAACAAAAATTTTGAGACATTATACGAATCTCGAGGTAATCTTTTAAGCAAAAAATATTCAAATATCGATAAAAAGTCATTCATAGCTCTCATTCCAGCAAACTAATAGTCAAACTTGCCGGCTTAATAATACTAACATGATCCACTCTAAGCAAAATCAAGCCCTGATCAAATAATCAAATCATGTTCGAACATTTTTCGAAGACATTTGGAAGTCAAATAGATGTTGAATCTGACAAATTCATAGTCGAATCGAGTATTTCAGTGAGACGAATCCAATGAGCCCAAGATCGCTCAACTTCGATATAGTTAAGGCACTCAAATGTCCATCAAACACCGTCTAATCGAGATAAATCCTCTGAGTCTTTGGATCAAAGTGTTCTTACATTAATTGCATTTAGAATTTTATAAATAAAACTCATCTCTCTCATGTAGTCATGTAGGGGGGGAGAGTTTGAAGCTTGAGAAAGAGCTTGAATGTTTAAGAAGGAACTGAAGTCCAGCATTACTAATATAATTGTTGATTGGAACCGACCGTCGTCCACTACCTCCGACCACCACTCATCGGTCGTCACCGATCAACATTGTTCGTCGTTCGTTCCTTTCAACAAATTTATCCGCACATCGACTATATAATTCGGTAGACTTTGTAGTCCTTTCCCACCCGCGAGACAATGAGTCTATGTAATCAACTTATAGTGGATTTTTATAACTGGGCCAGACTTCGTGATTTTTTTTTTCTTTCTAATTTTTTAACAAAAAAAACTTCTAGTATCTCTTGTGATTATTTTTTCTTCTAGGTGTGTGCTAAATCTTCGTGCAATATTAATATAATAATTTATTATTCTATTGTTCTTAATATTCTGACACACATCACTTCCTTTCTTAGATAACAATCTTCAACTATCACATTCTTCAGAGTAATTATATTTTGATTTATGATAAACCTAATTAAATTCTTAAACGAACACACCCGTTCACTTCCAATTCAGCAACTCCAATTTTAATTATATGTTTTATTCGTACAATCCTTTTTTTTTTCTTTTCTTTTTTTTGGCTGTTGCTTTGATGGTTCATGCTTAATATATATATATATATATATATATATATATANTTTCTCTCATGACTCCTTATATTTAATTTCAAATCAACAAAACTTGAAAATTGAATAGAGTTGGTCTGATTTGAAATCAAAATCATTTTGTTTAAATCGATCTATTTGGATATGTTCCAGCTTGTAAATCAAAATAAGTCAGCTCATTTCAAACGGGCCAGCTTATAATAAATAAATTCAAATAAATTATAAAAAAATAAAAAGTTCCATCTCTCGCTCCTTCCAAATTTTGATTTAGCTCGAAATTGACTCGAAAAAATTTAATTCATCATCACAACTTATAGCTCGGCTCACATAGCTCAACCCAATCCATATCCGATCCAAAATTCAAATTAATTTTGAAACGATCGAAGATCTTTGAATTAAATTACCCACCCTACTTCTACATAACTAACATAAGGGTCTATTTAGGACAGCAGTGTTGTAACAATGTGGCACCGTACCGTAATTTTACTGTTTGAATAAAATGAATTTTGACAGCTTTTTCAAAAAATCTGCTATTGAGATAGATATTTTCTCACGGACCATGGTTAGATGCAATGACAGTATCTAGTTAAGGCTCGACTTAAAAAAAAATCATAATAACCATCATAATTTTTTATAATCTTAAATTATTTTTCGACAGCTTCATAGTTACTTATTAAGAGCTGCTCTAATCAGCACAAATATTTATCAAAATCATTTAACACAACGCCTGAAAATGGACTCTTTTGAATGCTAATACAAACATTCAAAACATCAGACAGCAGTATTTTACCTTAATAGATAGATTACTAAACACCTCCTTATTTCAAACCATCCCCTGTATCTACAAACAGCAGTACACACTCCCGCTTCCAACGCACAGCCGAAATAGCACACGCATATCATCAACAACAAAGCAAGCAAAGAACAGCAGAGATTCAAGACACAAACCAGCTTCTTCCTCTATCCAGAAATCTCAATCGACTTCACCTCAGGCTTCTTCGCCACCTCCTTAGGCACGACGACACTAAGCACGCCATTCTCCATCGACGCCTTCACCTGATCCACCTTCGCGTTCTCCGGCAATCGGAATCGGCGGAGGAACTTACCGCTGCTGCGCTCGATTCGATGCCAGCGATCGTTCCTCTCTTCCTGCTCCTTCTTCCTCTCGCCGCTGATCTGAAGCACGCCGCCTTCCACGACCTCCACCTTAACCTCCTCCTTCTTGACACCCGGCATATCGGCCTTGAAGATGTGAGCCTCCGGGGTCTCATTCCAGTCGATGCGTGTGTTGGCGAAAGCCGAAACCTCGGTGGCGTAATTGGAACCCGGTGCGGAGAGCGCGTTCTCGAAGATGGTGTTGAAACTCTCGAATGGGTTCCAGATGTCGAAGGAGAAGGGATCGAAGACGTTGCTCCGGGGAATGATCGACATCGTAGTGAATAGAATGGGGGAATTGACAATTGAAAACTGCAATTAACTCGAATTTGATTGAGATGGGGGGGAGGCGCGGGACCAGAATTTATAGAAGGGGAGAGAAGAGGATTGCGCCTTCTCGAGCAATCTTTCATCTTCTAGGTTTTGGTGGNCCGAAACCTCGGTGGCGTAATTGGAACCCGGTGCGGAGAGCGCGTTCTCGAAGATGGTGTTGAAACTCTCGAATGGGTTCCAGATGTCGAAGGAGAAGGGGTCGAAGACGTTGCTCCGTGGAATGATCGACATTGTGAATAGAATGGGGGAATTGAGAATTGAAAACTGCAATTAACTCGATTTTGATTGAGATGGGGGGAAGGCGCGGGATCAGAATTTATAGAAGGGGAGAGAAGAGGATTGCGCCTTCTCGAGCAATCTTTCAGCTTCNGAGAATTGAAAACTGCAATTAACTCGAATTTGATTGAGATGGGGGGGAGGCGCGGGATCAGAATTTATAGAAGGGGAGAGAAGAGGATTGCGCCTTCTCGAGCAATCTTTCAGCTTCTAGGTTTAGGTAGAAACTATCGGTCCTCGACTTTCCAGCTTCGAGTTTCTTCCAGGCGAGGTAGGATTCGCAATGGGGTTTATGGGCTGGTGGGGAGCATTTAAAGGTGGGTTTGGGCTGTTTTAAATTAAATTAATTTTAAGGAAATTTTAAGCAGACATTTATAATTACATTTAATGACAGAACCAGAGGAGCGGCAGTGATTAGCATAGGGCTGTGTGGATTTAGCACGAACATCCGTAACTGTTCGAGAATTGATTTAAATTTTAGCTTGGACTAGGTCGGATCCAGATAAATGAGATCAGTTACGAGTTAAAAAGGGACTTTTTGGGGCACTTACAAGTGCGGACGGTGTTTTCAAAACACTACATTACCCTTTTAAAAACACGTTTCAGCAGCTTATCCGAAAAAATGTTTAGGTTTTTACACTAAACAAAAGTCGCGGGTCGAACCCCGTGGGCCACCCGCGGGCCTCGTTTCAAGATAAGTTGATTATCTGGATAAGCACAAGCGGCGTTTTCAAAACACAGTTTCGAGATAATTTTTAGCCAACCGCAACTCAGCTCGAAATCATATCGCTAGCAGTTCTGGTGATGTTAGGGTTTTGAATTTAGGAAATTTAGCCCTAAGATCTTTAGTCGCTCGAAATTTTATTCGAGTTTTGGCTCGGATTGAAATAAATAAGTTGAGCTGCGAACCAAACTTTTAGATCAAACTTTTTCAAGTTGATTTTGAACCGACCTCAACTTGACGCGAAATTAGATCATTAATAGACCGAGATTAGCATGGATGAGAAATTACACACACACACATATGAGCCGCATTTTTACTCGGTAGCAGTGTAAGTACCCTTGGTCTGGGTTTTGAGTCCCGCCTCTGGCGACTGTTGCTTTAAAGAGGGGGTACTCAAATATTTAGATGCATGGGTCGCATTAAGGCCTAACGGGAGTTACGGTTTTGACTACATTGAATGTTTTAAAAACAACAAAGTTTCTTTCTAGATATTTGCAATTAATATTGTGAATTCAGGAGATTTATTTTATTTGCAATAAAAGGATGAGAAATTGAGATGAAACTATACTTGGTAGAATCACCGGAAAGCCATAATAAATGCCATAGTGAGAAGGATGCTGCCAATGCCATCTCGAAATGATATACTAGTTTTTTATTTACCTTTTTTTTTTTTTTGGTGCAATTGGTGCCCACCATTCTGGAAGTGGGAAACTTAGTACAAGTTGCTCTATCATCCCATGTGTCTCCAAAATCCATTTGATTGGGCTCACATCATATTGCAATTTGGATTACATAATTTTTATGAAGATCTACATGCTTGTTGTCTAATTTTTTCTTGTATTTATGAGCCTCCATTTTAGTGGTCAGTACACATGCGAGCCTGTATATATATATATATATATATNTTATGGAATTGGTATATTTGTGTAAATGACTATGGATTGAGCCAACTCACAATAATCTCGATCTTAATCATATCAATCTCGATGTCAGGTGCTAAAATAATATACAAAAAAAACATTTTTTGAGATAAAAATTTGACATTTATTCAGATGTTTATATAGGAGCTTCGTCCAAAGAACTATAACAACCCATCACATGGGGTGGAAATGCTTATTTCTAAACTTATATATAATTAAATTATATATATATATATATATATAGAGCTAATTTATGGATTAACTTTTACTTTTGCATTTTTCTTTTTTTTTTTTATATGTCCCAAATTGTGATTTATTTGTTTATTGTTTTTTTTCCAAATCAAATTGATTTGTTTGGAATAATGTTGAAGTTTTGTATACTTTGAATATTACAAAAATATTATAGTAATGTGGGGATGACACTCACATTGCAATGACACTTTGGTACACTACCCCTTTATTCTAATATTGAAGCTCCATTACATGAGACTAATCAAGCCCTTTTAGGAGGGTTCAATGTGTTGTCCACTTTATTCATGCATAAGACCTAGTTAGCAAGCACCAAATCATTTAACACATTTGAACATCGAAGGCATAGATGTTTAGAAAAGCATAATTTTAATAGTAGCATCAAATATCATTAGTAAGATCGTCAACATCAACAACATATGTAGTTGTATTAGCATTAACAATATTAATAGCAGCATAAATGTCAATGCCAATTTTAAATAAATAAAATCATTTCAAAGTTGTATGAGGGAAGGAATTCTTTAATGGTACAGCTATTATAATCACATTTGATTAATGACTGCTTCAAATCTGTCATATAAAGGAAAAGTTGGCGTGATGGAGGCTCAAGTAGTTTTATCTGTTGGATAGTCTACAAATCTACTCTCATGATCATATCTTTAAGTGNTCGACCTAATTTTTGGATTAACTTTTACTTTTGCATTTTTCTTTTTTTTTTTTCTATGTCCCAAATTGTAATTTATTTGTTTATTATTATTTTTCGAAATCAAATTGATTTGTTTGGAATAATGTTGAAGTTTTGTATATTTTGAATATTACAAAAATATTATAGTAATGTGGAGATGACACTCACACTGCAATGACATTTTGGTAAATTACCCCTTTATTCTAATATTGAAGCTCCATTACATGACACTAACCAAGCCCTTTTTGGAGGGTTTAATGTGTTGTCCACTTTAGTCATGCATAAGACCTAATTAGCAAGCACCAAATCATTTAACACATTTGAACATTGAAGGCATAGATGTTTAGAAAAGCATAATTTTAATAGTAGCATAAAATATCATTAGTAAGATCATCAACATCAACAACATATGTAGTTGTATCAGCATTAAGAATATTAATAGCAGCATAAATTTTAGTGACAGTTTTAAATAAATAAAATCATTTCAAAATTGTATGAGGAAAAAAATTCTTTAATGGTACAACTATTATAATCACATTTGATTAATGACTGTTTCAGATATGTCATATAAAAGAAAAGTTGGTGTGATGGAGGCTCAAGTAGTTTTATCTGTTGGATAGTCTACAAATCTACTCTCATGATCATATCTTTAAGTGTCTCCTCTAATATACCAAAAAGACAACACAACTAAAGTCAACATGTAATAAGTAGGTTTACTTTTGTATAACATTGACCAAAGCAATAAAGAAATAAATGCCCAAAGTGGATAAGAGGGAGATAACAACTAATGACATGACTCCTAAGCTTCTAAGATTAGGTTCGCCATCTTATCCTCTAATGATAACATCCCTTTTGGGTAGGCAAATCAAGAAATTTGGTGGTGGAGGATATAAATAAGCTTATTCTATCCAAGAAGTCTTGGTTGTTTTCACTACATTTTAAGTTACGTTCAAGATGTATGATTTAAACTTCGAGGTGAAAATCATTAACTTAAGACAGATTATTGTTTCTCTTATAAGTATACTTTCAAAGCTACAAGAGAAGAATAACCATACTGTACAAATTCATTTTTTTCGGTAAGATAAAATGGGACATGTTGGTGATGTTAACTCAACTAACATTTAGTATTCCAATTCAATCAACAAACATTACTTTTTGATTTTGTGTAACACGCAAAATAAATTCAAAAATTATTTATAGAGAGTGACATCCACATCAGCATATGTGTCTCTACTAGTGATATCGATTACACCAACAATTATTCAATTAGCATGATTATTGATAAAACATATATATGATACAATTCGTAAGAAGGTTAAGCAGACCAAATCATCCAAGACATCTAGTTATCCAATGCAAACAAAATGTCACCTCTATCCAGTAGAATATAAGTGGAACCGATTTCTACTAGTTTTCCTTTCATCTAGATTTACTCAATTTAATGGTTAAATGAATCTTAGGCAGCATCTCAATATCAAGCTATATGTTGCAAGATTGGAGGAGTGATATCCTTCTATCATGAAATTTTGTAAGAAGACTCCTGCGGATGTGGCATTTTAGATGTAAGATTACTTTTTGAACTATTTAGTCAAGATATTTATAGTACTAAAGATCTATTCATCATGATATTTTTTAAGGCGTAACTTCAAGTCATAATTGGGGGCTTAGTTATGATCATTCAACATTCGCAAAATTCTTTTTCCAATTATGCAATGAGATGGAGAATCTTTAGCATACAGTGTTTACCATAGTTCAAAGACTCAAAATACAGTTGAGAATTTTTTGTTAATGTCAGTGGTCCGATTACATCATGCTCAATGGAGATCCGCAGTTAGACACTCCAAAAACCATTTAATAAAACAATTGTGTATCTAACAATACTTCTTATAAGCCTAGAGGCTACGACGACAAATTAACCAATATACTTAATAAGATAAGGCCTTATCTCTTAACTAGATTTCATTCATGATAGTTTTATTAATTAATTAAATAAACATAATTATTTTTTTAATAAATACTAGAATACTAAATAAATAATCTTAAAGATATTGGTTTTCAATTTATTTATGCTAAATAGCACAAACATATAAAGATTAATTCCTATAAAGCAATTAATGTTTGATTAAAAAAAAACATGTACAACTCTAAAACTTGTTTTTTAAGACCCAATAATGTAGTCAATGCTAGGCTTGATCGAAATTTCAGTTAACATTTTAGACAATTAAAGGTTAAATTTTAACTACTTCCAAAATTAAATGAATGTTTACCTAAAATAATCATGAATATGCTTAATATATTTAGTACATCATTGTTTTTAGCCTCTAGAAACTTCTAAATGATTTAGGCCCCTAGACCTAAAAAGCTAAAATAATATGTGCTCTAAAGTCTTAAAATATATATGTGAAGGAAATCCTAAACTTCAAATTATTAATCCTTTACTCGTTCCCTTATTTCTTTCAACACTTGATCATTTCTCTCACCCTCTTCTTTTGATGCTTTCACAACTCTCGTTATATTGTTACTCGTAGCTCGCACTACTCTACACGATCTTGTTGAACTAATAAGCTCAAAAGTTTCGGTGCTTCGCATTGCCCAAATTTTCATAGCCCTTGCAATTATCATCATCCTCAATGCTTGGAGCTTTATCCTAGTTCTCTTTATTATTTGCAGGCATGTCTTTGAACCTTGCCATAAAGTTTGTTAGTTTATTTCTTAGTTGGATGATATAAGAGAAGATGGTGAAAAGTTGGTGTAATGTAGCAATTATGATAAATCCATTGTATTATGTTATGTATGGAAGTAAATTTTTATCACCTAATGAGTACTAGAAAGCAGGTTATTTAAAATGTTTTGCATATATAATCTTGAATAAATATAATGTATACGTGAAAGGTTGATGCGACATAAGAAATTTGATAAATCCATTTGTACTTTTTTTATATATTGAAGTAAATTTTTAGCACCTAATTATTGCACCTAATGAGTATTAGAAATCCATTCTTTTAAATCGTTCTGTACATTAACCTAGAATAATACACACACACAATAGATGTATATATATATAGCGAAAAGAATTATTATTTGACAGAGACCCAAATACTGTTTTCTTATGTGCTAAACTCTATGGTGAGAATCCCTCATCATGTGTTATTATTGGAGAACTACCGCGCCACTTGGATTCAAATCATTGACCTGAGGGGACTTACAGAGAACTCTGTCAGTCAACAGAGAACTCCACCGCGTACTCAGATCAGTTGGACTGGCATATGATTGTCAGTTGTAAGTCTCATCTGCTCTAGTGTTTGATTCCCCTCAGTGGAAGGTGTGGTACTCGAATTGTTAGGCGCATCGGGGATGGGTGGGGCTCATATAATAGACTCAGGTTATTCCTTTATATATATATAATTTAATTATATAATAGGCTCGTATAATAGCCTCATATAATAGCCTAATTGCTTTAATATCAAAATATTTAATTTTTATCACCGTTCACTCAGAGATGATGCTCGTAAGCGGTAAAATCATCATTTGGTAAATTGTTATAGTAATATTGATAATCCAATCACATATTCTTTAAGTTAAGTAATTAGGGTCCATTTTTTTCTTTAATATTATTATAATAGCTAAATACAATTAACTAGACTGGAGATCAACTGGATGGTAATGAANGATGCTATATTATTATTGATAATCCAATCACACATTCTTCAAGTTAAGTAATTAGACTCCATTTTTTCCTTTAATATTATTATAATAGCTAAATACAATTAACTAGACTGGAGATCAACTGGATGGTAATGAAGTATTGAAATTGTGTGGTGCTTCCAAATCCTCCACTCAAGCTTTAATTCTCTACCTTATAGGTTTTAGTAATTCATCCCACTGTTATAGAATCACAATATGATTTTCATTTTTAGACTGCACCGTGCANTGTGCATCCGGTGCCTCTTAAGAAGCTTCCAATATCTAAACATCTAAAAAAATGTCCTAAACTTGTTCGGCTTAGGGCTCATTTCAAGGAGCTTCGTTGTTCAACTAAGCTACTTTAAAAGCCACGTCCATGGAACATACATTATCCTCTGTGATCTAAAGCGGCAAAATAATATCATTCAATTGAAACAACTTTGGGAGATACTTCTTTACCAAACGAAAGAAAATTCACACATCAGTGTTCACTGCAACGGAACGGAGTTTCCTGACTTCTCAAATGAGATCTTAGTTGAAAGACTTGATATAATGTATTAGTTTTCGTTATAGGTAGAGATTCTCTTATTTCCTTATTCTTAAGAAGAGATTTTCTTATTTCAGTTAAAGATGCGTGTGAAGCCAAAAAAATTTGTTAAATATGGAACTCGAATTCAAATATTAAGGGGAAAAAATGTCAAAATTCAGTTTGACATTGGAGTTTGCTTAAGGCATATTTGCCGATATACATTTCTTTCATAAGAATGCCTATAAAGAAGAAATTATGTATTATAATTGTTTGTTTGCCTATCATAATTGATGCTCAAGAGAATATCATCATTTGTGTTATCATTTGATTGTTGTTGTCAATAAACACAATCAATTTATTAATGCTCATTAGAATTAAAGTACCTATTTATTTGTTAATTTATGGGTTAATATATTTACTAAGGGTCATCGGATTAGTTAATAAGTCAACCCTACTTCTCCTAAAAACTCTACAAAGAAAATAAAAGAAAAAATATATCCTTTAAAGCCANAGGAGCTCGAAGAACGCCATCATATACAAGATATGTTCTCGAAGATTACTACATCTTAAAAATAGGGTTGAGAAGAACTCCCTCCCACCTTCCAATAGTAGCTTCATGTGTCTCAACATTTATAAAGTGTATATATGTATTTATATTACCAAAACTTATGAAAATAATGCTACAATTTCATAACTAAATATTAGCTCTCTTTCAAAAATCATGCTATTTTTTAAGATATTCATGCAATACCATTTATTTAGATCAATATTATAATTTACTTCCATCTATGATCGCTTATTACTAGATCTAAAATTGAAAAAAACTAAACCAAATCAAACAAATTTAATTAATATAATTTGACTTCTTCCAAATTTTTATTTTTAAAACATCTACATTTAATTTTCAATTATTTATTTAAATTAAATTTTCATTTAACCAAACAGACCCAATCAAAAAAATAAAAATTCAAAATTAAAATGGAAAGAGTCATAAAATTAAATTAATATTACAAATATCAAATTAATAATTAATAAAATTTATCTATAACCAAACCATGCCTAAAAAGTATTTATATTTGGAAATCATATTTCATTTCATTTTATGAAATTTTAAAATGGAATAAAAAAAATAAGGCTCATGAATTAAGAGTTAATATGAGCCTTATGCATGTGGAAAACAAATTAAAATGCATCTCATCCTATATTTTAAGGACATTTTGCAACAACTTTTTTTTTTGCATGGAACTCTTTTTTCTCCTATTAAAGTAAAAAAATAAAAATGAAAAATTATTTAAAATTTAAGGGCAAACAATGACTAATAATAACAATTTTTCATTTACTCATTTACAAACAAAACACACAATTCAATTCTAACTTCATATCCATTATCTAAATTTTAGATTTTATATTTTTATATCACCCAAATGTTTTATGTCACATAAAAATATTATTATTTTAATTTATAACACTAATTTATAACACCCGAAATATGGATATTTACAAATCAAAGACCCTACTGAACTGATGCATTTATACGTGCCACTAGAAGGAGCCTGCTCAAGTAGATTAAGTTCAGATTAAAATAGGATTGTTGAGGAGTCGTGCTATAGCCGGCTTGATATCCACTCAAATAAATTTAGTTAGGATCAAAATTAAATCAAGCAATTTGGCTCAAACTCAAAATGAGCGACTCAAATTTAAATTATTTGTTTCCATTCCAGCCCAAAACTGGTTCAATCGGCTCGAAATTAAAACAAGACAGCTCAAATTGAGTTATTTGGATCTGTTCCAGCTCGGATTATAAACTATAGAGCTTGAGTGAGCTTTAGTTGTTGCTCGTGTTCAACTCCGTATTCAACCCATGTTCGAAATAACTCGAAATATATGTTTTGGCTCGAATAAATTTGTTATGTCTCATGTTTGGCTCAAATTTAATTCAAGCTGCCTCTTCTGCTTCCACAGTCACAACGATGTGCTCACAGAGGCAACCCATGGAGAAATATTGGTGTATGTAAAACGTACGCAGAGTTGCATACATATTAGGTTATTCGAAGGGTACAGGTAGGTTACATTTAGGTTATACTCCCCGTAACTCTGCATATGTCTTATGTACGTGTTGACCTCACTTTTGGGCTAGGGTTTTGGGTCTTTCCTTTAGTGACTAAGATCTAGCCTTAGGAATTTCCTAATGACTATCTTAGCATCTTNTATTATCTAGATTTTAGATTTTATATTTTTATATCACCCAAATCTTTTATATCACATAAACATATTACTAATTTAATTTATAACACAAATTTATAACACCCGAAATATGGATATTTACCCTACTGAACTGATGCATTTACATGTGTCACTAGGACCCTGCTCGAATAGATTTAATTTCATATTAAAATAGGATTGTTGAGGAGCCTTGCTATATAGCCGGCTTGAAATCCACTCAAATAAACTTAATTAGGATCAAAATTAAATCTAGCAATTTGCCTCAAAATCAAAATGAGCCACTCAATTTTAAATTATTTGGTTCCATTCCAGCCCAAAACTGGCTCAATCTCGCTCGAAATTAAAACTAGACAGCTCAAATTGAGCTATTTGGATCTATTCCAGCTAGTATTATAAACTATAGCGCTTGAGTGAGCTTTAGTAGCTGCTCGTGTTCAGCTCCTTATTCAGCCCATGTTCGAAATAGCTCGAAATATATATATATTTTGGCTCGGATAAATTTGTTATGGCTCATGTTTGACTCAAATTTAATTCAAGTTGCCTCTTCTAATTCCAAAGTCACAACAATGTGCTCACAAAGTCAAACCATAGAGAAATATTTGTGTACGTAAGACGTACGCAAATTGCATATATATTAGATTATTCAGAGGATACAGGTAAGTTCCTCGTAACTTTGCATACTTATGTTTGCAAACGCAACTCTGCATACGTCTTACGTACACAAATATTTCTCTAAACCATGATGACAAATGCTTAAATAGCAAATTGCAATGCTTTTCCGATTGCCCCTTGAATAATTTTGAAAGTTAAAATACAACTTCTAATGCATTAATGGTATATATCGGAACTATATGTTGAAATTCGGCTGATATTCAAATATAGATCGGATTCGACAGGAAATCAAATAATTGCATTTAAACGTTATGGAATCAAGATTTACTCGATTATCTACAACCTTGAAGATTATTATGAATAATTACATCATCTTAATTGGAAATTACAATTTGCTATTATTTACCATTGCCTCCTAATCAAATACTAAGAAAATTTAATATATGAGCACCTCGTCCAAGAAAACAAACGACGTTAAATTTTTCTAGATATATTCATCGATCGGGCTTGATTGACCTAACTGTTACACAACATAATCTAGGGCAAATTTCTTTTCAATTCTTTTCAAGCACCATCATCTTCCTGAAAAAGCTTCAATTAGAACATTATATTTCTCAAAGTAATTAAATCTGCTTGAAACTGAAAACACTCAGAAGTCTGAGTAACGTAACACACAGACAATTTAAACTTCAACGAACACCGCTTTCTTTATTTAATGCATCCACGACAATACAAACATCAGAAAACATTTTCAACAGATCACCGGACTCGATAGGACAACCATAGCAGACACGACAGCTTAACAAAAGATAAACAAAACCCTCATCCAAAACAAATAAAGCAAATAACAGCGGCGATTCGAGACTAACCAGCATCTTCTATCCAGAAATCTCAATAGACTTCACCTCAGGCTTCTTCACCTCCTCCTTAGGCACGACGACACTAAGCACGCCATTCTCCATTNTATAGGACAACCATAGCAGACACAACAACTTAACAAAAGATAAACAAACGCCTCATCCAAAACAAATAAAGCAAAAAACAGCGGCGATTCGAGGCTAACCAGCATCCTCTATCCAGAAATATCAATAGACTTCACCTCAGGCTTCTTCACCTCCTCCTTAGGCACGACGACACTAAGCACGCCATTCTCCATTGACGCCTTAACGTGTTCCACCTTCGCGTTCTCCGGCAGCCGGAATCGGCGGAGGAACTTACCGCTGCTGCGCTCGATTCGATGCCAGCGATCGTTCTTCTCTTCTTGCTCCTTCTTCCTCTCGCCGCTGATCTGAAGCACGCCGCCTTCCACGACCTCTACCTTAACCTCCTCCTTTTTGAGGCCGGGTAGATCAGCCTTGAAGATGTGAGCCTCTGGAGTTTCTTTCCAGTCGATACGTGTATTAGCGAAAGCAGATGCTTCGGTCGCGTAATTGGATCCCGGAGCCGAGAGGGCGTTGTCGAAGAAGGAATTGATATTCTCGAACGGGTTCCAGATGTCGAAGGAGAAGGGATCGTAAACGTTGCCCCGGCGAATGATCGACATGGATTGTGATTAAATTGCTCACTAATGTGAAGGAATTGTTGATTGAGAACTGAAAATTGAACTTGATCGACTTTGGTTGAGCTGAAAGGAAGGCGTGAAATGAGTATTTATAGAAGAGAATCGAAGGGGACTGCGCTTTCTCGAGTGTTCCTTCGACTTCTGGATTTGGCGGGAAAGTGTCGCACTCAATGCAACTTTCCAGCTTCTTCCAGACGGGTCTCATGGGCCTTGTGACATTTTTAGGCTGTACTGTTTTTCAAACACAAAGCCCATTTTGTCTTTGTTACGATGTCGCTTTTTTAAAATTTTTTAATTTTTAATGAAATGTAAAATAAATGTTTTTTTTAAAAGGAAAAAAGTTGAAATGGAATGAAATCATTGTTAAGGATGAAAAATTACTCCTTACGGATAGGACACCGCACGCAGCTTGTCCGCACGCAGCTTGCGTGCGGTGTCCGATCCGACCGTAAATCACCTAATCTACGGTCCTGATGTATTTTGGTGGGCCCCACCTAAATTTTTTTTTCTTTTTAAAAAAAAATGGAAATAATTCTGAGGATCGGACACCGCATGCAGAGATGCATGCGGTGTCCATATGCAATAAATTGCTCGTTAAGGATGACAACAAATATAGCGAATGAAATAAATCAATTTGCAAATTCATCCAAATTGAATTAAAAGTTGAATTTTAAATTCATCAAAGCCTTTTGAAAAACTTAGTATTTTAAAGTCAATTATATACATAACAATTAAATTTTAACTATTTATGATATTAATATTCACCTACCATCATTTAACTAATAATCTCTCAAATATCTAAATTCTCGATAAAATTCTAACCTTTACTTTTTTATTTTGTCAATATTTTGATCATGGCACGCCCAATGCACCGATTTGATAATTCAAAGAAATAGTATGAATATTTGTTTCATAAATATGTATATTTTATGTGCAATGTATGTAATTCTCCCCATTTAATATTATATTATGGTCCAAGTTAATATCACAAAAATATAAAATTTATATTCATATTTAAAAAAGTTAAATGTGGATAAAAATATTTGTTCATGTACGCTGAAATTAGAGCTGTCAAAAAAACTCGTTGTTCACAAACAGCTCGTGTTCAACTCATTAAGTAGCTCTTGTTCAGCTCGTTCGTTGAGTAAACGTACCGAACACGAATATTTTTTTTTTTTAAGTTCAAATTATAAACAAGTCGAACACGATCATCTCTTTGTTTCCTTGTGTTCGGCTTGTTCAGCTAAAAAAAAACATATAATTGTTTATATAACAATGTAATATGTATATTAATTATATAATAATATATTATATATATATTTATATCTAATTTTTGGTTTGGTGATGTAATTATGTGTCTTCTTTTGGATATATTTGGTTCAGATTCAAATTCAACACTCTACATCTATTTTTTCAATTAATTTTAATGAGCTAGTTTCGAGTCAAACACAAACAAGAATATTTAAATCGAGCCGAACACGAACACAGTTCGCTTGCCGGTTTTTTGAACATGAGCCGATTTCGAACATGAGCCAAATCTGAGCTCGCTCAAGCCCAACATGTTTTACAGCCCTAACTGAAACACAAAAATAAAAATGTTACACTTATATTTAATAACGTTTGAATATGAAATACTTTTATTAGTTCTTCATGTGTAACTTTCCGTATCAATCTAAATGTACAATTTTATATGTTACCCTTTTAAGGCATCATTTCGAAATTTACGAATTAATTGTTTCAAATTTCAATCTTGCACATTGCTTTTTTTTCTCAAGCAGCAATGAACCAAACTGAACTAATTAAATTGATCCAATTCAGTTTCAAAAATAAATTTCAATATTCAATCTTTAAAAATATTACATCAGAACTCCGCACGTAAAATTACATGCTGAGTCCAATGAAATTACACCATAAAAATGATCGGCCCAATAACACAAGGGAATATTCCCCTCATGTTATTCAAGTGTTATTCAAGTGTTATTGTGTTCTAGGAATATTCTCGGTATTAAAATACCATAATAACACATTAATAATACTTGAATAACACACAATAACACATGAATACACACACAATAACACGAGGAGAATACTCTCTTGTGTTGCCCGGTAGATCACCTCCACGGCATAATTTCATTGGACTACGCACATAACTTTACGTGTGGAGTCCTGATATAATATTTTTTCTAAAACCGCACCTAATCACTTTTTGCTTATTGGTTCAGTTCTAATTTACATTTAAATTTTGAAATTAAATGGATGATATCATGATACATGAAATTAAACCAATGATATACATATATGTAACTCCTGATGCTTGATCACAACTGAACCACTTAAATCGAACTAAATTTCGGTTTGTTCGGTTCAGTTTTATCAGAATTTGGAATGGTTCGATTTTTCAATTTCAAATTTCAATTGCAATCAGTTTGACGAGTTTGAAAACAGATCTAACTTATAACCAATAAGAATGGCATCAGATTTTATAAATGCAAATAAATATTTATACTCTAACCAGGAAATCTGCAACTAAGTCAGAGTTAAAAGTTGCCGTATACAAATACTGCTCCAGTTTCATCGAGTAATCCAGATGTTGTCAACCATGGTTAACTCATCGCAGTATTGAAGCCATGTGTGGCTGGATTGTTGAACGGTAGAATCAGAGATAGTTTAGTCATTGCAGATTGTNAAATCCCTATTGAAAATTTCACAATCATGTTCATTGAAAACCCTTTACTTTTGAACCCATGAAAATAAAAGATTCCTGATTTTTATCGAGAGTTTTCTTAGGTGATCCGTCGCTTAAGATATAATTAACNAGGCTCCCAGTTCAGAAACTCCATTGCCTTGCTGATGTCTGGTTTCCTCATGTGGGGATCATCTGCTGTGTTGGGTTTGAAATCAATGGTTGCACTTGGATCAATTGTCTCTTTTACCACCTATATACATCATAAATTTTTTTTAAAAAATAAAAGGTTAAGAATAAAAGATAGTGTAAAATTTTGGGGAATTTACATACAAACCAACCAATTCCTATGTATTTACATATCTAACACCTCAACTTTGCTTATTACATTTATGTCACATAAAAAATACTAATATTTTAACTTTTGGAAAACTGAAATACGCATTTTCATGCATAGGTAAGGTGAAATGTATGTAAAAATGGAAGTTTTGGAGTTAGATATGCAAATACAAAAAAATTGAGACTTATGTATGTCAATTTTCCAAAAAAAAATTTTTATTAAACTTAAAGTCGTTAATGAACCTCAGCTAGCTCCAACATTGTGAATTCCCCAGGATTTCCCAGGTTGAAAGGTCCAATGTGCTCGCTTTCCATTAGTGTTACCAGTCCATCAACCTACCAATGTTACAAATGAAAATGAGCAGCATACAAATAGTAAATTGCAATGTCAAAAATTCCATCAAAGCCGAGTCAACCATGTAAAAGTTGTAATAACAGAAGACGAGTTTCTAGCAATTCTGGTTTTGAATCTTTTCCCCAAATACAAAGCACTGCGACTGATTCAACACTTCTTTTTGTAAATTAAAGCAAAAAAGATACAAGGATTTGTAGAAGATATTGGCATATCAAGTAATGGTGGAAAAAATAGGTGGACTCCTAATACAAGAACCTGATCCTGTGTAATTTAATATCCCCATAATGTGGGGTATTGTTTTCTTATGTTTCCTTATTGTATCCTTGATTCTGTATATTTATAGGCCATGCATATTCCATCAATAATAACAACGACAACAACAACAATCCTTTATCCCACTAAGTGGTGCCAGCTACATGAATCCTTTCTCCATTGTGTCTTATTGAGTGTCTTATTTTCAAAGGCCACACATATTATATTAAAAAAATTTTAAAAAATTTCCTCTCAACATGGTATTGGAGAAGGAAAAAGATAGCAACCATCCCGATCCCGCACCATAGCCTTTGTTCCAGATGCTCCTTTCTCCTTTATATTTTCATTTATCATTGTTCCCTCTCCACCCAGCTATTGTTGTGCTCATACACTTCAATCCTACACAATCCACCCACACTCTAGCCCAGTCATCAACCTTGTTCAATCAGTTACAAAAGTGAACTTTCTTGCTCGCTTGCTCACACTTACCACACTCACTGCCAAAACTAAATTGCATGCACTAGACAACGTCATGTTCACTTGCATGCACCAGCCCACTTGCTCTTGCTTGTTGCATGTGCTTCCGACCTACTCACCCACAAATAATAGGATTTTAAGCTGTTTGTGGTCCTCCACCCTTTTGCTTGTCCATTTCTAGATTCACCTACACTCATGCCCAACCTGCATTCGTTGCCTAAGTTCACTAGCACCTCGCCTACATCATTGGCATCGCCTATTGCTCTTCTGACCTTCTTCTCCAAATGTTTCTTAAATGATGATCTAGCGTCTTCATTTCTGGTTAGACTATCTTAGATATGGTATCATGACCACTTTGTCTACGTACAGAGAAAACCTCTACCATTAATGCATCTATAAATTCAATTGTGTTGATTATCTCGTGATTGAGAGCCTTTCAACATTTTATTGGTTTCCATGAGAAACAATCCCATCTTAATGCTTCTACAATTCATGATAATAACATTAAATCTCCAAACTGGAAAACATGTGACTATCTTGTTCTTATTTAGCTGCTAAATAGTCTCAAACCTTAAGTTTTCTCCAAAATGATATTTCATGAGAATGTCAAGGCTTATGAGAGATTTTCTCTGTTCCATTTTCTTTTAGAAAAGCAAAATCTTAAATAATTTGATTTATCTGCAACTGAAGGATTTATCCCTTCAAAATTACTGAAGCATCCTAAGGGATATGTGGATGAGTTACTTCACTAAATCATTATAGTCCTTATCCGGTGATCATAAGATCTAGAAACAAAAAAAAGAATTCCTGGTTGTTAAATTTCTCTCTAGCAATCATTAATCCCTTTAACATGTGTATTCACGGGCTCTCAAGTGATGGTCAATTCCACTATTCCCACTTTTGCAACCACTTGCTCACAAGTTCTTCGTGCCCACAAAAAATCATCTCTTTCCCGACTATCTTATAATCGAATTACTCATATATTGGGCATCAGGGCAACCATAATGATCGAGGCTGTGGAGGTCATACTGAAAATGAATATGCTAGTGAAGTCATTTCCTCATTTTCATTGTGGTCGCACCAATCCTCATTTGGAGCAATGTTGGGCTAAATTTATGTATCCCTCTAATGCTCAGCATGCCTCAGGAAAATATAGTTGAGTTGATTCTTCCACTACCGCCACTCTATTATGGTCTACCACACTTAGTCAAGAGGAATATGATTGCTTAATTTAGACTACTTGGGCGTTAACATCTATTTTTATGATGATCCTCCTCTAGATCTATTGCCATCATGTCAAAGTATAACCAAATTTTATAATCAAGTTCTTTCCATATGTGAATGGTAAACACAAACTTTTTTCTCTCCCATGACCTTGCACTACCCTGTGATTTGGGTTGCCGGGTCAACCTCTAGTCTCTAGGAAAGGCGTTGGGACGCCAACTCCTTACCTCTGATGTTTTATATGTCTCCATTTCATGTATATTTATTATCTATTCAAAATCTTACCAAGTCCTGCAATTGCTCTTCAAGTTTCTATTTTCTCATTGTGTCTTTCATGACCTCAACTCAAAGAAGATAANTTCGGCTCGTTAAACTTAATGAACAAGCCGAACACGAGCTATTCGCGAGCGACGAGCCAAGTTGACAACACTAGATAGATATCTAATACTTGTTTTTCTTCTAATATGCAAGTCATTAAATAAAGAGGATAAAGGGCAAGCTAGGTCATATGAGTAAGTAACCTAGTTAGGCGAATTCAAGTCAATGGAGGCAACGACCCTAAATGCCTTTGTACTTCTTTCACCCATGACTCTCACATTATGGCTTGGTCATCGAAATAGGCATTCAAGTGAAGAGAATATTGTGTACGGAGTTTGCTTGCATGCAGACTTCATACACAACATTGTTGCACCCAAATGCACAATATGTGCATAACATGTGGACAATATTATTCTATAGGGAGTCTCTATATACAACATTGTACAAAACTGTTGTATAAAATGTCTACATGCATATAGACTCCACGCGTAATAAAAAAATCAACATAATAAACCCAAAATATATGGTTCTGTATATTTTACCTTAGCACTTATTTGTAAAGAAACTATAATGCCAAGATAAAAATATAATATATCTATTATCTGATAATAATATGTTCAACGAGTGATGAACAATAGACATGCATTAATGAGAAGCATGAGGCAGAAATAAATAAAATCATACATTTTTTAAAATAAAAATCATATGCCTAGTCGATCGGTGGGGTAGCGATTAGATATGCATAACTAGTCGCCCCAATGCCCGACAACTGGCCGGTTAGGTGGACGACTAGTCGTGAATAGTGCAAGCGGACTATACACAATCCTAACCTTTTTTTTTTAGGTACCTAATTAACTAATTTAATTAAATAAAATAAATTTTTTAAAAAATTATCCACATAATAATTTCTCCTATTTTAAAGGCATTAGACTTCTAGCATAATGATTCATTGAATTTCCTTCGAGATTCCACACACCAAACAAACTTCAAATTAAATGTACCGTGATATCATCTTATGTTGAACGGTAAAATCTAGTCCTAGTTAGAGCTTGATAAGTCAATGGGAGTAATTACCTGTATGTTTCGAGATTAAAGCTAAATCAACTAACCTTACAGTAAATATATCCCTTTTTTATATATTTTAATATGAATGCCACACCAGCAATCTTGAAAGTACGTTGGTCAACAACCCATAATGCCTTCCGAGAAATACATTTATGAGCATGTGATGAGCATGTGATTTATCACAAAACGATATTAAAAATGATAGTAAAGGCATAAATAGTTACAATTGATGTTGAAAAGTTATGAAGAAAAAATGTAGATGAAAAATTCTTGAATTAGAATTGTAAAAAATATTCTATACAAAATATATTTAATATGTAAATAAAAAAAATAGAATGTAATGTAGTTAAAACAAAAGATAATAATGATGATGATGGTATGATTTTCATTAATATAAATGAGCGTAATAATTAATTATACCATGTTAAGTAGGGCGGTCAAGACGACGACTTATTGTTAATGAACAACTAGCTTGTGTTCGACTCATTTATAAATTTTTTTTTGTTCATGTTTGACTCTTTCGGCTTGAAATAATTATATATATATATATATCCTTTAAACGCAGTCTTCACCCNACTTTCCCTTTCATTAGTCATTGTTCACATTCTTTTGAGTAAAATCACTCGCACATTTTGGGTACAAGCCAGATCCTTACTCATAACAGGTTCTATTGTTTTATAACCTTTTTTAAAGAATTTTGTGGGTTATATAGTTCACTTAAAACACGCTTTGGCCCTTCCTGTATTCAATCTTTTTCTAAAGAAAAAAAGTTTAGTTATCTCATTTCGTCAAAACATTATACATAGTTAATACTTTAGAATTCATGCAACCTCAATTTCATAATTGTTTTGTCAATAATAATATTCATCAGAACTCCTGCGCTTATAACCCTCAACATAATTGAGTGGGTTAAACACAAAAATTCACACCTTTCTGATGTACTAGGACATTGTTGTTTAACATGAATGTTCCATGGCAAATCAAGACATTGACCTCGATATCAACCCCACGATTTAATAGTAGTGAATATAACGTCAGAAAAAATATTGAACACAGCACCACATGAGTAACCGCAATTGTCTTAACTACTATTAAAGTCGCTCAAATGACATCGGTTCGCTAAACAAGTTTTGCCAACATGTCCAAACTATCAAAAATGCCTGCAATAGACATTTAAATTGTTAGGATTCGCATACAAATACAAAAACACACAAACTGAGCCCAAATCACTCTGATAGTCATGAGGTGGATCAAATGATTTATGTTCACAAGATGAAGCCCATCAAAATGTTTGAGGCATCGAAATTACGTAGGGAGCACACCCATGTTGTCGAGTCCCAACAGAAATATGAAATGATAATTTAACTTTAGCATGAGGCCAACGATACAATATTTGAAAAAAGAAAATAACAAACTCATGCTAGAAAATAAAATTAATATATACATTTTTTTGTTTATTAACTAATTAAATTAAGGTTTAGGTAAATTAAATGAAATATATCATATATTTAAATACATACATCATATATTTAAATACTTATGTATTTCCCAATTGAAACAGATAATATAATAAACTCTTTGTTATGCCAATACTCATATCATCAAAATCTCGGATTTCATAATTGTTGTCGCTAGGGTTAAAATGAAACAATGTACTCGCTGAACTCGAACTCGACTCGATTAAGACTTGATCAAGATCGTTCAAATTAGTAAATAAACAAGCTGAAGAATCTTTTAAAACCCAAATCTTAAATAAACTAAACATGAACATAATTGAACTTGTTCATTTATGTTCACGAACAAACTCATTTGTTATTCAACAAGCAACTTGATAAATACTCGATATGAAGCTCAAATATAGCCCGTATCATATATGATATATTATTTAAATAAAATTTGATTTGCTAGAATTTATTGAATTAGAGATTTTAAAAATATATATATTATAATATCAATAATATTTTTATATTAATTCTTAATTATATATTTATTTTATTATTAATTATTAACTATTTGAAAATTGACATAATGGAATTCTAAAAGTGAACATCACTTTTGTTCAATTTTTTGACTATGCTTGATCGGAATGCCTTCGATTTTTCTCAATTATTTTAACAATTGATGAATAATTTCACATTATGAGTTCCTTTTTTATTTTTCTTAATTATTTCAACAATTGATGAATACTTTCATATTACGAGTTACTTTATAAAACTGACTCTTTTTTTTTTGCTCGTTTCAATATTTTTTTCTCTATATTAGAATTCATTCTTATAATAATACATCTATTATAGACATTACATAACAACATGTGAGTTAGTTTATTTGTTTATATCCTATACAAGTTATATGATTTTTTTTATTGTTCATTTATTTAGATTTGTAAAATTTATATTTTTAATATGAAAATCTAGATACTCATTTGAATTTTTGCTTTTTTTTATAGCTCGTTTAAATACTTGTTCACTTATCATAAACAAATCAAATACAAATCAAGTTCAAACATTGAAAATTTTAAACAAGTAAAACTTCAACAATACTTGAAAGCTCGACACAAGCTCAAGCAGAATATGAACAACTTATAATTGCATCAAGCCAAGTTCAAACTATCATATGCTCGGCTCGATTACAGCCATACTTATCACCATCTTTCGATCTCTTATTTGCCCTACTAAAAATAGATAAATAACCTAAGAAACTAATCACCAGCTTTTTGCCAATTTCAAACAGAACCCCATCCTCCCATCATATAAAACAGACTCATCTTTGTCTCCCGCGGAATGCCCTTCATATGCATTCAAATTTTGAACCCCTTTGCCCATTGCTCCCCTTAGCACAGTGTCACGCAAGTACTTTCTTCCTTCTAATGAAAAATGAGAGAAAAATCTTTAAGGTGGTGTATTATTTGCAATCTAATCTCCCTTATGAAAACTTGACCTAGAACGATACAAAGATCTCAATGTGAGTCTTCGTTGCAAAATTTTGGAGCCAACGTCAACGGATGTTCTAATTATCTATTATAACTTCAATTGAATCCCTTCACTTCTAGAACACACGCATGCCATCTCCATTTTTTATCTTAAACAAATTATTTTTCAATTACACAACAAGCCTTAGTATTTGTCTGGTTCATGTGCTTCACTCACTCGACAAACTCTCTCCTTGAATTATTTGTTATAACTTCCTTAGATACCCACATACTAAAAGAAGTAGTAAAATCTAAATGTTTGCTCTCATGTAATATTTCAAGAGACTATCCCTTGTTTTACTTCCTCTACCCCTGGCTCCTACTCGCCAATCACTCATCTTCCACCAAAATGTCCTCTTCCTACCACTAAACCCTTACAGTTATACTCTTATCATCCTTGACCACCATCCATGACAATATCTCACACTGCATTATTGGATTCAACTAAGCATCCATTGAGAATATGGCATTTGGCTTAAATCTTTCTATTGCCCTCAGAAGAGGTAAAAGGCAAAAAAAACTGCTCATCCTATTCACTCCCATATTCCATATGATCAATCATCTACTTCAGTTCATACTAATAACATGTCATTGCCATCCACATCTATTTCCAAGACATCAAAACGCATTCCACCATTCTTTAAGGAAATAAGTTATGGATGTTAGAATAGACGCCGTTCTCTCTCACCATATTTGAATATGGTTTCTCCTTCTCATGGGGTCACTTGCATTGCATGTCAATAGGTAATTACAGTCAAATTTTCTCTAGATGGATCAATTGATAGCTACAACCCTCAATTGAGTTGCCAAAGAGTTCACCCCAATTCATAGGATTAACTATTATGATGCATTCTCTGAAGTAACAAACTTGAACTCTATCTGATTCCTTTTACAGATAATCATCAATAGTATGCCTTCTCAAAAAGGCTGTATATGGCCTCAGTAGAGTATGATTGCTTGATTTGACAAACTTTGTAAAGTATTGGTTGAGACTCGTCCTCGTAGCAGCACTACCAATCACTTCATCTTCATCAACCGTAATGCTACAAGATTGGTCATAATAGTTGTATTTGTCGATGTCGCTGAGGTAAAACGGCATCTACATAGGTGCATTGTCACCAGAGATCTAGGAAAACCAACTATTTTCTTGGAACTGAATTTTCCTATAGAGAAAAGAGAATCATTTCTGACAAGAAATATACTAATGATTTACTGTAGAACTTGATGACAATCCTATGGTGACTCAAAGCACAACTGATGATGGCAATCCTCCTACATAGCTAAACTAATTGATTGACTGTTATCAAGCCAGAAATTTCTTTCATCGATGTAGTAAGTCAGCACATTCAACATTCAAGAAAGAAGAATTATGCAGCAATTATAAGAACCCTCAAAAATATCAAAAAGTCTCTTGAAAATAGTTAATATGTACTATTAAATTTGAGAAATTAAATACTGAAGCTTTTTTTTTTATTTCAATTATGTTGATGACAGAAAGACAATTTCTAAATATTGCATCTTTGTTGGAAATTTTTGATAACCTGAAAAAGTAAAGAAAAGACTTGCTGTCATGCCTTGTGTCAAAGCTCAATATATAGCTATGGCACATTCAATAGGTGAAATGATGTTTGAAAAACTCTTTTAGAAGATTTTGGACAATCTGTTACTTAGTGTACATTCAATTCTATAATGCAACAACTAGGTTGTCATCTACAATGCCAGCCATCTAGTTATTTTATGAATGAGTTAACATATTGACGTAAAGTGTTATTTTAAATAGGATGTTATATTTTTCAAGAAAACCATTACTCCTTTGATCTCCTGCTCAGAACAATTGGAAAATCTGTTTACTAAGACTCTAGGGAACCAACCTTTTCCTCGATGATTTAACAAACTGGAACTAATAGATATATACATGCTCGATCTTGAGAAGTATTGATGTTTGAGGTGGTAGAAGGTGGACTGAGGAAATTTCATATTCTCATAAGTAGGAGTATTATTCCCTCTTATTGTTTCTTTTATTGGAACCTCCTATATGCCTATTTATAGGTGTCATATATTAAATTAATGGCATGAAAAATATTTCCTCTCAATAGAAAAAATAAAAGGAATAACCTTTTCCCTTTGTCAGGATTTGAAAATAAAAATCGTAAGACCCCATAATAATAACCTTTTCCCTTTGTCAGGATTTAAAAAGATAAATCGTAAGACCCCCATAGAAAAATATATAGAGCCAAGGTACACAAGCAATAGATGATATCCCATCAGCCGAGAAAAGCCAACAGCATAAATATGGGGCATCAAAAGATATAGAACTCTAGCGGAATGTATAACTCCAAAACCCCCAGTGAAAATGATTAAGCCCCAATATATGTCCACAAATAAAGGTGGGTAATGCATCTAAAATAAACAACAAATGCCAGAGTAGATTCTCTACCACAGCCACTTCCAGCATAGAAATCATCAAACTGGCCTAGACACATGAAGAAGTGAATCCCATAGCGGCAGCATGATAGAGAAAAACTGCATAAATAAATGAATGGCAATAGAAAAACACAAGCGTCAACCATCGACAACCTAATATAGAAATTCGAATGGCAATTAAAAAATCAATTATAGTTAATTTGACTAAAGATTCTAAAATCAATCATTCTTGCAAAACCAAAATCAAATTAAGAAACTGCAAGAGTAAACAAAGAAATATCAGCATGATGTCGGAAAAAGGAGATGACTTCTATAAATTAATAGTCACACTTGTATCACACTAAAGGAAAAAGTAGCATTCATCCACGCAAACAAGATTGAAGGAAATCTGGATTTTAATTAAGTAAAAAAATTTTTACAAGCCTCACATACTGATGTTTATAAGCAACAATCACTAAAGTTGGTTGCCTCAAAGTTTTATCTGTTTAAGCAATGTGGATGACGCGTGGAACCAAATGATAAGATGCAGCAAATCATACAGAAATCAAGTGATTAGTACAGGAAAGGCGAAACAGATAGCCCGCTATAAGAAACTCATAACTGTGAGAAACTGATGAATCTGATACAGGTACGAACTATAAAGGTAACAAGATATAACGGCCACATGGCTGCAGGAACTGAATGGTTGACCGTATTCATAGGAACCACAAAGCTTTACTGCCTCCAAAAGCAACAAAACCGCAACCACTAGCGAAAAAATGACTCCAATAGATATAAATTAAAGAGCAATTAAAACTTATCAATGCTATAGGAACTAAATCAAATAGCACCCAAAACATATAAATACAATTATTAACTTATGATCATTACAATCAAAAACTTGAGTCTAAACAATCCAATTAAGCCAAACCAAACTAAAGTGAACTAAACCAGCAACATCATAAACAAAAATAACATATTATGATCCCATAGCCACATCATCAAAAAGTCATGTTTAAAAACATAGACTGAATTTAAAACTATTAAATAAAAAAAAGAATAATAAAAAAAAAACTAAAACTATTTAGACTTTGTTTTTCCAAAATTTCCAACATATAAGCTTGCATATCTCCATCAAAACTGCCTTGTTTGGATAAATTTGGCTCAAATGAATTTAGCATTTGATATTCGTCAAGCAAAGCAAAAATTAAATATTCTGCATCTTGCAATTTAATCTAAAAATTATCATTAAAAAGTTTGTCATGTTAGCGCATAAAATACCTTTGGAATCCACCAGCACAGTTTCATCAAATAAGATGGCTTCAAGAATAAGATATGATGAACCGTGTGACAATGTATTGCATGTGAATTCACAAGAAAAAGACGAGTAAAAATTTCAAATCATCGATTACAAATTTATGAAATAAAATCAAATCACACAGATTTAACACTAAACAAATGCTTAAACTTCCTAGAATGTCTAATTCGTGATTACTTGTCCCAATGCATTGCATGATTTTAAATTGGCAGGTTTTCTCATATTCAATTTTTCTAAGGATTAATATGAGGTCTATTACGAGTCAAATGCAATAATACCTCATCATCCAGTTTAAGTATATTCACATAAACAACTAACTTAAGATTTTCATAATTAATTTTCAATGTCCTATTAACAACTGTACATAATCTAACAAATCACGCAAAACATGTCTATAAAGCAAATGATGAAAATATAAAAATTTTAGTGTCCTAAAGAATATAAAATTTAATTTAAAAATATATAAAATGATAAATAAAACTAAAAACAAACAAAACAGAAAAATATGCATGCTTATATTAAAGGGCAATCTCTTTTTAGAAAATTAGCTCAATTTGCCTAAATAGTGGTTGTGATGAATTTTGAATTTTTTGATTTGATCAAATCGACAAAGTTGTAAATTTCATGTTTCTTTTAAAAAGCATTCTTCTTTGGCGTTTATTTAAATTTAAAAAACCCTAATTCCCTCCATATTGTTCTTTTAGGATTTTATATAACAAGACAAAGAGCCAAAAATAAAATCAATATAAATGTGATCATTCATCATGGAAATAATCAAAAACTGTGCTATCAGATTACGTGATCAGTTTATTAACCACAACAAATATAATTGTATTGTTTCATTCAAACATAGGTTCAATCTCTACTTCACAATCAAGAATAGAATTGATTATGTTAGATGTGTAAGTTCAAATAAAATATTCACACTGTAATCGCAGCCAATTTTCTGCATCAAATACACCTTAAAAGAATATTCATGAACTATAATTTCTCTAATAAGATCATATTCAACTATACATAATCATTGTCTTGGCGTGTGAAAGGCAGGCTTCAAAAAAAATGCTATTGATTTGTTTCAGGGTTAGTCGTGATAAAATGATTGTAATATTCCTCAATATTAAAAGAACTTTATAAAACCACTAGCAAAACTTAGGATAAATTATAAATTAATCCATCTCTATTACCTAGCCAAATACCTAATAATAATAATAATAACAATAATAAGCAAAGAATATTAAGCTACAAGGCCTATAAACATTACATAATATTTAAAAACACAATAATTACTTTGTTTAAAATACTTTAACTTATCATATCGTTGATCGTCATATTAATCATCAGATGATAAATATTGCTCTTTAAGTATATGTTTCAAATCAACCCACATAGAGTTAACAATATCACTTTACCAAAATAATCGAGCATTTCTCACTTATTTTGATTTAATACATTCAACTTTTTGGATTTAAAGTAGATTATAACATTCCACAAAATCTTTTATATCATAAATTTAATTAAAAATCCCCAAAGATCAGAGTTAAAATCTTTTGATAGTAACCTTGTAATAATTTAAAATCATAGCTCACCAAGATTCCCGTAAATTGCATCTTTTTGCTATTTTATTGAATGAAAAACTTTCTCTGTCCTACTTCTAGATGACAAAAAAGATACAAACTTAAAATTTGATATTAACTTTGAGTATAGAATTTCTATTGCAACTAAATAAATAAATGGATTAAAACAACACAACTCAAATTTGAACGTCGCAATTTCAAAGCCAATCAATAAACAAAAACTCATATTTTTTTGAATTTAAACCAAAAATATTAATATTTTAATATAAACCAAAATTCAATAATCGCACAAATTAAAGAAATTTAATATGATAATTGAGGTCATCAAAAACCACAATTTGATTGGAATTGATAAACTAATTAGAAAATCAATTCAACTTGACTACAATTAATCATGCTTGCAATCTTAAATTTGAATTGGGAAAACTAAAGATAATAAAATATCACATCACCAAACATAAAAATTCAAGCAGCACATCAATATAAGAAGATGAATTCTACTAAAAATTAAAGGTATTGTCGCTTCCAACCAAGCACATAGGATTGAAATCAGAAATATGATTAAGCTATAAGTTTTCTTACATGCCTCGAGTTTGATATTTAGAAGCAACAATCAAAATTATCAGATTCCTCTAAATCCAATCAACTTAAACGACAAAGTTGAAACACAAGACAAAATTGTAATTCTCGATCAAACCATTACAACAATCCCACAAAAGAAATGCTTGATACATTAATGATAGAACAAATAGCCCACCATAGGAGCCATCTAACTACAATAAAACAAACGAATCTATTGCAATACGAGAATCACAAAGATAACCCATCATAAAGGTCGCAAGCATAGAAACTTGGTGGTTGACTATAACACTATAACTACAAGAACCACATAGATGTATTTTTTTTTCCCAAAAAAACAGAACCTTAGCCTGTTGGCAACTAAATAACTCCAGCACATATAATCAAACTGCAATTAAAACAAATCTATGCATGTGGTACCAACTCAAACAACTGTAAATAAATAAATCCAATTACCACTTATCCACAAGACAAGTAAAATCAATATAGAATCAAACCAGAAACAACATAAATAAATATAACATGTCCCATAATCAAAACCATATCATCACAAACATGTTTGAATAGATAGACTAAATTAAAATTACAAAATAATGAGACTAAACTAAACTTTTTCTCAACATTTATTATGAGAAAAATCTTGTAAATCTCAATCATCCAAAGGTGGCTCTCATCCTAGATGCAAAATTTGTAATTTCTCTTAATCTTTTCCAGATATTAACAGTCCCTATTCTTGAAAATAAACTTAAATTCAATTATTGTTATTTATATCCACAGATGATGGATTTGTGTTTTTCCTCTCTTTTTTTCTCTTCTTATTTCAACCTGTAATATATATTTTTTCATGCAAGTGAACCTTTTCTCTATCCTATATATCACCCATGTTTTTTCTTTTACTTTCTACCACATCATCATTCTAGAGCTACAACTCTAGTTAATTGAAAATGCATTTTTTGGCTCTGATAAAATGTTAGATTCTCTTGGAGAGGAATCATATGAAGGAAGAAAGGGAGGAATTTGTATTATTTATAAAACATTTGTCAATGGTTATTGTAGGACATCTAAATCATTAAAATCACTATTGAAAAGAGCTTACCAGTCAAAACTTGGATGATGATGATGGAAATGGTATTGGGAGTGTCACAGGCCATTCCATGAATAATAAGATACTATTCATCTTCTGAAATTTTTTCTTTCATCGGCGCACAGCATAGGAGACTTATTTCGATGAAACCAAATTGAAGAAAAAAATAAACCAACTTAACCAACTATAAATTTTAAAATCAAACACAAAATGCCGCATTACCTCTCATGACCTTTGACCACTTAACACAAGTATCCTTGCCTTAGCTCTTAAGAAATTAAATAAAAACTGTGTTGAAAGTCCGATACCAACATCATCAAAATATGTATTCCACATTCAAGATTCTTCTTTACAGAGAATTAGAAGCTTCAATAAAAGCTGGCAGATCATGGAATAAGATGTGGTTAGGCGTGGAGCAACTTCTAAATTGCCTCATTGTGACCTATAAGTCACAAGTTTAAATCGCAGCACCAACCTCTACCCAATGCATGGGTAAGATTTGTGTATATTAATCCCTTCCTAAATCTTATATTTGTGAATAGGCACACAAATCCCTAAAAAAACAGAGTTAAATTCACATTATTTAATCAATAGACAAAGCATCACTCATCATTCTTCTTGTCCAATGAAAATATTAATATGGACAATAAATCAAGGTTAAACCAAGTTATAGCCATTAGACTGCTAGTTATCATCATGAAATAAGATATCAAGTCAACAATAAATATTCATATGACTTGAAAATGATTAGATAAGAGTATAGACTTCGGTGAGGAGAGCCATCTTGCAAGCAAATTAAAGCTTACTTAAAAAATTAACTCAACAAGCCACCTATATAGTTCAAAAGAATGACTGAGCTTGTATATGTAAAAAAGCAAAATCGAAGTATGTGTTTACACCTCATAAGCCAACTAAGATCATACTTCTCTCTCACCCTTATAAGCACTCTCCCAATTCTCATTGTAGTGTTGCACCAAATCATCTTTTCCTCTTCATTCCCTCTGTCTTCATCTATTAGATGTACTAGACAAAAGTATACACCAGGAGATTCATGCCAAAACCATCATTATCATCATTGCCACTGATTTATGAGGTGGATCTTCAACATGTCCTGACCTCCTCTACCCCGGCACCACCAAATTTGCCAGCGAACTACTCAAACTTGTTGAGCTCTAGATCACTGATTAGCTTGAGTGCAAGCCTCACTGTTTAGTTTGACTCGAGCTCAATACCTAAAGTTGGAGCTTAATTTGAATTTGAGTAGAGCTCAAGTAAAGGGTGGCTTGAGCTTGACTCAACTTATTTTTCCTCTATATCAGATTGTTTGTTTAAAAGTGAGCTTTCATGGCTAACAATTGTAAGGCAGATTGGAGTTTATTTTCCAACCACATGGGTTACAAATTTATATAATTCTCACCCAAAACCTCTAAAGTTACGAAATCTAATAAATTATGATTGAACAGCAAATAAGTGGACTGGAAAATCTTACCTATGATGAAGTGCATTTCATATAGATCCTGATCTGGGTGTATATCATTTGCAAGTCATAAATATACAATATACTAGTTGAACTTTTTCTCTAATAAAGGATGGAGATTTAAAACCATCTCCCTCCTATAAAAAGTAGAGGCCATACCATAGGCGCCAAATGTACAGTGGGGCCAACAAAATAAATTAACTCAGAATATAATCTAACAACACACGTTAAAGGTTCACCCTTCTTCGCGCATTTGAATATACAATTTTCTAAGATACTATGACATTTCAAGTATACAATACTAATGCAATATAGTAATAATAAATAAAAATGTTACAAAAATTAATTGTGAGTGAAAACCAGATCCAAATGGCAGCAAATCATTTACGATGTGTACATCAATAACTAGAATCAAGCTATTCCTAGCTACAAGACTTGGAAATATTATCTTTATATTATAGCTTTCCCGAATTGATAGCTATTAAGGGAGGGAAAATGGTTAGAGATCACATCTGTTTGTGATAAAACTATTCATATAATCTGCGTGATTGTTATAACTAGCTTAGGTAATTCATGGCCTAACTAAGAAATTAAGCAAGCTAATCGATGGATGTCTATCAAAGAACCAATGTGCAGTCCATTAAATTGTCGAACAATTGATGTACAAAAAAAGTAAGAATTCAACTTTCAAAGTATTAAAAGTATAAGAAAATTACCAAGTCCGAAACAAATTGGAAACTTCGAGTTTGTTTTCCATCCCCATAAACGGTCATCGGCTGCCGGCGTAAGGCCTACACATTTTCTTGTTAAGAAAAGGGCATTCTAATTTTCTAAGCACTAAAAGAGTTTGCAACCTTGAAAGAGCAACAATATAATTCATGAAAGCAAAAGCACCTGTGCAACGAAGTTGCTAACAACACGGCCATCATCTATACACATACGAGGCCCATAAGTGTTGAAAATGCGAGCAATACGAACCTAAAGATGAATAATTTGTATCAAATTCATGTATATATATCATAAAAAGTATAGATTAAATTGAGAATGTTGGCATCACATAAACACATTATGTAAAGCCTCTGAGTTTTGGGGAACTATAGTACAAAAAAATTACCATAGATAGAAGAAGAGCATCGAATATAAAGAACAAAATTTAAGCCAACTAAAACTCGACTATGAAAGAGAGTTAATGATGGTACAAATATGTAACTAATACATCAATTCATTCCTAGGTGGCTAAATGAGAAAGAAATAAAAATTTCAAACCGATGTTACAAAAGAAATTATACATATGTACATGCAATTACATATAGCATATATTATAAACAAATTAATTAATATTTATTTTCTAATTAAACTACATTCAAACATTTGAATTAAGATTTGATACAATTTTCATTAAAATCGCCTTCTCAAAACCATAACTTCCATGCACAAGCGATTCTTAGATGTGCTCCAGTACTAGACCACTAAGAAGCTTTCTGCTAAAGACCACCACAGTTGCAGCATTGAAGATCTTATTCACTACTTATTGAAACATTCATGATCATGTAGTTCATTCTCCCAAAAGAATTATCTAGTGTGATGAGATAGATCTAATAGTTAAGATACTAGAATTTAATGATTTAAATACAAGGGTCTCAAAGAAATAATTTTTTTTCAGATAGGCACATGTTTAATGAAACCAAGAGCCAAGAATTCAAGCTTCTAACCAAATTGAGACCTCACCAATTGCTCATCTTGCTTTTTATCCTTTGCATAAATTGCATCCCTATTAATACTCCTTTACGCATTGCTATTCTCAAATTGTACCCCAAGTCTCTTACCAACACAATACTCCTATAGATAACTCTAGGCTTCAAATAGATGTAGTTAAAAGCACATGAGATACTATGAAATGTGGTAGATGGCTGAATAAATGAATATATCATAAGTGAAAATATACATAGGAAGCTTCAATCAGTTTCTCTATATAAAGCTATGCCCTAGATTATTAAGCAAGTTGTGCTACTTTTTGAGTTTATTTTTCAATAGCTATACATTAAAGCTTTTATCAAAGTCTATTTATCAGAATTAAAAATAATAAAAACACGTAATAAATTCATAAATTTATCCACCACAATACAACAGTGATACATAGATTAAATTATCTATCAAAGCGAGCTAATCCGCCTATCACATAATAAAACCATTAAAATTAAAAATAGTCTCACGACAATCCATATGTGGCTAATTTAGTCCCAGAGCATCACATTCTCCAATTTAGTCTCTAGAGTATACAAAACTAATCCAAAATTGTTCATCATGTAATTTGTGATACAAAATTCATCCATATTCAATCCCTCAACTATATAAAATTAATCTCAATTTAATCCCTAAGAGACCCATTTTTATTATTTTTTACAGTAAGAGAACTAAATTTGAGAAATGTGATACTCTGGAACTAAATTGACCGCGACAAATAGCCAAGGGACCATGCAATGATTTAACTCCATAATAGAATCAAGAATAAGTATATTATTAATGAGATTTGCATAAAAAATTTAATTACAATGAAAACATAAAATAGAAGCCCTAAAAAGATATTAAGCATGCCCATGTGTATCTCATTATTTAATTTAATGATAACAAACTTATGTAGTGCAATCTAATGGTTTGCTAAGTGTCTCCTCTACGTTAATAAATCCAAAGCAACCATAGAGATGATCGAGATGATGATGAAAGCACACTAGGGAAGCTTGGGGTGTTTGATACTTTGAGAAGGGGACGAATATTCAATCAGGAAAGCTCAACATCAACAACTCAAGGCTATGTATCATAATGTATGTTTATGGTGCCTTTCACTTTTTAATATTTTGGATTGAATTGAATCATTACCAAAAGCCAAAGTATCCAAAAAGATGAACACAAACCTAAGCATTAATTAAAAAAGCCTTTGAGACCACATAAATCATAGGGTAAAAAATTATAATTAGGCTCTTATTTCATAATAATCAAAATTTAATTTAAAAAATTTATAATATAGAAAAAATTATTTGTATACCCCAAATATATTTAAATTTAGATGGCATGGATTTTGAGAAAAACAAGTCTCAATTTTATGAAAATTTGTTGGCACATATTTTACAAACTAATTTTATGTTTAAATATTTGATAAATACATGCTCATTTTAAATACTCAAATTTATGTCTCAAAAATATCACCATCACATAAAATATCGTATAGACCTGAAATCATATATAGATCATCAATTTCAATTATATGTTGCAAAAATGTATAATCGTTCATTTTTCAAAAGCATTTTGGCAATGAGCAATATCATTGCTCAATATGTTTGAGTTAACATTTACCATTCATATCGCCAGTTCAAAAAGATTATTCATAGAAAATGTTTGTCGTAACTTTGTTAGATGTTTGTTGCTTGTCTTTGCATTTGCACACGGTATGCACTTCCCTATGCCAATTTACGATTACAAGCACATGTGCACGCCACCCAGGACAACTGTCATCTTGTTGTCCTACAGTCCCCTGCATTCTCAATCGATGTCGCCGACATTTCCCCCTCACTGCAGCTGCCCAGAAGTAGCCGTTCTAGGTTGTTTTCTGCTGTTCCAGCCGCTCAAAAAGCCGTGCTCGATATTTCAGCTTGCTGCCATTGCCGCAACTTCTTACCTTCGATGTTGCCGTCCTCCCCCCTGTTGCCGCAACCCAAAACAGCCCTTCCCAGCCGTTTCTTCATTGTCCAAACCCCTCTTTCATGCCATCACCGCCAAGGACAGCAACTACACTCGTTGTTCTTGCAGCTTCGCAACTCGCGGTTATCAACACAGTTTTGCCACTGCCACGCTTTCCAACCCTTCACCCGCTCTTTCCTACCTCTTTGAAGGACCAAAACCTCGTTGATTATCACCACCACTCTGAGATCCACCCTAGTTTGAGTTTGTTGTGTCGTGTCTGTTATATTTTTATTTCCATTTGTGAGATTGTATTTCTCTATTTTGAATTCAGCAATAATATTTTATTTTTTATTGTTATTTAGGTTAACTCTAGTATCATTAGGTTTCAAGTTCAAATATTCAATCAAGTTTTTAACTTCGATTTGTTAAATGGAAAACTAACTAGGTGCAAAATTTGTGTAGAACTAATTATCTACTTTGTGCTTAAAGGCATATGCTCTCACATTTAGCAATATTAAGTTTGTTTAGTATTTGTACACTGGTGCAATAGTGTTGTTAGTGAATACATTGTTTAAAATGTATTTGAATAGGTTAAATTCATTGTGCTCATTCAAATAGCAAAATCAAATAGCTGCAGCATTATTTCACTAGTCTTGTGTCTTGTATGGGATTGGACCAATGGTTAACTAGTATGAGCAATGTACCATAATTGAGTTGGAATATTAAATATAATGATTGAATAACATACACTCCTAATATTAGCCAATCCACATGAAGAAAATCATTTCCTAGATTAGTACACATTTTGAGCATTAAATTTTGTGTTTTATTACATTTTTAGCTTCAATTGCACGTTTTAGATAGTAGTTTTTATTATCTTCCACCAATGCTTTCTTGTTGTGCCTTCAATCTAAATTTGGGATTAGAGTTGTTAAAAAAATCTTGAGAGTGTGATACGACCCGAAATAGATTTCTCACATTAATCAGCACAAACACATATTTTAATCCACGAACACCAAAATCAAAGCAATAGAACATGAATACGTAAAGATAAGCACCTACAATTCAAGAGGTGGGCAATATCTCCAAAATTCTCACCCTAACACTCAAGACGACAATCTCATGCATAACCCTAACTCTAAACATATTAGTCTTATTTATATTAAACAATAATAATGAAAAATTACACTAAATTGCCCTTAGGCTAATAAAGACAAAATTGCTTATGGGAGCAGTCATAATATTAATCCCCTCCCAAAAAGGCATTATCCTCAAGAAGGAAAAAATTGTTATTGGATTAGGTTTGTATGGCTCCCAAGTGGTGTCATCATCTTTTGCATTTAATCAGAAGCTCGTAGTTACCCTCACCATCTCAAAATGTTGTCTTGTGCACAACCTTCGCTCACATTTGAATCTAATGGTACCTTGACTTTAAATCAATCCTGGAGAATACCGTCGCCCCAAACAACTCATTCAATAGCTTATCGATCTCTGAAAACTCTGTGAACTATTTATCATATGTCTCTTTCATGATATACAACTCGATCAAGAATCTCAGCCCTGCATTTTGAATCGCCCTCGCTATAGTCTTCAGCATCACCAATGTATTGCACAAATTGGGGCCACCACGAAACACCATCTTGTCTCCCTCATGAATACTCTGTAATGTCCAAATCAATCCCTTACAAATGTCCCCGCTCTTCTCCACCTGCTCATTGTCATCATTACTTATGAATCACCTTCCAGAAGGAAGGCTGTCATCACAAAGGACACTGGCCTGATTGGATGCAACCCTGCGGTGAGGTCCTACATGATATAAAAAACAAAGTTCTTCGAAACCAGCTACTCTAGCACCGAATCACATGTCATCCCTTTATGTCTGACGTCACTCGTTCCAAATCTCACAATGTCGTGCAATTCCCTCTAGAGGTTGTCGCTCGAATCTGCACCCCGACTCCAATCGATCTTGCCTACTTTTGTTTGTTGCAGTCTTCCAAATGTTACATTATTTCTTCCAAGTGATACCGCTCGAGTTCGCTCCTGATTCCTTCGCTCGATACCATAACTCCTGATCCACCTAAAGTAGTGATGTTGCCCTAATGACATGTGAATCCTTCTGCTTGTTGTTGTGTGCAACCGTTCTCGACGTCGTCGCTCAATCCCATGGCATGCGGCGACAATTTTGTTTAAATTTTCATAATCTTCTTCATCATTCTTCTAAGGCAAAGAATCTCCCCTCCATGGATCAGAAATGTTCCGGCATTTTTGATCTTATTAAGCTCAAATATTTCTTTAATTTCTTCTCCATAGTGCCTACTTTCTTGATTGTCATTTTTTCAGGTTTCGATCACACGGCCGTAACTCAAAGGTTCGATCACAAAGGATTGTACACCATGACTAGATAGCTTGAATCGTGACTTTAGCTCACTTGAATCGTCATTCAAGGAGAGCGAGCTATTTATGAGTTATAGTACTCGCACATCAAACACACTGCGACTATAATTCTTTTTTCGTGTATTTTTCTACTTGCATCTATTGTTTTGAAGTGGACGTTTCATAAATTCATATCTCAAATCTCGCGGCTCATCATTCTTCTGAAGCATCAGTTGTTCATTTTATCGAATCTCAACCCAAACTCATGAATCTTCGCTTCAATTCTTTCCAAATTTTCTTTTTTTTTTAATTGATCTTATTTGTTTTTCAATTGCATCATATCGTGTTCTCTTCGTGTATTTTCCTTCAATTTTTTATAATATTTTGTAAGTTTTTCTTGTTAAAATAGGAAAATAGATTGTTGGCTTATTTCTCAATTCAACCTCCTTGAGGCAAAGGTCACAATATTATTTTGGCATCTTTATCTCATATAACAGATGAACTGATTTCTTTAGTCTTAACTATTGTATTACTAGCATGAAGGAACTAATCATCATAGATACTTGTCATAATAAATATAAAGTGTCATTTAGGAATTCACAACTCAAAGAAAACTAACATTGCCAATGAACAAAAAATAATTACCAACATCACACCACCCCACAATCACCACCACCACCAACACACCACCACCACCACCGCACCACTACTACCACCGCACCACCACTACCAACACAATACCACCACCACCACCGCTGCCAACACAGCACCACCAACGCAACGCCACCGACAAACAACCAACATTACTACCATCACCATCACAAGCACCAAATCATCACAACGACCACATCACATACAACCATCACTGTAAAAAGCAAAGAGTCATGTGAACCTAACCGCAAAATAACTTCCAAATAAGGTTGTGAACGAGCCGAGCTTGAGCGAGCTCAGGCTTAGCTCGTGTTCGGCTCGTTTGAAATTGCTCGGGTTCAAAATCGGATCGTGAACAAAGTGTTTGTGTTCGGCTCAAAATAGGTTTGTTAAACTTAATTTGAAAAAAATAAATGTAGAGTGTTGGATTCGAACTTGGATTAAATGTATGCAAAAGAAGACACATAATCATATTACTACACGAGTTATTATTATTTATACTTAGATATACATATATATAATATATTATTATATAAATAATATATGTAATATATTATTATATGAAAAATTATTTTTTTTTATTTTGAGCTAAAACGAGCCAATCATGAGCGAACAAATAGTTGTTCGTGTTCAGCTCGTTAATAATTCGAGTTTTACTTGTTCGTGTTCGACTCGTTTACTGCCGAACACGAGTTACTTGACGAGCCAAACACGAGCTTTTTTTACCACCCTATTTCCAAATTTCACATAAAAATGATATGTAGTCCGGTCTTTTCCCCTCCCTATATTCAATTATTCCATAGAGTGAAGCCCTAACCGCAAAACAACATACCAAAAACNAACATGAGCGAACAAATAGTTGTTCGTGTTCGACTCGTTTACTGCCGAAGTCGAGTTACTTGACGAGCCAAACACGAGCTTTTTTTACAACCCTACTCCCAAATTTCACATAAAAAGGATATATAGTCGGGTCTTTTCCCCTCCCTATATTCAATTATTCCATAGAGTGAAGCCCTAACCGCAAAACAACATACCAAAAACTGCATTGAACCATAAACCGCAATGAGCAAAAAGACGAAACCACAAAAACTCGTATATTACCAAGTCTCTCAATAAAATTTAAATGCAATATGGTACTTTCGCATCAATTTCTCTCCCATTTTCTCCATAGTCATAAAACCAAGCCACAAAATATAATCACAGAGCTAANATATATTACCAAGTCTCTCAATAAAATTTAAATGCAATATGGTATTTTCGCATCAATTTCTCTCCCATTTTCTCCATAGTCATAAAACCAAGCCACAAAATATAATCACAGAGCTAAGGGCAAAGGACGGCAAAGAAGAGAGACACGAAACTGCTAGGGCAGAAGCAAGTGCGAGGAGAGAGGGGAGTGGAGCTCTGCAAGAACATAGCATTAGGGCGGACCTGGATGCGGGAAACCAGGGGCAACCTAGTAAAAACAAAGTCAATGAATGCGGGTCATGAGTTCGAGCTCACGGCTGCGTTTTTATTAAATTTTTTCAATACGTTGTCGCACCAAGCACGGAATTTAGCNCTAGGGCGGACCTGGATGCGGGAAACCAGGTGCAACCTAGTAAAAACAAAGTCAATGAATGCGGGTCGTGAGTTCGAGCTCACGGCTGCGTTTTTATTAAATTTTTTCAATACGTTGTCGCACCAAGCACGGAATTTAGCNACAAAGAAGAGAGACTCGAAACTGCTAGGGCAGAAGCAAGTGCAGGGAGAAAGGGGAGTGGAGCTCTGCAAGGATGTAGCACTAGGGCGGACCTGGATGCGGGAAACCAGGGGGCAACCTAGTAAAAACAAAGTCAATGAATGTGGGTCGCGAGTTCGAGCCCGCGGCTGCGTTTTTATTAAATTTTTTCAATACGTTGCCACACTAAGCACAGAATTAGCGGTTTCTCACCGCATCACAGCAATTAAGTTGTGTCAAATGCAGCCTAAATCAATCACTTACAAACTTCTCCGCCCTTCTCCACCGGTTTCGTTCCCATTACTTTTGAATCAACTTCCATCTGAAAGGATGCCGCCACAAAATGCATTGGCATAGTTGGTTGCAACCCTCCGTTGAGGTTCTACCCATCGTGGTTCCCTGTTTCAGGTCGAAATTCTTTGAAGCAATCTTGCACATTCATGAATCGCATACCGTCCGGATATGTCTGTTGTAGCTCATCCTAAACCTCACAATGTCGTGCTTCTCTCCAGATGTTGCCGCTCGAATCTGTTCTCAAACCTATCGTTCAATCATGCTTGCTTCTATATGTTCCGACTATCTAAATGTCACACTATTTCTTCCAAGTGTTGTCATTCGAATATGCTCCTGATTCCTTCGCTTGATACTGCAACTCCCGATCCAACTAAATCAGTAGCGCTACCTTGATGACATGTGAATCCTTCTAGTGCTACTGCCCATATCCACTCCCAAAATCATCACTCAATCACAAAGCAGGTGAAGCTGATTTATGTGAAACTCAACGATCTTCTTCATAATTTCTTCTAGGACAGTGAATCTCATCTCCATGGGCGAGAAACGTTCATTCATTTAATATCGGATTGATTTAACTCTTTTTCTAATTCTACTCCATATCATCTAATATTTGGTTATAATTACTCCCAGAATGATTTTTATCAAAAAAACAGAAATTGTGTAAGTTGCAATCCAATAGATGGCTTCCCGGATAGTCTGAATTGTGTTCGTATAGTAAGGTTGCAAGCCACCATCCCTTCTTTGCTTCCAGAATCACCACTGCATAGGGAGGTTGTTGTCGCGATCACGTTGTTAGCTTCTCGGCTAGGTCGAATCAGAATTGTATTACAATGTTCGATCTTGAAGAGAGACTACATCTTCGTGATCTTGCCTCCCAGACAGTTAGAATCACGATTGTAAGTGTGACAGCTTGTGCAATCGTGACTGTATGTTCGTGATCCCATCATTGGCGCCACTATAAAATCCCATCGTCACCTTCCCAACTAGCTCTGATCGAGACAGTCATCATGCCCTATACGTGATTCTGATGTCCCATTCCTAACTAGCTCTTATCACAATTTTATTGCTTGATATTAGCTTCCCCACTAGCTCGTGATATTGCATCTCGCTAGCTCCAATCGTGATTGTATTGCGAGGACGTAGGGCATGATCTGGTTGGCTTCGTCCAGCTAATTATGGTTGCATCACAACTATCGCAATCTCGCGCCTTGTACTGCGTCGCAATTCTGTTGGTTACTTCCCCGTCGTTTCCTTTCATGAAATCTTGCTCCAAAATCAATTGCTACTAATTGATTTTTTTCACAGAAAACTAGAGCAAAACAAATATGTTATCTTGTTCATCTCAAATCAAAACAATACAACTCCAACAACTCACATGAATACATAACATGAAAGCGCCTACAATTCGAGAGGTAGGAGATCTCTCCCAAATCCTACAATTTGAGAAGTAAGAAATCTCTCCCCCAACCCTAACTCGGCTACACCAAGGACTTAATTTAAATAAGATTTAATAAATCTAGTAAATATGGATTTATCAAATCCAAAGGGATTAAATCTAAAAAATGTTTAATTCGATTAAGGTTAAATCCAATTAAATCTCTTTGAAGTGTTTGGTGACCAGAAAAGAGACAACTCACATATCCTCTCTTAAATCCATAATTACCGTTAAAATAGAGAAAAATCCTAATTTAGATAACTACAAGATTTAACTTTGAAATGCTCGTTCAATTAACATGAACAAATCAGGTATCAATCAAATTCAAGTATTAAAAAATAAAAATAAAAACTCGACTCAAGCTCGAGTCGAACATGAACAACATAAAATATTATCAAGCCAAGTCCTATCTATGTTATACTCAGCTCGACTCACTCGATTACAACCCTACATGCAATTAGTGCACATGATCAACAAAGCCTGTAACAATGAAGCAAGGATAACACTCGGATGGCTATATAATATGCATTTTTCATTCAAGATTATCATAAATGCCACTAATAATTTTAGATAAAGTAATGAAGCTAAACTCTCAACACCAACCCATCAAAATAAGTGGAACAACTCAATTTAATTAGGCATTTGTATAAAAGCTTTCATTTAGCATCTAATACCTTATAGATTAGCTTTCATGGACATTTAATGAAGTGACAAAAAACGAATGGCACTGTTAATCAGCTACAAAGCTATGTAAGAGTTGCTCTCAGTACTTTGGAGTGAAAGAGAACAACTTGAACCAGCATGAAAAGTAAAGATTTATATATGTATCAAAGAAGAAAAACATTGAGCAACATGAAAACATTAAGAGGTTGTTTGGTTGAGTGAATTAGTGGTGTACTATAAAGCTTTTGCATGGATTTGAGAAAATTGTGTTTGGTATGAAAAATTACAAATAAAATGTAAAGCTTTAATGAATTTGAAGTTAACAACTTACTTCATTTTTGTTGAATTTAGAATTCAGCCAATTTGGCTGAATTTGAATTACATCATTATATAAAATGTTATAAGCAAGTCGNGCACTCGCCCACCACCAACCGCCTACTACACTTTACCCATGTAGATACATTGTTTTCAATATACTTCAAATAAAACAAAAAAACATAAAATCCTAAATTTATTTTATGCTGAAACAACTCGAAAGTATTTCTATACATTGTAATCATAATACTTTGTAAATCTTTAACATTGTGTTTCATTTTTAGCAAACCAACCAGCCCCTTAGTAATACAATATTCAACCGATATGTCATTAGCCACACATTTGCATTTTATGAAGATCATCCTTATTGATTGAAAAGGAAACAAAATAATATATAACACTTAAAGGCTATAAAATAGAGATCACCTCAACTTCTGCACCTCGATGATAATCCATGGTCAGAGTTTCGGCTGTTCTTTTCCCTTCATCATAACAACTTCTAACACCTATGCAAGACTCATATTTAAAATATTAATAAAGTAAATCATTGATAATGAAACATTATGAAGTACCCACTTTTATAATGCCTTTCCACTAAAAAATAAAATAAATTAAGAGCAACGAGATAATTGGATTATCTCATACAGATTTCTTAAGATGAAGAAATGTCAAATAGCTAACCGATAGGGTTGACATGTCCCCAATATGTCTCCTTCTGAGGGTGCTCAAGCGGATCTCCATAAACCTCGCTAGTACTTGTTAAGAGGAACCTAGCTCCAATCCTCTTTGCTAAGCCAAGCATGTTCAGTGTTCCCATCACATTTGTCTTGTAAGCATGGTTAAGAATATAACCATGTTTCAACAAACAAACCATCATTCTTGACAATGAAAGAGACAGAAAAAAAAGAATAAATCTTCAATGAACGAAAGGCCGATTAAGCACTCCAACTTAGATAGCCTTACTTCATGCTTATGCCAAATATCAGAATAACGATATAATATCTCGAATTAACTTTGAAACTGGAGCATAAAACAAAGAATGCTCGAGATAAATAAAAGTAATTTTAAGTGCGACTAAGGTTTAGCTGTCTATATAAAGAAACAAATATTAAAACCTTCAGCATTCAAGCCAAAAATGAAGTCAACCATCTCCCAACTGGGATCCAACAATCACCAACAAATTCCACAAAATATTAATACTGAACAGAAACAACTTGTACGAGATTAAGAAAGGATATGATAGTCTTAATGGGGTTGTATTTGTAGTGCACAGGCGAAGCCGGGCACGCTAGGTGATAGATCTGATCCACCTCTAGCAAGATCGGCTCAATGACATCGTGTCGTATCAGCTCAAACCTCGGATTCCCAAAATGATGCACAAGATTATCCTTCCTTCCAGTGAAGAAATTATCGATTACAATCACACTATCCCCCCTCGCAATCAGCTTATCCACGAGGTGACTCCCAACAAAGCCCGCCCCACCGGTGACCACAATCCGCAACGGTGGTTTCCTGAGACCAACCGGAACCCTCCTCGCTCCACCACCATTGACGCGGCTGACAACGGTGGGGGTGGAAACCACCGTCGAGCCCCCAGCAACAGTGGATCGGCGAAAGAGGGGGATAATTGGGGCAGGGATGGGAGCGTGGTAGTAGGGGTGGAGAAGGAAAAAGGAGGACGCGATGACAGCGCCAACGAGTACGAAGAGGAGGCGCTGCTCGCGGAAAATATAGGAGGCTACGGAACGGGGGATCGAGGAGCGAGAGTTGTGCTGCTTTTGGGTTTTTGCGGGGTAGGAGGGGCTGTGGGTTGGGATCTGGTGCTGGTTGGCGCTTGACTGCTTGTGGATTTGCTTCATGACGGAAGGGAAGAGGAGAAGATGTGAGATCTTAGAATGGAATTTGTAGTTGAGAGGGAAAGACGCGAAAGCGGGAGGATGATTAGGCGAGGATGCAGCCACGGCGGACTTCCGGCGAGCGGGTATTCGTATTCGGGTAGTAACGTTGATAAAAAACTTGAAAGTAGTGAGGAGTTTGTTGTGGGATTGCATTGTTGTTGAATTAGTAAAATATAATGTATTTCAAAGTAATATGGTGGTCACTGGTCAGTGCTTGAGAGCTGAATTCCTCAAAGTGCCCAATGGTGGCCGGTAATAGTATTGGTGGCCAATTGGAATGGTGGTGATCGACGGAGATGGTATTTGGCAATGGTGGCGTTGGAGGGCGGCAGNAGATGCAGCCACGGCGGACTTCCGGTGAGCGGGTATTCGTATTCGGGTAGTAACGTTGATAAAAACTTGAAAGTAGTGAGGAGTTTGTTGTGGGATTGCATTGTTGTTGAATTAGTTAAATAACATTAAAATAATGTATTTTAAAGTAACGTGGTGGTCACTGGTCAATGCTTGAGAGCTGAATTCCTCGAAGTGCCCAATGGTGGCCGGTAATAGCATTGGTGGCCAATTGGAATGGTGGTGATCGACGGAGATGGTATTTGGCAATGGTGGCGTTGGAGGGCGGCAGTGTCAATTGCACTCGATGTCAACAGGTAAGCAGTGGCGATAGTGGTTGGCTGCATTGGTGTCTGATGGTGGTCAGTAGCATGGCGATAGCAACTGAGAACAGCAATGGCGGTGGTTCGTGGACGTCAATGGATGTGACGACGGTCAACAAGTGGCGGTGATGCCCGACAATAATTTACATTTGTGGTTTTGAAATTTGGTGAAATCGGTCGAATTTTGAATTCAGATAAAATTAATGGAAGGCTTACTTTCAAATCCATTCCAATTTTACATTGAATTCCAATTCATTCCGGACAAACAGTTAAAGTTACAAAATTTTGTGAATTAGAATGCAATGCACGTGAAGTGCTTCCAACCAAACAGTGTCTAAATCCTTTTTTTTNTGGACAAACAGTTAAAGTTCCAAAATTTCGTGAATTAGAATGCAATGCACGTGAAGTGCTTCCAACCAAACAGTGTCTAAATCCTTTTTTTTCCACGCACGGTCAAACGCACGCACAGTGCATATGCAAAAGACATTCAACCTATGACCATTTGTTGAAAGTCAAAGCTCTCAATCGCTAGGATAAGGTGGCTTGCATAACTTAAAAATTAAAATCAAGTGTGATTGTGAGTGGGGTTTTAATCGAGCCAAGTTGAGTTGAGTATACCATGGTTCAAACTTGGCTTTGTCGAGCCATTAGTTGTTCATGTTCAATTCAAGCACAATGCGAGATTTGACATATATGTTTATACTTGGATGGCTTTAATTTTTTTGAAGTTCATACTTGACGTGTCACCAACAAATTTAATCACTTTACATGGATCTCCAGTCATTTGGCACGGATCTTAAGTCATCTGTAGTAACAAATATTTTGATTCAGAATAAAAATAATCCAGAGCTCTGACTTTAGCAATATTATAGTCAAACTAATTGGCTTAATAAGATGAAGCCAATGGTATTAAAATTGATTTAATAAGAGTTAAATCTACTCTGAATCAAGTNGACATGGATCTCCAGTCATTTGGCACGGATCTCAAGTCATCTGTAGTAACAAATATTTTGATTCAGAATAAAAATGATCCAGAGCTCTGACTTTAGCAATATTATAGTCAAACTGATTGGCTTAATAAGATGAAGCCAATGGTATTAAAATTGATTTAATAAGAGTTAAATCTACTCTGAATCAAGTACTTAAACTGCTTTTGGAGGCTTTTAATGGTTATGGGGACTCAAATGAACTCTAAATTTGATGTGTCAATGTTTAAATCGAGTGTCTCGACATAAGGAATCCAAAAAGCTTAATATCACTTAATTTTGAGGTCTTTAAGATTATTAGATCATTAATAAAAAACTTNAGGACTCAAATGAACTCTAAATTGGATGTGTCGATGTTTAAATCGAGTGTCTCGACAGAAGGAATCCAAAAAGCTTAATATCACTTAATTTTGAGGTCTTTAAGATTATTAGATCATTAATAAAAAACTTCTTATGATAAAGGGAATTAACATGGATCATTCGATCGGGCGATTAAAATGGTTATCCACTAATGAAAATGCCCCTCCTCTAGGGCCTATAAATAGACCTTCTCTCTTTGCTTGAAGAGGAGGGATGAAGGAGAAGAATGAGCTCATTTATAGCGATGTTATGAACTGAAGACTCGAAGATAACTCACAACCCGCATACTAGCCAATTGTCGCTCACCAATCCTCTTTGACCACTATGAGCCACCCCTTGCTCTCCATTATTGGTAGACTTTGTGGAGCAGCATAGTATCCTATCAAGTAACAACGCACGTTGAGGAGTAACAAAGTACCATGCGAATTAATGACACATTACAAAGAAAAAAAGTGCCCTATGGAGTAACGATGCACATTAAGGAGTAAAAAGTGCCACGTGGAATAACAATGTGCATTGTATGGTAATGAAGTATTAAGGAGCTATGAAGTACCCTATAGATTAAAAAATTGCATTATAGAGTAACAAAGTACTTTATGAGTGATGAAGTATCTTGCATACGGAGAAACGTAGTGTTCTAAATATTATGCAACGACTTACCCTGAATATGGTGTATCAAATACCCGATAATAACTTACATCAACAACTATACTTGATTGTTGTACAACAAATATTTTTGTATACAAACATTGTACTTCGAGAAATCTCGTAAAACTTTTCTGGTTATTGGATACGAATCTAACCTTATAATTATGAACTGATAGTGTAAATTTTCAACTAAACTGAGCCTTGTGATTTTTTCCCTCTCTTGACTTTTCCACATAAGACTTTATGGTGCCTTCTGTTGTTTATTTTTATTGTTTGTGTGTGTGTGTTGGAATTTGTATAGTGTTAAGGCATTAAATTATTACTCTATTGCCACAAACTTTTTGGCACGTAACATTTTGGTGTTATCTATAGAAAACAAAGTTTTGATGATAAGAGCTTACACTTTTCTAATGATTAATAAATGCAATATGTGAGTGTCACATTCCGACGCATATCTTTCCAAGGCATGGTCTTGAAGTGTAGGACATCAAGCCTTCTATTTGTTTTTCAATGATACACATCGTCATCCTGCTAGTGAATAGGCCTCTCTCGCAACATTTGAGAATCATGTATAAAGTATAAAGGAGTCTCACATTGAGACTCTTCTGCTTTTGTTGAAGGCTTCATAGCCTACAATGATGCTTACTGGGGCAACGCAGCTACCTTAAAATTCCTCCGGTTAGAGTTTCATATGTTTTACCCTCTCCACATATTGGAGTTCCTCCGAAGGAAGTTGAACTCGTGAACATTGTTAGCTCTGCACTTCCACCTCTTACGATTAAGCTTAGTAGCAACCCCAAACACGCTTGGAGAAGCTTTGTTTACCACACGTAATCTGTGATGAGTTACGATGTTTACTCAAAGAAGAGTTCCCTATGAGGGATAAAAGTCATTTCTCTTGTTTGTGTGGATCTTAGAGGTCTCTTATGGTAGTTGAGATTGTCCCTCAACACGCTATTCAGATGGGGTTTAAGCTTTGAGCATTGATGCTTGTGAGGAAACATTTGGCCCATGCAAGTTCGAGCTTCACTTCATAACTATTATGCACATACAACAAGCTTCTGATGCGCTCCTTTATCAAAATTTTCGTGCAATGTTTGAGGGTCAAGCATGCAATTGATTTTACTCACTTTTAAGAGGGAGCTTTCATACATTTAATAAGTAAGCTAATGTGTTTGCAGAGTAATTCATTGCAATTTGAATGATCATCAAAGACATCTCTCACTTATCTATAATTCACTAAAGCTAAGGGGAGCACTGAAGGATTACTTTATAAGATTTTCTGTTAAAGCTTGTCAAATTCTGTGAGTACATCTAAACATATTAAGAGGTGTTTTCTTATGAAGGCTATGTTTTGCTCATTTCTACTCGTTTTTAATACAAGAGGCAGTGAAATTTTACGTTGATCTCATCCATTGTATTGAGACACAAATATTTATTTATGAAGTTATTAATTCACAAAAATTAATTTGATTCAAAATTAAAGAAGTGTAAGACATTGGTCAATCATCTCAATGGAATATGTTTGAACCATAGGAAGACCCTAATTTGCCACCTCGACAGCATAAATGTGAATCTCAAACTGATAAGTAATATATGTTGCTCAACACAACACTCTGAAGTGGTCGTCTTTGTTGAAGTAAAATGCAGAGAATCGCGACTAATATTGTCACTTCCATTGAGGTTGTGGCCACAATGTTGAACCATATTTTTAACTCATGGAGGAGATTGAAAGGCTAATCCGATAAGGGCACTTGAGTCAATTCATTCAAAGTATGATCCCGTAAACCAGCAATGCCTCTGTTGGGGGGCAACAAGCCCAAAAGCAATAGTGAGACAATTATCATACTATTAGTAACAATGCAATGATTACGGAGGACCACTCATGGCCAAGTAAGTCTTTATTACTACCTATGAAGAGCCCTCATCAAAGAATTGATGAGTTAACCATTTCATCACATATGATGAATTTGACTTTAAAAGAGTCAGAGTTCATCACCAAAATCTTCTTCTTGTAAGCATTGGGTCTGATGACCCTTTTTAAAATACAAAAAAAACTTTGATCAATGGAGGGAGCTCATTCGACTTCTTATTCTACTGAACTTTCATGGGTATGGGGTTAACCAAAGAAAAGTTGGAACCCATACCTCTCTACAACTTAAATAATCAGTTTGTGAATGTCGAGGGGACATTCACTTCCTTGTTACATTGAGAGCATTCTCCCGATGAATGACTCACGTATCCAATCACTTGATATCAAGTTGGAGTTGGCGGATAGTGTCATATTCAGAAGAACTATCTAATCAAATTTTTAGGTTATAGTCTCTATTCTACAAGTCAAAATGAAGCTCCCAACACCATTTAGGGTTAGCATTTTATAAGGGGGGTCATAAAGATCAAGCTACATTAGACAGGCTCAATCATGGCCATCAAAGTCTCTCAGTATCGAGGGTTTTAATCTCTGAGATGAAGATGTATCCCAATGACCTTCACCCATTNACGGAAAATATAGGAGGCTACGGAACGGGGGATCGAGGAGCGAGAATTGTGCTGCTTTTGGGTTTTTGCGGGGTAGGAGGGGCTGTGGGTTGGGATCTGGTGCTGGTTGGCGCTTGACTGCTTGTGGATTTGCTTCATGACGGAAGGGAAGAGGTGAAGATGTGGAGATCTTAGAATGGAATTTGTAGTTGAGAGGGAAAGACTCGAAAGCGGGAGGATGATTAGGCGAAGATGCAGCCACGGCGGACTTTCGGCGAGCGAGTATTCGTATTCGGGTAGTAACGTTGATAAAAGACTTGAAAGTAGTGAGTAGTTTGTTGTGGGATTGCATTGTTGTTGAATTAGTAAATCAACATTAAAATAATGTATTTCAAAGTGATGTGGTGGTCACAGGTCAGTGCTTGAGAGCTGAAATCCTCGAAGTGCCCAATGGTGGCCGGTAATAGCATTGGTTGGCAGCTGGAATGGTGGTGATCGACGGTGATGATATTTGGCGATGGTAGCGGTGGAGGGCGGTAGTGGCAATTGTGCTCGATGCCAGCAGGTAAGCAGTGGCGATAGTGGTTGGGTGCATTGGTGTATGATGGTGGTCAGCAGCATGACGATAGCAACTGAGAACGGCAATGGCGGTGGTTGGTGGACGTCGATGGCGGTGACGACCGTCGACAAGTGGCGGTGATGCCCGACAATAATTTACATTTGTGGTTTTGAAATTTGGTGAAATCAGTCGAATTTTGAATTCAGATAAAATTAATGGAAGGCTGACTTTCAAATGCATTCCAATTTTACATTGAATTCCAATTCATTCCGGACAAACAGTTAAAGTTCCAAAATTTTGTGAATTAGAATGCAATGCACGTGAAGTGCTTCCAACCAAACAGTGTCTAAATCTTTTTTTTTCACACACGGCCAAACGCACGCACGATGCATATGCAAAAGGCGTTCAACCTACGACCACTTGTTGAAATTCAAAGCTCTCAATCGCTAGGGCAAGTTGGCTTGCATAACTTAAAAATTAAAATCAAGTGTGATTGTGAGTGTGGTTTTAATCAAGCCAAGTTGAGTTGAGTATACCATGGTTCAAACTTGGCTTTGTCGAGTCATTAGTTGTTCATGTTCAATTCAAGCACGATGTGAGATTTGACATATATGTTATACTTAGATGGATTCAATTTTTTAAAGTTCATACTTGACATGTCACCAACAAATTTAATCACTTGACATGGATCTCCAGTCATTTGGCACGGATCTCAAGTTATATGTAGTAACAAATACTCTGATTAAGAATAAAAATAATCTAATTTTGGCAATATTACAGTCAAACTGATTGGCTTTATAAGACGAAGCCAATGATATTAAAATTGATTTAATATGAGTCAAATCAACATTGAATAAAGTACTTAAACTGCTTTTGGAGGCTTTTAGTGGTTATGGGGACTCAAATGAACTCTAAATTTGATGTGTTGATGTTTGAATCGAGTCTCTCGACAAAAGGAATCCAAATAGCTTAATATCACTTAATTTTGAGGTCTTTAAGATTATTAGATCATTAATAAAAAACTTCTTATGATAAAGGGAATTAACATGGATCATTCGATCGGGGCGATTAAAATGGTTAATCACTAAATAATGTAAATGCCCCTCCTCTAGGGCCTATAAATAGACCTTCTCTCTTTGCTTGAAGAGGAGGGACGAAGGAGAAGAATGAGCTCATTTATAGTGATGTTATGAACTAAAGACTTGAAGATAACTCACAGCTCGCATACGAGCCAATTGTTGCTCACCAATCCTCTTTGACCACTGTGAGCCACCCCTTGCTCTCTATTATTGGTAGACTGTGTGGAGCAGCATAGTATCCTATCAAGTAACAACGCACGTTGATGAGTAACAAAGTACCATGCAAATTAATGACATATTACAAAGAAACAAAGTGCTCTATGAAGTAACGACACGCATTAAGGAGTAAAAAGTGCCACGTGGAATGACAATGTACATTGTATGGTAATGAAGTATTTTGGGGCTATGAAGTAACCTATAGAGTAAAAATTTGCATTACAGAGTAACAGAGTACTTTATGAGTGATGAAGTCTCTTGCATACGGAGAAACGTAGTGTTCTAAATATTATGCAACGACTTACCCTGAATATGGTGTATCAAATACCCAATGATAACTTACATCAACAAACTATACGTGATCGTTGCACAACAAATATTTTTTTATACAAACATTGGACTTCAAGAATTCTCGTAAAACTTTTCTAGCTATTGGATATGTGTTTATCCTTATAATTATGAACTGATAGTGTAAAATTTCAACTAAACAGAGCCTCGTGATATTTTTCCCTCTCTTGACTTTTCCACATAAGACTTTATGGTGTCTTCTCTTGTTTATTTTTATTGTTTGTGTGTGTGTTGGAATTTGTAAGTGTTAAGGCATTAAATTATTACTCAATTGCCACAAAATTTTTGGCACGTAACAGTTTGGTGTTATCTATAGAAAAAAATGTCTCATTGATAAGAGTTTACACTTTTCTAATGATTAATAAATGCAATATGTGAGTGTCACATTCCGACACATATCTTTCCAAGGCATGGTCTTGAAGTGTAGGACATCGAGCCTTCTATTTGTTTTTCAATGACACACATCACATCATGATAGTGAATAGGCCTCTCTCGCAACATTTGAAGATCGTGTATAAAGTATAAAGGAGTCTCACATTGAGACTCTTTTGAAGGCTCCATAGCCTACAATGATGCTTACTGGGGCAGCGTAGCTACCTTAAAATTCCTCTGGTTAGAGTTTCATATGTGTTACCCTCTCCACATATTGTAGTTCCTATGAAGGAAGTTGAACTCGTGAACATTGTTAGCTCTGCACTTCCACCTCTTATGGTTAAGCTTAGTAGTAGCCCCAAACACAATTGGAGAAGCTTGGTCCACCACACGTAATCCATGATGAGTTACGATGTTCACTCAAAGAAGAGTTCCCTATGAGGGATAAAAGTCATTTCTCTGGTTCGCGGGATCTCAGAGGTCTCTTATGCTAATTGAGAGTGTCTTTCAAGACACTATTCAGATGGGGTTAAGCTTTGAGCATTGATGCTTGTGATGAAACATTTGGCCCATGCAAGTTTGAGGTTCACTTCATAACTATTATGCACATACAACAAGTTTCTGATGTGCTCCTTTATCAAAATTTTCGTGCAATGTTTGAGGGTCAAGCATGCAATTGATTTTACTCACTTTTAAGAGGGAGCTTTCATACATTTAATAAGTAAGTTAATCTGTTTGCAGAGTAATTCATTGCAATTTGAGTGATCATCAAAGACTTCTCTTACTTATCTATAATTCACTAAAGCTAAGGGGAGCACTGAAGGATTACTTTATAAGATTTTCTATTAAAGCTTGTCAAATTCTGTGAGTGCATCTAAAGTTACTAAGAGGTGTTTTCTTATGAAGGCTATGTTCTGCTCATTTCTACTCTTTTTTAATATGGGAGGCAGGCTGATTTTACGTTGATCTCATCCATCGTATTGAGACACAAATATTTATTGATGAAGTTATTAATTCACAAAAATTAATTTGATTCAAATTTAGAGAAGTGTAAGACATTGGTCAATCATCTCAATGGAAGATGTTTGAACCATAGGAAGACCCTAATTTGCCACCTCGACTGCATAAATGTGAATCTCGAGCTGTTAAGTAATATATGTTGCTCAACACTACACTATGAAGTGGTCGTCTTTGTTGAATTAAAATGCAAAGAATCATGAATAATATTATCACTTCCATCAAGGTTGTGGCCATAATGTTGAACCATATTGTTAACTCATGGAGGAGATTGAAAGACTAATCCGATAAGGGCACTTGAGTCAATTTATTCAAAGTATGATCCTCTAAACCAACAATGCCTTTGTTGGGGGGCACAAGCCAAAAAGCAATAGTGAGACAATTATCATACTTTTAGTAACAATGCAATGATTATGGAGGACCACTTATGGTCAAGTAAGTCTTTATTACTACCTACGAAGAGCCCTCATCAAAGAATTCATGAGTTAACCATTTCAACACATATGATGAATTTGACTTTAAAGGAGTCAGAGTTCATCACAAAATCTTCTTCTTGTAAGCACTGGGTCTGATGACCCTTTTTAAAATGCCAAAAGAACTTTGATCAGTGGAGGCAGCTCATTTGACATCTTATTCTACTGCACTTTCATGGGTATGGGGTTAGCCAAGGAAAAGTTGGAACCTGCTATCATACCTCTCTACGACTTAAATAATTAGTTTGTGAATGTCGAGGGGACAATTACTCTCCCCATTACATTGGGATCATTCCCCCGACAAATGACTCACGTATCCAATCACTTGATATCAAATTGGAGTTGGCAGATAGTGTCGTATTCAGAAGAATTGTCTAATAAAATTTTTAGGTTATAGTCTCTATTCTACAAGTAAAAATGAAGCTCCCAACACCATTCAATGTCAGCATTTATAAGAGGGGTCATAAAGATCAAGCTACCTTAGACAGGCTCGATCATGGCCATCAAAGTCTCTCAGTATCAAGGGTTTTAATCTCTGAGATGAAGATGTATCCCAATGACCTTCACCCATGGAAGACTTGAATTGTGTTTTATTGTCAAAGGAACACCCCTCATGAACAGTGCAACTTGCATAGTTGTTGTTCAATGAGCAAAAGTGGGAGTATGTGGATTTTTTTGTAGAAATTAAAATGTGTTAATTAATTGCAGAATGAATTTGTATATTTTTCTCTCCAAGATATTGCCAGATGTTTAAGATATTAGATTTTAGTTGATAAATGAATGTCAAGTCGCTTTTAATCATCTTTAAGCATGCTTGGTATCACCACCTCTATTATCAAAACTGATACAAGTCAAAATCTTATATCTTTATCTTACGTTGTCTTCATGTGCATTAAGTTCAGTCTTGATCTAGGAAGAGCAAAAGGTTCAATGGTTAATTTACTATGTCGGTATAATTATTTATGAATCTAAAGATTGTTATACACTAACTGACAAAAATTGCAGTGCCGCTAATATTATCAGCGTGAAAATCACGTCCATATTTTCAAGCTTATACTATTGATACCTGCATGAACCTCCCTCTAAAGGCTATTTTTGCGAAACACATAGAGGCTAATGAAGTGGCTCATAGAATTATTTGACACAAATTGTACATTCTACCATAAAGCTAGTTTAATGTGCTTACGTCTCTCAAAGATCCTGATCGTTTGTCCAGTGAGGGATTGCCTTTTTCCAGTGACCTGAGGCAACAAAAGTTTGTGTTTTTTACTGTCAATTACTTTACCAATTGGATAGAGGTCGAGCCCTTAGCTAAAATTATATCCATTTGTCCATTTTATATGTTTTTTTCTAGCTAAATATCTCTTAAATTTTATTAAAAATGAATGTATCTTTAAATCACACTAGAAGCATTCTCACTATTCAACTTTGGATACAATAAAACTCCAGTCATTACAATTGACTTTGTACATAACCTTAAATTTCTTTCGACAAATGTTGATGATTTTGTCATGATGTTTTTTGTAACTAACACTTAAAAGAAGATGATCCTGTAGTTCCACTTATTGGTTCAATAAAAAACCGAGAGCCTTATGTTATTATTTTTTAATAATCAAATAATACTACATTGTTAAATATTTTATTATTACAACGACTTGTATTTATTATGTTGAAAACAAATTGTAAAATTTGCATTCATTTTAATGGATTCTAAATATTGAACCATACAAAGTTCAAAGGAACAAGTTCGAACCTATCACATATTCGATTATAATGTACATATATGATTTAAATTAATTTTGAACTTTCTCTGAACACCTTTAGAATTATTTAAAATAATTTCAAATCAAAATTGAACATTCTTTGAATCACGCTAAATAATTATTTAAAACAAAATTGAAATTTATTTAATCGTTGCTTAAGAGGCTAAAAAAACCATCAATATGCCACATGAACCTATCACATATTCGATTGTAGTGTGCTAGGCTAGGGCATTCTTCTTTAAAGAGTGGCCTTGCAATGAATAATATCCTTGTTCAACCTTTTTAAAACCTTCTCTATGCTAGCTTACCACATGGGTACTAAACAATTAATTAAATATCATTAATAAAGTGAAGCTTCTAACTGAAAATATTGTTGTGTTTGTCACGGTTGAAATAAACACTATCTACCAAAAAAAAAAAAAAANCCTACTTAGTGCACACACTAAAAGACTTCGAAATTCTTATCCTCATATAAGAAGCTTTTTGGGTATCCGACTATGTTTTCTCATATTCTATACTACTCATATAAGGATTTTTCATATCTCAACTCAATATCAAGATAAACTTAGTTTTTTTGAACTCCTTCCANTTTGAAATTCTTATCATCATCTAAGAAGCTTTTTGGGTATCCAACTATGTTTTCTCATATTGTATAACTCCTCGTATAAAAATTTTTCATATTTCAACTGAATATCAAGATAAACTTAGTTTTTTTGAACTCCTTCCAATGTTAAATATAATCAAGCATCCATTATCCTTATCATCATAATTAACCACTCTTAATAATAATTGATTCATTTTTTGCCTCAGTGAATTGTAGTTTAGGAGATCAAAAGAATTGACCAAAAGAGGACCTCTCATATTTGATAATGAGATCATTAATCTCAGCTGTCAGACGAATATGTGATCTGTGAACTAATTTATCTTTATTTTAGTTATGATTAAGGCATTGGTGTGCATGCATGATAAAATAAAATAAAATAAATTATTAAATTTTTTTTGAATTCTTTCTGAACCAGGTTCCAACACTTATTAAATTAAGACGAAGTAAATTTTAATATTTTTCGAGCAATATTTGAACCACAATCAAATTAATCAAATCATATTCAAATAATGATAAAATAACTTATAAATAATGTTGTCCCACAAGTAAATCACATTTAAATCATATTTTGATCATCTTTAACTTATATTATACTAATACTTGAAGCTTATTTGAATATTTTTGAACATCATGCAAATTTTTTATTGAAGTGATTCAAATATAGCATGTTTATTGTTCAAAGATTGATTAATCATGATTGAAATAGTATCTTATTTATGATTTAATCATAATTAGAATACGAAGAAGATTTAAAGATGATTTTGACAAATTCATATTAGATAATGATGTTTAATAAAGCTATGTGCTTAAAGTTTGTTGTTCAAACATTATAATTAAACCTAAATATCCAATTATCTAACATTCCTTACAAATGATAAATGGACATATAACAGATTGTTGCATTTAGTTAGAATACACTCTTAGGGTCTGTTTGGAGCAGCTGCAGTTATAGTTTATTAAAAAATTCTGTTGATAAACTGCTTAAAAATAATTTCCTGATAAGCTAAGCCTATTGGCTATTATAAATTTTTAATTTTTTTTGGATCATTTAAACATAAGCTTGGAAAAATAATGTTGTAGAAGCTCCCACAATAAAATGATCTCGGAAGTGTTTGGTATGAAGGATCCCATACTCGACGATGACCAAAGCTGGGAATGAGCAGAAGCCCGTGATGGATCCGGGATCTGCCTTTACACTGCCTCTATCATGCCCTGGCGGTCTCCCAAGATCAAGAGTAAGTGTTTTTTTTATCTCTCTGTTTCCGAAGCAATCAATCCTTTCGGTGATTTGATAGAAGGAATTATAGAACCTAGAGCACACTCTTCAGTGTTTTTTTGTTTTTTTATTTATCTGGATCCAAATTTGAGGAAGCTATACGGTATAGTAATTGCGTCGCGCGTTCTCCCTCGAAGATGACGGCCAAGGGTTGACATCTAGGTTTTTTTCTCCCAGCAGAAATTTGTCTATTTTTTGTTTTTTTTTTATTCCTAAGAGGGGGATGCTTTCGCCTTGTTCCAATTCTATTGGCTTATCGGACGGCATTTTAGGAATTTTTTTGAATCTTTTGTCAGTTTTATCCTGTAATGTCATGCCATTGTAGTTATCTTTGGTTGATTTCATCAATTTGAAGCTGATCGCTAAATGTCTCACGAATATACTATAATTTTTATATTTTATATTCCAACCATTAACTTCTTATCCTAAGTATTTTGCTGTCTTCTAGGAACTGATAAGACAATCATGGGATGTAAGGTTTTAGAGAAGACTAAATGTAAGAGAGAAATCCATATAAATTTAGAAGATTCCACATCATTCTAAAGAATGGTAGAAGGAAAAACTCCAATGATGATTCAAGAATAATCTAGAAGGATCTAGGGTCATGTATGTAATTAAGAGAATAGTGTAGAATTATCTAGAAACTAGACTATTATAGAATGTTCTCTTGGACTTCGAGGGGATTATAAACAGGAGTCCCTCCCTATATTTGTAACCGTCAAAGCATCCATCCAAGGTTCCAAACATTCAAGTCTTGTAATCTTTATTTCTTAGTGAAGTTTTCCTCTCTCCAATATTTATCCATACTCTTCTTCTTAGATTGTTTTGCGCTTACAAGTTCAAGTATTGTGAGGGATAGACTGATTTAGTGCCAAGAAGGAACGCTAAAGCAGCATGGGCGATTAGAGATAAGTTAGTCTGTGACAGTTGGTATCAGAGTCGCTGTTTGAAGGTATGACAAAGAGCGTCAAAGAGCACGCAATGGTGTCCGAAGCTATTGATCTGGAATCATCTCAACAAGGGCGAGGTCATCAAGAGCGACGAGATCCAACTGCATCCAAACCACATGGGAGCTCCAAGAAAATCATGCATGGCTTTGATTCGCGCCTTGCTTGGGTGGAGGAGGCAATGAATGTCATGAAGAACCATATAGAGTATCTTGACCAAAAGGTTGATGGACTCGAGGAGGAGGACATCACAATCCATTCGACAATCAGAGATATAATGCTCTAATTGGGGGAGTCTTTAAGGGATCCTATGGCTAAGATGTGGGAGGATTTAATGGGGGAGCTCCAGGAGGTACGAAGATCCCATAAAGAAGAGATGAGTGACGTACGTGCTAGTTTTAAGAAAATTCGTGAAGACATCTCGCTATGCAAGAGGGCACCAGCAACGCCAACCAACCAACATACTTTCGAAGCCAAGAGGATTGAAGTTCAAAAACCAAAGAGTTTTGATGGAGCTTAGTAGACAACTTTATACGGGGACTTGAGCAATATTTTGGAGTGATGTGGATTATGGGTGAAGATGCAAAATACAATTTGCAGCTCTTTATCCTTCAAACATTGCTATGTTATGGTGGAGAAGAAGACAATGAGATATAGAGAAAGGTATGTGCATCATATCCACCTTTGACGACTTTAAGGAGCTAAAGAGACAATTCTACCACGGGAACGCAGAGGATGAGACCAGAGCCCGATTGCGAAGGCTCAAGCAAGTGGGATCGATTTAGGAATGAATTAGGGAGTTTATAAGCTTTGTTCTTGAAATTCCCGACATGTCAGACAAGGATGCTCTTTTCAATTTCATGGATGAATTTCAACTGTGGGCAAAAGTTGAGCTTAGGAGGCATGGAGTGCAAGATCTTGCCACTGCCATCGCGATTGCCGAACGCCTAGTTGATCACTTAAGAGAGTCCACAAAGCCAAATGATAAGAAGAGTACCTATGTCAAAGAGGGGGAAGACAACGATCAACATAAGGAAGACCCGCCACAAATCAACTTCATCCAAAATAAAAAACAAATGAAATCCTAAAAATGACTAAACTAAACCACACAACCGATGCTTTCTTTGCGATGGACCGCATTGGGCAAGGGACTGTCCTCAGACGAAGTCTCTAAACTCTCTCACTGCAAACCATCAAAAGACAAAACGTGGCGACACGACAACACTAGTAGGGTCTATACGACTATTGAATGGGATGCAAGTAGCAAAACCCAAAACGAAGAGGTTACTCTTTGTGGAGATTATAATAGGTGAGAAGACAATTATAAAAATGGTGGACACATGTGCTTCTGATAACTTCTTCTTCGCCGAGGAAGCAAAGAGACTGGGTTTGCAGATGACAAAAGGAGGAGGCTCCATGAAGGTGGGCAATTCAATAGAAAGACAAATCCATGGAATAGCCAGAGGATTAAAGACCAGTATTGGTGCGTAGTCAGGTACCTTGGACTTTTCTATTATTCCCATGGATGAGTTTAAAGTTGTTTTAGGAATGAAATTCTTGGATCAAGCAAGAGCGTTCGCAATGCCTTTTGCCAATAGCATATGTATCATGGAAATGAATCAAGTTTGCTTAGTACCAATAACAAGGGTTAACAAGCAGAAAGTCAAAATGCTGGCGGCCATCCAATTCAAAGCTGACATTCCAAAAGGCAAGGGGAGTTACTTGGCTGTTATTTTGGACTCCGATGAAGAAGTAAAACCCGAAGAAGGCATGCCAATAGAGGTGATGGAGGTTCTTAAAGAACTAGCACTAAGAAGGGAGAAAAATCATTTGATTAGGTTGGACCAAGGACTAATCCGCCAACCATGAAGTGTCACGGCACGACACTCCTCACCCATACTACTAAGGAAAAACCCAAGTTTGCCAAGTTTGTGAACAAACAAAGGAAGCTGGTCCGAGTGTCACGGCGAAGCCACAATGAGGGCATTGCGAACTTAAGTGGGGGAGATTATCATGCTTCGCCATCTTCTAGAAATTGGCAAGACAACCAAAGGGATGAAAGGTTCTAGAGAAAACCAGATGGATGAGATAAATACATATAAAGCTAGAAGATACCACCTCATTCTAGAGAATAGTAGAATGAAAAACTCCAAGGATAACTCAAGAATAACCTAGAAGGATTTAGGGGTCATGTTTGCAAAAAAGAGAATAGTGTAGAATTATTTAAAAACTAGGCTATTATAGAATATTCCCTTGGACTTGGAGGGGATTATAAATAGGAGTCCCTTCCCTCATTTGTAACCATCCAATCATCCATCTAAGGTTCCAAACATTCAAGTTTTGTAATCTTTTTTCTTAGTGAAGTGTTCCTTTCTCCAATACTTCTCCATACTCTTCTTCTTAGAGTGTTTTGTGCTTACAAGTTCAAGTGCTGTGAGGGATAGGTTGATTTAGTGTCAAGGAAGAGCACTAAAGCCGCACGAATGACTAAAGATAAGTTAGTCCACTATACGCTGTTAACTTTGGTTATAAAATTTTTATCACAACTCATACACAACTTTAGATTTCTGCATCCCCACCCTTCATTTTTTTTAGCATTAAATTATACACTTATCTTACCTTTGCAACTTTTGTGCTTAGTTTTGCTACTTCAAATCATTCTGAGTATATTTACCCCATTTTATCTTAAAAAATTTGCCACTCCTATCCTCCCTTTAATGTAACCATTTATCATTTTATATTCATATTTTGCCACACATACACTTCAATGTTCTTTTATTTGTCTTACTCGATTATCAGTGCGTGCTCTTTCCACTCGAATGTCTAATTCCTTTACCATAGCTATTTTACTCGTAGTTTTGTAAAACTTCCCTTTACTTCTCCAGATATTCTATTTTCATATGATTTTTTTAATCTACTTCTCGATTTTTAATCATATTTATTTAATTTTGAAGTTTGTTTAGATAATTAAACTTATAACATCTAGATTTTACATAATATCCCAACATCATTGTTTACTTAAAATTACCATATTTTTGATACGTTTTAGCTGCTCCACAGTTGGATTCAGCTATTAGAAGCACGCCATTCTCAAAAAACCTATACCAAAAGATCTTGAATATTTTTAATAAGCATATCTATAATTGATATGAAAATATTCGAAAGTAGTGTTAGTCCTTAATATAACCACTATGATGAATATTGGTCGATTACTTTCTACAACTACTTTTAATGCTACTATGTAGCCAATGATTAATAAAATTTAATAGCATCAATATTCTATGATGTAAAATTTTTTTCCTATGTGCTAAAAGAATTAATTATCATGGTATTTGATAATGTATTTTCTTGATCAACAAAAATTATATAAATATTTATTTATTTTCATGATTAATTTTTTTAGTACAAAGTTTATAGTAGATCTAAATCATAAATCATTGATTCTTCCACGATGACTTGATTTTCTAATGCTTTATTTCACCATCATCTCCCTTAGAATATTGGACGTATCCTTATAAGCCTTGCTCACTCCAATCATTTCGCATTCTCATATTATATGTATTTTATATAAAGGATTTGCTAACCATGCCATTCTAACAACTCCTATAATTCTTCAAATATCAATAAGCATTTTGCATGAACCAAAAGATTAACTTATTTTGAAGTTAATTTATGTTAAAACTATTGCAGGATTGAAATATCTTAAAGGTGTCTTTTGCCACTTAATTGATGCAACTGTCCGTAATTAGAAGGATTGCAAGTTTAAGATTATGAATTAATTTAAGATGCAGAGATATTCAACTCTAATTAATTGTGTATCTTCTTAGTATGTGGTTATCTTTGTATGTTAGTTCATTTTCTACCTCTTACTGTTGTATATATTGATTTGATTTTGCTTAAATAATGTTTCATTGTCTTTAGGATTGAACACTATCAAACATTTTGTTCCATTTGTTTTCCCCTTTTCGTGTTGTTTTATTACTGGGATATTGACATGCATAGAAACTTNTATTGTCTTTAGGATTGAACACTATCAAACATTTTGTTCCATTTGTTTTCCCTTTTCCTGTTGTTTTATTACTGGGATATTGACATGCATAGAAACTTTGCTATTTACAAAATTAGCACCGAAGACATTTTTTTTGAACCATCAAATTGCGTCTGTCATGATCAATTCGTCGGGAATTTGTTGAATATGAAAAATATGGGTTGCGGTTTTATTTTGAATTTTATTATTTGTGTGAGAATTTAAAAAACGGATGAAGAAGAGTGCTAGTTTGTAAATAGCAAAGTTTTATGTGCTATGTATGTAATTTCCCCTTTATTATTTTATGCTAGCTTTATGAGATCCGTGCATGTCCCTTTTTCCACTTGCCAACTTTTTGGGTCTTCTAGGTCATTTAGGATGTGAAAATGGTTTTGACTTTCTTTTTTTAATTGAAAATACATGTTGATATATTATTATAAGAGTCAGATTTTTTATATTTTATTATAGGATGTGAAAATGGCCCTTACTTCTTGATTCTTTTCCTCCGCTTATCGATGGATGTGTTGGATTTGATTTTGCTCAAAGGACTTTTTATTGACTCAAGGATTGAACACAATNTTATTTTATTATAGGATGTGAAAATGGCCCTTACTTCTTGATTCATTTCCTTCGCTTATCGATGGATGTGTTGGATTTGATTTTGCTCAAAGGACTTTTTATTGACTTAAGGATTGAACACAATCAAACTTTTTTGTTCATTTTTTTCTTCTGCTTTTTATTTTCTGATTTATTTATACTTCATTCGATGTATATAAGTCCCTGTTCGCAATCTGTTAACTTTTGGGTTTTCTAATTCATGTCGGATCTCAAAATGCCTTTTACTTTCTTTGTTGAATGAAGGTATATGTTGACTTCGGCGTATCATATGACAGGATTCCTCATCCAGATGCTGACTTGGAGGAATCCATAAATGAGGTATTGAATTTTTTTATTCCATTACTTTCAATCCTAGTTATTCATTGATATAATTTAGGGGCATTTACATACACAATCATTCTGTATCTACATATCTAACACCTAAACATTCACATTTACATGCATACCACTCAAATCTTTAAAATCACATAAAAAATATAACCATCATTACTTTTTCAAAAGTGAAATACACCTTTTCATGCATAGGTGTTATAAATGTGAATATCAGACTCTGGATGTTAGATATGTAAATACATAAGAATTTTGTGGTATGTATGTACATTTCCCTATAATTTATAGATAACGGTAGTCTTAGCAGAACAACATTTTTCTTTGAACAAAAGATGAGACTCTATGCTTTATAGAAAGTTGAGTCAATCCATGTCCGGTGTTACCGTTCTTGCCGTAGCGCATAGTTTTGTTTAATATTGCGGAAAAAAGTTCATCGACTGCTCTTCTTCTTAAAAATTACGTGTTATTATACAAATTTCTTGAGCCAATAAGTCATCCTGCTTTGTTGTGCCAGCATCTTCTGATTAATGATGCTGAGATTGGACATAGTGTAAGCATAAACTGTTCAGCATTCTCAAGCATTTCACATATTGTTAAATTAAGTGCTGCTTTGAACCTTTCTGTGTTGTTTTACTTACCAACCTGGATTTCCTATTTTATAGATATGGACCTGTCAAGTTGAAAAGAAGCCATCACTATATAATGGCAAGAAATTCAGAGTATGTCATAACTCATCATTCCTCAGTTTAATTTCTTCTTACTGATTTTGTGTTAGAACTCAGCAATTTGTAGAGCAAAATTTATCACAAGTAAATGAGGTGCCAAATGATATTGCTCTTTTTCTCTGACAATGTCATGAGTAAATGTTCTCACCCAAATCAAAATGTGAAAGAATGAGACTTATCATGATTTTTATTACTTTATAACTTTAAACAAATTAAAGTTCCTTCCATGATGGTGAAAAGTTCTGAAACCCATGGAATTATTAAAGCAATTTAACATTTTGTTACTGATGGTGTGATTACATTATTTTAATCATTGTTTGCAATGTTGTAAATGGTTTTTTACGGATACACACACACACACACATCTTGTACTTTTCTTGAGTATTGATTTTTACCTAGAATTTCTTTGACTATCGTTGGTTATATTGTTGTTTTTTTTTCCTCGAGGAATGTAGTATATTTAGGGAAGGTACCACTTTCTTCTAAAGACTACTTTTAAGTCAGATTTTCAAGGGGCAGGTTTTCTCAATTCAGGCTTCATAATCTTATCATGGCCAAACATGACTTGGCCTCACAATCTTCTTCCTCATAAGTCACCTCTAGATTCAAGCCTACATTTTCATTGCCCATCATCCCTGATAACTCATCCTATCTAATCACTAATTATAAACCACATGACTAGAATTTTTTCCAATGGTCACGGTTCGTCTTCATGTACGCCTACGAGAGGGGTAATTAGACATCTTACATGTGAAATTTTGGCTCTAGAAATCACAAATTCTAAATATTGGGTTTGAAAAATTGACGACTACTTGGTTATATCATGGTTAATAAATTCCATGACCACAAAGATTGGAGAAAACTTCCGGCTTTATAGGATAACCAACGAGATATGGGAGATTGCACATGAGACCTAATGTAGCTTTGAAAATTCCTCATAGTTATCTGAGATTGAAACCAGACTACATGTTCTATAAGAAGGAGAAATGAGCATTACTCAATATGTCAACACTCTCACACGCTGTTAGTTGCAATTGGATTTGCATGAAATTTATTCATGGAAATGTCTTGATGACTTTGTCTTGTATAAGAAAATTATTGAGCAAAAGAGGACCATCAAGTTTCTTTTGGTCTCAAGAAAGATGCAGATGAAATCAGGGTGAGAATCATGAGAATTAAACCCTTTCCTATCCCACTTCGTACCATCTCGGAGACATTTGTGGAAATAACCTTTGAAGATGAAGGTTTTGGACATCTGGAACATTGAATGGTTTTGAAGATTACATCTTTCCTCCAGCATAGGAAATGCCTTTGACATCCAAGACTATGTCTGCAAAGATATTGCATTTAATCTCTATGTATATACCATTATTAATACCTATATTGGAAAGTGCCAATTTGCATCAAGAAAGAATTTATTTCCTTTTTTAAGTATATTTTTCACTAATCATGTTTCCATTACTAGATTGTTCTTCTATTTTTTCTTATTTTGGAGGAATTTTAATTTTGTTTCTTTTCCTCGTTATATATATATATATGTGTGTGTGTGTAACAATGTGTAATGCCTGAAATAAAAAGAAATAAATTATTTTTGTGAATTTCTACATGGTATCAGAATTGAGAGATCTATCATTCGCGTTTGAGGATTCTATCCCCTTCATCTTCCTCGTTCGCTGAATGCTTCAAGTTCAAAGAAGGACCGAAGCGTCCTCCACGTCTCCAACGAAGCTTCCTTATCATTGCCGACCATGATGAATCTGTAGGATTTCCTTGACTCTATCTTTGACGCACAAAGTCGTCTCCTCTCGTACGCACGAGAGCTAGGGTCATCATGTCATCTCCTCGCGTACGTGCAAGATCGCAATGCTCCGTCTTTCAATCCTTTCGCTCGACCAGAACATTCTCATCGCTCATCTCTTCTGCTTGATCAGATCACAATCTTCCGTTGAGTTGTTCCAACAAAACAAATTACTTAACCATTCAAATCAAACGTTGTGTCCGAGCGCTCCATCCAAATGTCCCCTTCAATTTCTTTCATTCTTTTCCTGCAATCTCTCGTGAGTCATTTTCTCTTCTTTCTTCTTGGATCTAAGAAATATCGATTGAAATAGAGGATTTGCGTCCTCCTTGGTTTGCCAAAGCGGCAAATGATTCAATTTGTCCTAGCCTCCATCTCGCGTGTGGTCGACCCGACAACCAATCGCCTGGTGCTGGATGCATCCAAATCTAATGCTGTGAACCTTCCTCTAGTTCCTTCTCGCTCATCCAACCAAGCGGTCAAATTAAGGGAACTTCTCTCGCGACCTTTCAAGGAGCATATATTCTCGATTCAGCTTTCACAATCTTATCACGGTCAATTAAGGCATGGTCTCACAATCTTCTTCCACAGAAATCAACCCTAGATTTGAGCCTACCTCTTCAGCACCTATCGTACTTGATAACTCATCCCACCTAGTCGCTAAGCATGAACTACATGAACAAAATTTTCTTCAATAGTCATAGTTCGTCTTCATGTATGTCCATGGGAGAGGGAAGATAGACATCTTATAGGGGTAATTTTGGCTCCAGTAATCACAGATTCTTAATATCGGGCCTGTAAAATTGACTACCACTTGGTTATTTCATGGTTAATAAATTCCATTGCCACGAAGATCAGAAAATACTTTATGCTCTATAGCCCAACCAATGAGTTATGGGAGGTTGCACGTGAGACCCACAGTCAAACCCTGGGTTCGGAAGGAGGTACACCCCATCAACGGTGGGCGTGATGAAAGGATTTAAACATGTTTTGTCTTCTCAAAACAAGACATGTATACAAGTAATAACATAAAGAAATAATGAAGAGTAAATTTTATTCCATAATCCAACTGATATAATTGAAAGAAAAACAAAACTAATTGAAGCAAAACTAAAATGATAGGAGGAAACAACAACCCTAAATCCAAAAGAGGAAGTATCATAACAAATGCAAAATTGAAAATATCCAAAAGAAAGTCTAAAACTAAAAAGTCTGCTCTGGTTGAGATAATCTTGCAAGTTGCTGGATAAATTTGTTATATAAAATATCAATGAGTTTGAGAAATCAAACTTAGTAAATAACCAATATTTATTAAAGTATTGATGATTAGGAATTGGGGCATGCAATATGAATAATAAAAATAGATAATTTATTATATGCATAATAAGATTTACAAAAAAGATTATCACATGCTTATGCTCATGAATGTAAGTAACTTAAACTCTTGCACTTTAAAGTAAATATTTATATTCCACTATATCAGGTGTGTTTATATTTTAATATATGACTTATCAATATTTTAACACTACTTGATAATATACAAGTGTTGTATATGTGTGTGTATAATTATATTTATATATATAGTTGGTTTCTCTACGACACTCAGAAATATCGACATCAACCCCATGAAAATCCAATGATTTAACTGAGGATTCACGGTCGGACTAGCCATAACAAATGGGTTTAATAACAATATTAAAATATTATAATTTCAAGCATATTTAATGCACCACAATCAAAGCATAGGACTACAACTACAATATGTCAATCACTAATTATGTATAATTATGAATTAACAATGCAATTTAACACATCAAAACTATAAAAGAAATAATAATCATTGGAGACACGATACACAAGCAATTAAGGAGTCCACACAATAATAAAACAAGATTAATTACTTATAAAATTTATTATGAACAATAAATAAAATCTACTATAAATATATTAACAGCGTTTAAAGGATACGACTGTCAAACCTACTACTAGTTACAAATCTAATATAAGTAGCAAGGATTCTGCCCCTTACAATGAAGGATACATTTATCTCAAATGAATGATAGTTACTTATCTCGGGACAAAGTATATAAGATTTCAAAACTGCTTGAGGTCCAACTACTAGTACCTAAAGTATGGATCAACAAATCCTACACAATATTAGACATCTAATTCATATACAATTATGTTAGCAAGCATATTAAAAATTAGTTAGTTATTAAGCTAGAAATAGCCTAATTAATCTTAGTTATCTGATCATAGCTTCAAGTCCATTATTAAATAAATTTACTATTATGATTTTTATTTTTCGTAAAATAAGAAAGTGTGAGGTTTGCTTCGAAATTAACAATATTCTAACCTAATGAGATTTCCAAGTAAAATAATAACTCTAGTTGATTTTAAATTTGATAACAATATTATTGAAAGAAAGAGAGGAGAGGAGTGAGCTCACCTTAGGCCTCAGCTATGGTGGTAAGGAGGATGGGGCTGTGAAGTTGTTAGGAGGAGATATATAAGAGTTTTAGTGGTTTTTGTATGCCACAATCTCATCGTTGCCTTTTCGACTAGCTATAATCGTGACTGTATTGTGGGAGTTTGGTTACAAAGGCGATGATTTTGAGCAAAACTGAGATCGGTGGTTGTAGGGGAGAAAGTTGCGTTGCCCTAAGCTTCCATCATCTCTAAATATTAAAAGGTGGTAGTGGGCAAGTCGGTAATGCGGTGTAGGAGGAAAAGGAACCTGATATAGAAAACAACGAGCAAAATTGGAAATAGAATCGCAAAATCAATGAAATTGGAAACATGCGAAGGAAAGAAAAACATCGATTGATTTACACGATCTAATGAGGCAACACAACAAATGAAAAATCGCGGCAGTGGAGCGCTGATCGCATAGAAGGATTAAACGAAAAGGTTTGGATCTTACACCTACTTTAGCACTCAAAACTACTCAAATTTATTTGAGATTCAGATCAGGCTACATGATCTATGATAATGGGAATGCTCAATATTTCAACACTCTCACAAACTGTTGGCTGCAACTGGACTTATATGAGATTTATTCTTGCAAATGCTCTAATGAATTTGTCTTGTTGAAGAAAATTATTGAACAAAGATGGACCATCAAGTTTCTTCTTGACCTCAACAAAGATCTAAATGAAATAAACTGAAGAATCATGGGAATTAGGCTCCGTTTGAGGGGGCTTTGCCTTTTGGCGAAGCCCCTTCAAAAGCTTCGTCATAGAACGACGACGAGCATCTCCAGTACAAAACGTTAATTTTTTCGCGTTCGTCCTCTCAAACTTTTGAAGATGTGCCGAAAACGAAAGATCAACAAACATATATTTTCCCCGACACGGCTTTGCTTGCGATTAAATGTAGCGTGAGAATTGTTCTCTAACGAAGCCTTAACTACCATCCAGGAGATATTTGTAGAAGCTTGAAGGGAGGAGAGTAGAAAGAAGTTAATAATAACAGACAATCATACCACATCATTTGTTGAAGAGCCAGCCTTGTGCACTCACAACTCTTAGAATAATAAAATCAGGAAAGGACGATTGTAGTGCGATTATTATAAGAAGTCTAGTTATGTGAAGGAAACATGTTAGAAATTACATGAAAAACCTCAATATTGAAAGCCATCCAATGGAAGATATGATAAAGGAGAATCGTGCAAATGCTACTGTCACAACCTACAATAATTCAAAAGTCAGTTGATTCATCAACGAGTAGATTAAGGCACTGTAAAAGATGTTAGGTCTTGGTGACAGTTTTGGACAAGTATGACAATCCTCTACTGAGCAATCGGTCAGTCTGTTGGCACATCAATGTATCTTACCCCATGCTCTTATTTCAAAGCAATAAACTAAAATCTTGGATACTTGACTCTGATGCCTCTGATCACATGACGAGAGATATCAATGCATTAAAAAATTACAACCTATGCACCAATTATTCTGCAGTTCAAACAACAGATGGTTCATTCTCTTTAGTAACATGAACTGAATCAGCGGTTGAATTGATAAAGAATCTTCACCTCTACTCTGTTCTTTATGTTTCAAAATTAGATTGCAATGTACTTTCAATTAGCAAACTTAATCGTGACTTAAAATACACAACTAAATTTTATTCCAATTTTTGTGATTTTTCAAGTATTAGATTCAGGGAAGGTGATTGCTTGACGATGCTCATATGCATGGTGGTCTATATCTGCTAAAAAAAAGGAATCCCATCGGTAGAAAAGTTCATCCGTCAAGTTGTATTTTTGAGTCTAGTTCAAATTTTATTAATATAGTTTTTAATTCCAAGTTTACTTTAGTTGAAATTCAAGTCATGTTAAGGCATTATCACATTGGTCATTCAAATTTTGCTTATATTGAAAAAATATTTTCACATCTTTTTATTAATAAATGGTTTAATTTCTATCATTGTAAAACATGTCAACTTGCAAAACATAACAACCATATATATTCTAAACTACAATACAAACCCTCACATCCTTGTGCTGTATTTTATAGTAATATCTTGGGAGTAAAAAAATATAAACGCGGCACGGTTATTTCTATCATTCATAAACGGTCATGCTTGAACATCGTGGACGTTTTTTCTTGAAAGAGAAATCTGAAATTGCCATCATATTTCAATCATTTCAGTCAATAATCCTTACTCAATTCCAAAGCAAAATTTAAGTTGTAAGAACTGATGATGCTAATAAATTTTAAAATTTCATTGTTGGTCGTTATCTTTTCAAGCATGATATCATCCATATAACTTCTTGTGTGGATATTTCTCAATAAAATGAGATCGCTAAGAAGAACATACATTTATTTGAAGTGCATGTGCCATTATGATCTATAATGATGTGCCTATACTTTTTTGGGGGGAAACCATACTAACAACCACAAATCTTTTTAATAGGATGCACAGTTGTGTCCTAAAATTTAAATTTTCTCATGAAGTTCTTATTAAATTCTATTCTCATATCCGCTCTGTTTCTTCTGGCTTAAAATTGGAAGTCTTTGATTGGAACATGTTTGTTCACATCCACCAACAACTCTACGCCAAACTTGATCCCAAATCTTTCAGATGTATCTCCTTGGTTACTCTAATAAAAAAAGGATACAAATGCTACTCTTTAATTATATATATATAATTCCTTGGATGCTATCTTTTTTGAGAATCAATTTTACTTTCCCAAATATGAAGTTCAGAAGGAGAACGTGAGGGAATATCTAATTTGGAATCTTCTCTGAGACACGCAAATTAAATTAAATAGTCACTTGAACAACTGGATCAAATCCTACTCATTCAACTCCACTTGAAGAACTAAACTCTGTCATTAAAATTGTCCCAATTATTGCCACTCCACCTCAACTTGACCCTAGTGGTCGAAACTTTAGTCTATGCTAGATGGAAAAGGACCACTGAGCATACAGAGGGCACCATGCAAATCAGGAACTGTCAAAAACCTGAACTAATTTCTCTTACATATGATGATCATAATGGTATAGATTCCTTATCTCTTGATCGAAGGCCCACCGATTATCCAATTGCAAGTTATGTAGCTTATGGAAAGTTTTACCATCATATAGGGTTTTTGTGATAAATTTTGATAGTGTGTGGATTCCCAACTTTATTTAAATGGTTGTAAAGGAAATTCAGGCTCTAAAATTAATAATGTATGGACACTTACATAGTTTTCTCATGGGAAGAATCTCATTGGCTGCAAATGGATATTCACGGTTAAATACAAACGAGATGGAAGTTTAGAGAGGTTCAAGGCCAGATTGGTAGCCAAGGGCTTCACAAATTCATATGGAATTGACTATCATGAAAACTTAGTACATGTTTCTATGCTAAACATTGTTCGGATTCTACTTTCTCTTGCAGTTAACCAATATTGACCTTTACATGAACTGGATGTTAAAAATGCCTTCTTGACTGGGGAACTTGATTAAAAAGTACATATACCTTCAAGTTTGGAAAATATGTCGAACATATGTTGGTTTGCTAGTTGAAGAAGTCATTATATGGCTTGAAACAATCTCCTTGTACTTGATTTAACATATTTGCTAAGACTGAGATTATAAACGGATACCATCAATCTCAGACCGATCATGCATTATTTGTTAAGTCCAATGCTTGAGGTAAAATTACTATTTTCATAGTATATGTTGGTGATATTATCTTGTTAGGTATAATTCAGAGAAAATTATATGATTAAAAAGGTTGCTTGCAACCAAACTTGAGGAAAAAAACCCTGGTCTTCTCCAATATTTTCTAGGAATGGAGGTGGCTCGGTCTAAGGAGGGAATTGTCATGTCCTAATGGAAGTATATCTTTGATCTGTTAAGTAAAATTAACATACTTGGTTGTAAAAATTCTATGACACGTATGAATTTTAATAAAAAGGCTAAATAGAAGCAAAGAAAGTCGCCCAATTAACACAGGAAGGTATCAAGGATTTGTGGGCAAACTATTTTACCTATCACACACAAAACCTAATGTTACATACTCAATCGGTTTCATACGACAATACTTGAATAATTCAAATGAGAGTCATTGGAAGCGGTGAACACAATGTTGAGATACTTGAAGATGACCCCTGGATATGATTTGCTCTTCAAAAGATTTGAAAAAATGTGAGATTGAGATATGCACAAATGCTAGCTAGGCATGAGAGGTAGCTGATAGGAAATCAACCACTTAATATTGTTCATGTGTTTGAGGCAATCTCTTCATGTAAAGAAGTAAAAATCAAGCTATTGTCTTTTGGAGTAGTGCAAAATCTGAATATCATGCTCTTGTACTAGGAATATGCTAGGGAATGTGGATTCAAAGACTATTAGGGAATTTAAGGTTGAGATGAGAGACAATTAAGATGTTTAATGACAATTAAACTGCTATTAGTATAGCAAAAAAATCTTGTGCATCATGGCATAACAAAACAAATCGAGATTGACCAACACTTCATCTCATAAAAGGTTAACGTTGAAATTGTTCAGCTTAGTTATATCCCCATACGACTTCAGACTGCTTGTATTTTCACCAAAGCACTACCGAGGGTCAATCATGATAAATTGAAGTCCTAACTTAGTTTGTACGATATAGCAATCTGGCTTGAGGGGGTGTATTGGAAAGTGCTAATCTGTGTTAGAAAGGAATTTATTGCATTTATTTAGAATGTATTTCATTAATTGTGTTTACATTATTAGATATGTATTGTTTATATTATTTTTTATTTGGAAGGTATTCCTATTATGTTTCTTTTTCCTCATTATATATATGTAGCAATGTGTAATGCTTGAAAGGGGAAGAAATAAAATTTTTTGGAGAAATTATGCAACCTATGATGCACAGACACGACACGACACGACACGATATGAGGATAAAACATGATTAAAAAAAATAAGGCATTGCATAAAATGGGCACATTTTAATATTTAATTAATTATTAATATAAAATTTTTATTTTTCATTACTCTTTATTAAAAACATCACTAAATAAAGTATGCAGGAATAAAATTTAATTTGTATTATGAAACGTCTTGCTTATAGAAATTCATTTTTAAATTTAGACATATAATATGTTTTAAAAGATTTTTTCTATCTTATCTATTGAAATTTAAAATATCTTACAATTACACATTATTTAATTCATTAAGTTAAAATTTAACATTTAGAATTAGAATAAGTATAGATTTATAACTATTAACCATTAAAGAGAAAAATATATAAATTATGACTTACAAAACTAAGACGGTTTTGACTGCTTGGCTCAGATGAATAGAAGCTTCAGTTCAAACATCGCAATGTTCACGAGATATTTCGAGGACTTCTACGAACATGTTCGACCTTGCTCAGGTTACGACAATAAAGCTTACGGTTACCACTTTAACGGGTGCAATTTTGCTTTTGATGAACAAAAGAAAACTACAACTCTCGACTTCAATGAATGTAGGATGGATCTTTAGTGCTTGATTTCGACAAACAAAGAGAGAACTACTGATGCTCAACTTCGACAAATATTATATGCACAATAAATGTTTGATTTTGTTGAATATTAGGGGGAGCTTTGACATGATGAGAGAGGAGACAACTTCAACTGAGGTATAATTAGGGTCATACGTAAATATATAATTTTATACTTACCGTGTCCCATTTTTTTTTCCAAATTGTGCTGAACTCAAATCCGATGCGGTGTCGAGTGTGCCCCGAATGTGTTTAGGCCCGAAAAAAAATTCAAACATATTTTGTAGACTAGTGTCGGGTGTGTTGAGCAAGTTTTGGTGTCCGATACATGTCTAACAGGGGCACGACACATATTTAGAAGTGTTGTCGTAGCCACATAAATTAATACTCTGATAACTTGAGTAGAAACTTCACGCCCAATTAAAAAGAATAGTTCTCTTCACTCAATAATAAAGTAAATATGTAAAATTAAACTAGGGTAACAAGTGCCAGAAGGTTAGGAGAGAGGGTGGGTTGTAGGATGAAGAATGAACGTGGAAACAACAACCGTGGTTGAGGAACGACGAAAAATTATTGTTGGATAGTAAATTACATGTTGAAACGACATTTTAACGGCTATCCGACCTAAAAACCTTGATGCCAACAACGAAATGGTTAGTTACGGATATTGAGGATAAACCACCACCTTTTCTCTTCAAGATACATGCTCACCATTTGAAAAAAATAGGCTATAATTCTCAAAATAGGAGACAACAAGGAGAAATGATCTCCAAATAATATAAATCAAAGCAAAAAGTCTCTAAAATTAGAAAATAATAAAATATAAATATTTTCCTTATAAAAAAATCATGATCCTAATTACAATACTATTAAAAAGAGGGACCCACAAGGGTTGGTATGGCGAAGTAGCAGGAAAATCCCATTACAAGGATTCCATGGGTTAAAATCCTGCCCGTTCGATTTCGAAATTGTGGGATTTCGCAAGATCCTGCTGTTTTGTTTGTCTTGAATGCGTTCTCGTGTTCGTGGGATGCTCCCCGTGTCATTCTTCTTAGGTGTGAGATGCTTTGTTTTATTTTGGAAATTTTTGGGATCAATCTACTATCACCATGACAAATTCATTGCTTTATTGTGTCTAGGGCAACCCCACCACACTTTTTGCTCATATTCGCCAAATATGACACAAAATTTTAAAATCTACTATGGTAGAATAAATAGCTATCATTTTTTGTACAACTTAAGCTGGGACTGTGTATGGGCTAATTCTCACGAACAAAACTTCTAGCCATCAAGTTTGTAACTTGCTTTTGCAGCTTCTCATACTCGGCTAGCCGCATCCCGTAGTCGGGTTAGTTTGAAAGAATAGATTTTGAAATGATTTTTTTGGCATGCTCGGTTTCCCTTAGTGGTGGTAGTCTATGAGGTAGACTATCGATCAATGCATCCCAAAGTTCTCTCAATAGAGATTGCTTAGTGTCTTGTATGTGTTTCTCTAATTAGTCGATTTTTTGTACCACCCATATTAGTCCTACTGGTGTTTCTCTTAAGGCTTACAAAAAGATAACTTATGACATCATATTTTCAAATTTTTGTATGAGCGCACATTACCTCATACTCCTTCCAAGATAAGAGTACGATGCAATTCTCATCCTTAGTGAAAGAATATGTCGTGTAACCATCATAATGCGTGTAACGGTCGTGCTACCAAGGATGACTTAATAGGATGTGACAAGTATCCATATATATCACGTCACATCACACATGCTACTAAGACTTGTCTCTAATAATGAACTCCACGATCAACTGTGATCTTATTCTCTTTCTTCAAACATGACATAAAATAAGGTCAGGTGTGCTTTTGCATGACAATGTTCGACTTGTGGACCGTTCAGATAGACACCACATTCTCAAAGCTGCCTGCGTTTATGATAGGGTTACACGTCTTTCCTTTCATGATGCAACTTATATGAAATGTGTTATGGTGGAGCCACTATTGCTCTCTCTTGGGCTTAATCTGAAGGATTCATCAAATATTTAGCATCTCTCTCTCGTCAGATCCTCCTCGACATTCTCATTTCCTCCAACTTCATTGTTCATTACTTCCACTATTTCTTATTCAGTGAGAGAGATCACTATTTTGTTTGGGCATTTGAATGAAATTTGTCTAAGATCGTGGCACCTCAAGTGCTTTCTAGTTAGGAAATGTTTAGGAGTGCTAGTGAAAGCCACATTTTATTTACCCTTGATTTTTCCTAGCAAGAGGCTGATTTGGGTGTTCTTTTGTGCGCGCTCTTACTGTTTGATCTTGAGGTTGAGACATGTCTATAAGGTGTGGTGGTTCCCTATCGATGTTGTTGCGTCTCCCTTTTAAAGTTAGGATTTGTAATTCGATTATGGACCAATAAGGTTGCGACTGCATTACATTGCTGATATATAACTTCAATCCTCGAAGATATCTTGCTACTCCTTGCTCCTCTTGTTCCACCAACTTACTTTTCATTATGAGTTGATCAAATTCGGTTGTGTAATCCATAGAAGAACCTCTTTGGCGCTAGTTTCATAGGTTTAAGAACATATCATGTTGGTAGCATAGGGAATATATTTGTATTTCATTTCCTTTTTAATTTTGGACCATGTGATGATTTTTTCTTTTCGCTATCCAAGATGCTTGAAATTCTCCCAACATATTGACATGCTCTTTCTTGGTTTGGTAGCTTCTAATCTAGCTCGCTTCTTCTGAGGAACGTCATTGTCATTGTACTGCAAAATTTGTTCCCTGCTAGTAGCCACTCAATAAATTCATTTGGATCCAGACGTCTGTCAACATGTTAATTTTCATTATAAAATTTTGGCTTCTTCTCTGATATTCAATGTTAAGTTGTCGGGGTATTAGTTTTTCATCACTAAAAATGTATTTGTGGAATGTTCAAGTGAGTCACCATTGTGGTTATGATATGGGTGACCTCTTCTACTTGTCTCCTCTCAATGGTGACAAGCTTTTGTTGCAGTTGGAGGAACTCTCTTTGCATGTATTCAGTTGTAATTCTCGAATCCCTTTTTGCATATTTCTCCTTGACAATACAGTGTCTCTTTTTTCCAATCAAAATTCAACTAAAAAAAAGTTGGTTTAAGGTAGGGTGGGTTAGGGTTAGGGCTAGGTGGAAGATGGGGAAATGTTTTTTGGTGGAGGTATTAGATTAAGTTATGTAGAGGTTTTGGAGTGAGAAAAATAAAAGTCCTAGAGATTTATGGCTTGTCAGTCCCTGATATCAGATGACGCCGAATTAGGGCAATTAGTTGGTGTGGGAAGATTAGGAGATGGTTTAGGAGGGTTGTAGGATAAAGAAATGATGTGAAAACAACAACGATGGTTGGGGAATGACAAAAAGCTACCATTGGACAAGAAACTGCATGTCGGAACAGGAGTTCGATAGTTGTCCGGCTAGAAATCAACAATGTGAACAACCAAATGTTGATTTACAGATGATGGGGAGGATCCTCCTTTTGTTCTCTTTAAGATTCAAATTCACCACTTGAAGAAAAGTAGACTAGAACTCTCCAAATAGGAGAAAACATGAGAAACGATCTCCAAATAATAATAATAATAAAAAAACAGATTAAAAAATTCTCCAAAACTTGAAAATAATAACATATAAATAGCTTCCTCTCAGAATAACCCTAGTTCTAAGTAAAATAGTATTAAAAAAAGGGGCCAAAGAGGTAGGTGCAGCAAGAAAATCCCACTATAGACATTTGAAGGGCGCAAAACTCTCCCGTTCAATTTCGTGATCGCCGGAGATCACGGGATTCCGCTCTGCGTTCGCCTATAACAGTTCCGCATTCTTGTGCGCTCCAGCAGCACAATGGTATCTCAGGCATGAAACTAATCAGACTAGATATATGGGATTTACAATCCATTAACTTAAAGGAGTCTTTGGACAATAAAAATCTGAAACGAAAAATTTGGTTTCCTTGAATGCCTATTATGGAAACATCAATAAGATCTTCTTACTTTTTATAATTTAATAAGATGCTTGACGTTTTAAAGAATGGAATCTATTCATTTATTCTGAGGCAGTAATACCATATAGATCTGCGGTCGCAACTCTTGTTTGGTGCAAACAAGGTTTTATTGAAGCATTTGGTTGATCAAAGCACCTGTGCATGCTTATTATGCTGAAGCAATACTGCCGAACCTATTTAAAAATGGAAGATTCATTTGTTCAAAGTGGCGTATCCTGTTTTGGTGGGGCCATCATAGGCTCATGTTTTTTTTTTTAAAGGTTCTTTGATGCTTCTGACATTGTATTTGTTCTGATTTATAGTATGGGGGATACACACTTCATCATGCAGAGGGTGGCAATAAATCCTCTTTATGCCTTCAATTGGGTCTAACAGATTACAGGTTCTATGCCTATGTTTTCCTTGTCCTCATATATTGTTTTTCCTTATTTGGAAAGAGCCATTCTTTTTTTCATATATTATTTGCCCACTAGCGTGTAAAAAAAACCGAGGAAATCTTTTCTTAAAATGTTTTATTGTGTTGTTGACTTTAATATTTGTTCTGAATTATCTTGATTGAATATGATTTCATCACCGAAAGATGGCTATAGCATCACAAGGAATCTCCTCAATATGCCACATGCGCGTGTTGGGAAAGTCACTCAATGATTGCTTGTTTTCCAAATCAAATTATGTCATCAGTTTCAAAATGTCAAAATTACTCATTAAAGATCCGTGCACCACTAAAGTCACCACACTAGAACAAGCGAAATAAACATTCACTATGCGAGAGTACGATGAAAATTAGATGTGTGAGAAACAAAAAAAAATTGCTAAAAGAGTCAAAACAACAAATTATCATGAATATAATGGAACAAATCATTATCGAAATCAATTAAGTTACATTCTATTTGAAAATAAACACATTCTCAATATTTCATGCATAAATATCTCATTTCGTCCGATTTATACCATTTACATATCATTGGAAAGCTAAAGCAATCCTATTCCATTCTTTTTGCTATTAAATATGACCCATTTAAATTCTATTAAATTTTATGAAATGCAGTTTATGTTATCATTATCTTAAACTATATTAAAAGTTTTGTTAAGCTAAATAATTGATTAAAATTACATATATACATACATATACACATACATATGTATGTATGTAGGGATGTATGCATGCATATATGTATGTAATATCTTAGAGTACGAGGTATCAAATAAAAGGTATTTTTGATAGGCAAAGTGACACGGGCGTGTAGGGAGCTGGCTGAACCGTCCATGAGTTGGACCGACCAAGTGTTGGATCGGCCGGGCCCCCTAAAGGACGAGATTTACCTCCCCTTCCCCCTCTCCTTTTTTATTCCACTTCTTTCATAGAGAGTTCTTTTTCCAATTCCATTACCTAAACTCTATTCATTTTCATATTCCAATGCCTTTTTATTCTTATTGTTAGGATCCATTATATATTTGCTGTGTTTGCCTAGGGATAACCAATTTTTGTTGATTCCAGATTTCAGTTTGCTGCCTTTGAGACATTCTTTTTTTCTGAGGGTTGTATCCGACGGCGGGAAGGTGCTCCGACTGTTCCTCAACCCCGCCGAGATACTTATACTTGCAACCTTTTCTTGTTGCCCCTCTTTTAGTAGCCGCAAGATCTTCCCTGGTCCCTTCCAGCAGGTTGCACCTCTCCCAACAACTTCTAGTTGCCGCCATACTCCACTGCTCCCTTCCAGTGGACCGCACCACCTCTAGTCTCTCCTAGATGGTCGCTAGACTTCCTTGCTCTCTTCTAACAGGTCGCGGGCCCTCTAGCCTCTACTAGAATTGCCGCCACTACCTGCTCCTTGCTAGCAGGTCGCACCACCTCCAACTTCTCCCATGCAACTAAATTTCCTTGCTCCCTTCCAGCAGGCCGTCTTCCTTACAATACCACTTTGGGTTGTTACTAGACGTCCTTGATCACTCCGGGATTGCCGAGGTAGCTTCCAGTCTGCACCATTGCTCTCTGCTTGCTCCGACATTATCACACCCCTTCCTTTCCAGCCGAACCTGCCGTCCTTCACATGAGAGTCGTTTATGTGTTTTCTATCATTTTATTTCGTGTTGTTTAGTCTTGTTTGAGGAGTCATCCTTGTTAGTTGATAGTTTGCATGTTGGTGTTATTTTATGTTGAGCGTCGTCGTTGAAACTTTTTGAATTCAACAATAAAATATTTGGTCATCCGGTTGTGGTTTGGGTTAACTCCTGTATCACAAAGAAATAAACATCCATAAAAAATCTACAAGGACTGTTTAGAGGGCGAAAATATCGGGCAATGCTTCGTTTGATATTTGATTTGTCTCTAGAAAATTCAACTTGAAGCCATTTGTATGAATAGGAGGGTATGAATTTTCAGATCCTGCATATGCTTCTTGTGCTGCTTGTAAAGATGGTGTTTACCAATTTGGGAAAATAAACAGTGATTTACTGTCATCAGATTATTTCAATCTGGGTGGTTTTGGAAAGATGTGGAATCACCTACTGAAAAGTTTGAATGGTGATAATGAAAGTATATAAGTGTATGAAAAGAAAATATTTCAATTATTTTGATATAATCCAAATGGGTTGCATGCCAAGTATGTTGAATCTTCAACTATTTTCATTTAATTTTTCTTTTACTTTCTTTTAATCTTTAATACTGCATGCCAATTTTGTTCGGATGAATGTGCAGGTCGACATAAATATTTTTTCTCTAGCTTCAAGCTATCCCGGTCGTGCAATTTGAGATGTATAACGGGATTCATAATTTCGACGTAACCAACATGAGTTGTTACAAAAATACAATGATTTTGCATGCTAGATTTTGTAGTTGAAAACTAGTGTATTGTAACAACCAAATTTGGCAATTTTAACATATATCTCAAATTTTGCATCCCTCAGAATTTGATCAAATCAATTTTATAAAATTCTACATGTTAACTCGATCAATTTGATATATAAAACTATGCATTAATTGTAAATATATAGGGAGATATAAATTGTTACGAGTATTAGTTTAATTAACCTTAATTAAATCCTTATTTAAATCCCATAATCTCATTACTATTCGCGGTCAACCCTCTCCCACATTAAATTGTGCATGCAATGACTGGATGAGCTTGGAGGGCTGGGCTTAATTGTGGGGGGTAAATAAATATATAGGATGTTTCGTAATCCCCCATTCCCTATCCCTGTTCTCGGTTTTGCGGGACTGAATAAATCCTGTTTTTGTGGGGCTGAAGAGATGTCGTGACTCCGATTATAGTAGATGTAGCCGTGCGACCTGCAAGGAGCTGCAACTCATGACTAGAAGCTCTGGGAGAAAATCATGAGCAGGAAAACCTTATTTCACAATATTTTAGGCATTCCTTTCCTTCCCTACGACTTACTTTTGACATTTACGGTGAATTGAAGCCTTCCTCGTGATTTGGTGCTACTATGGCTAGGCGTGAGCAATCAAAGGGCCAACAAACAGATAGCTACACTCTCAGCTAGGTCCACTTCACGGGTAACAGAGAAAGGATAAGGGGAAGGGAGGAAAAAGGATTAGGAAGGTATTAGGAAAATAAGATCTATGTAGGTAAGTTCGTTTGAGGTAAGTTTTGACAAATGAAATATGTTTGAAGTTAAGTTAAGACATACACTGAGAATTTCATGAATTTTTGGGAGAACCACGGTTCCTGGCTGTACACAGCAGGCGACGACCTCGAGACGAGCTTGAGAATACTTGTCGTATGGATGTTCTTTGAATTCAATAAAAAATTCTTTGCTAAGTTAAGAAAAATAAGTCTATGTAGGTTTAAATGTGATTATGTGTTTGACATTATTGCAACTATTATTTTCTGTAAAGTGTGGATCCATACATGCATAAAATGTAACGATGCAAACTTGATTTATCATTTACGATACTTATGATTTTACTGTGTTATGAATCCGATGAACATGCTTAAGAAATCATTACTTGCACATATTCATTTATTATAATTCATACATATATTAGATGAAATGCTTATGATGAATGCTTATTATAGTAGGTTATTATATCAATAATTGCAAGCAGGGATGATAGGGGACGATGAGATTCCCGACTTTTGATATTTAGAAAGAGATAGCTCCGGGAACCATTGAGATCAAATGGGGACAGAATGTAGGAAATCTTGGTACGAGAGGGCTATTAATAAACTATTATGTTGGAAGGAGCCCAATCTTTATCAATATCTAATGTAACATTTAGACAGTGTGACAACCCATGACATGACAGAACGTGAAAATAATTGAGACCTACAAAATTACAAATGATATTCCTATGATTAGATTGATAGATCTTATGTATATGCTTATGATTGCATATGAATGGATGAAATATATGTTTTATACAACAATCATAATTCCCTATATTATATTCTTTTCTTTTTTCACATTTTATACGATTATAACATGTTGTAGATATGTTGTGGGCTTATATACGAGTTACATATAAGCATACATTTTGTTTCTTTTCCGTCTATAAAATCTTATTTTAATCTTGATTATTTCACCGAGCTTGTTGTAGCCCACTCTACGTTGCTAAATTTCAGGAATGATTAAGGAGCACCGGGGCGAGTAGCTAGTGTGATTTGTACAACTTTTGCATTTCATAGTTTTAGGAGCTTATTCAGACTTTTGGGCACATACTTTTATTATGTTGGATTTAGTAGCTCTATATAGATATACATATTTTGATGATATGATTTCCCCGCTTCTTGATATCATATCACCTATTCTTAGTTAATTTTGATTCTTAAATGTTTTAGAAGTGTAAGATGTATTGGATATTATTTAGCAGCATTTATTGAGTATTATAAGTTAACATTCTTTTGAGTTTGTCAAGCAATGCAATTTTCAAAATTATTAAAATGACGCACTATGCATTTTTCCGCATCAAAATGCTTTTCTAAGGTTTATTTATCAATCAGGACATTTGTTGGCACAAACTTGAGCCCTCTCTGGGAGGATTTCCTTGTTTCCTCTGAAGGTAATATTTCTTTGTTAAAATTTGCTAATTCTTCCATTCAACAAATTCTTAATCATGTTGCCACATTTTAGCGAGGTATTTTCTCTACATCCTAGTGTTTAGTTTTCATTCTACTAAATCAAACATTTAGCATTTATTAAGTGCTTCTGCATGCCAAATGATTTCAACCTGTTACGTCCAGCGAGGTATCAAAAGTGATGAATATGATGAATGTTCTTATTTTAATTATTGAGAAGGAAACAATTGGTAGAAAAGAAGAATGAAGTTAAATAGAAGAAGACATGAATGGATTCATGATGAAATTTAAGGTTTGGCTTATGGACCTTTTGTCCAAGTCGGTTAAAGAGGGGTAGATTTTGTTTTGGGTTTATGTTTGTGTTTAGTTTAAGGTGGAGCTCATTTTTTGCTAGATCTTGGTTTAGGCAATTTAGTTCAACAGTTGAGGGATGAAGAAAGTGTTAAGGCGTATGGAGAGTCTGAATGATTATGTTTTGCATTTATTTGGGTTTATTTTGATGCTTGAATCAATTGTGGCTATAAATTTATGAAGGCCATTCCGTTGGTTAGCTAGGGAATTGGGAATTTGTTTGGTGTTGGATGACTAAAGAAGTCAAAGTGAAGTGAAAAAGAAGCCGATGCCTGATAAGAATACATTTTAATNTTAGCTAGGGAATTGGGAATGTGTCTGGTGTTGGATGACTAAAGAAGTCAAAGTGAAGTGAAAAAGAAGCCGATGCCTGATAAGAATACATTTTAATGGAAATTCTTTCGTCAATAACTCAATTGTATTTGGTTACTTTAGCTCTGGAACCAGTTGATGCTGCGATGGGTGGTGGAATTGATGAATGTGGTGGACTTTAATTGCTTGCTTGTTGAGAAGGGATGAATTCAGTGCAGATTGTTCGCAAGGGAGGTACAAACAAGAAGATATTAAGGATAAAAGATGAATGGATGCTTGACGCGTGGGCGGCTAGAGGTAAAGGGAGAAAAAGAACTTCATGGAGAGAGAGTAATGAATTAGTGCTAAGGGAATTGTAATAGAAAGTTGTTCTTCTAGCATCAACCATCTTCAATTATAATCTCAGGCGTACTATTGAGTAGTAACTATAGTTATCTTTTTCTTTTTCTTTTTTTTTTTAGAAAATGTAACTCAAATAACAATAAGATAATGTCTAGCATGTCCAAATGACAATTAACCAGCGAATATCAAAATATAAATAAGGATGATGACATAACTATGGCAATAAATAATGCAAACTAAACTAATGTAACTAAGTCTCAAGATGAATAATTAGAAGCAGGCTTTTTGGATTGCATCATTATGGTTCTTCATCCATAATGTAACACCATAAATAGAAAAGTTATATAATTTAATCATCATAAAATCTACACTCTAACAAAGCCAATCCAGTAGTCCGATTATCAAGATTCACATCCATAATGTGTCACACTGGTATTGGAATTTCTAAAATTTTTCCATAGCTATTACTTGGATTATAAACTCAAAAAGTGTTGGATCATATGATAGGAAACAAACATATTANAAACTTCATGGAGAGAGTGTAATGAATTAGTACTAAGGGAATTGTAATAGAAAGTCGTTCTTCTAGCATCAACCATCGTCAATTATAATCTCAGGCGTACGATTTAGTAGTAACTATAGTTACCTTTTTCTTTTTTTTTTTTTTGGAAAATGTAACTCAAATAACAATAAGATAATGTCTAGCATGTCCAAATGACAATTAACCAACGAATATCAAAATATAAATAAGGATGATGACATAACTATGGCAATAAATAATGCAAACTAAACTAATGTAACTAAGTCTCAAGTTGAATAATTAGAAGCAGGCTTTTTGGATTGCATCATTATGGTTCTTCATCCATAATGCAACACCCTAAATAGAAAAGTTATATAATTTAATCATCATAAAATCTACAATCTAACAAAGCCAATCCAGTAGTCCGATTATCAAGATTCAACATCCATAATGTGTCACACTGGTATTGGAATTTCTAAATTTTTTCCATAGCTATTACTTGGATTATAAACTCAAAAAGTGTTGGATCATATGATAGGAAACAAACATATTACAACTCATGCCATAAAAATTATAATATCTAGATTGCAGATAACTACTGTTAAAAATGGTTGAAATATTCTCTATTTTTCTCTCAAAAAAAATTGACACTTGATTTTTTGCTTCTATTGTCAAACCTGGATTGTGACTTACTATAAATCAATAAATTCACTTGATACAAATTTTGTTGCCAGTTTTTCATATATATCATCTTCACTTTCAAGATTTGTTCTATGAGAGGATGATTGGCAGTGCATGGTAGTGTTTAAGATTCTACTTCTAAAAAGGTAAAGTCGCAAACAAAAGATTTTGCATCCACTCAAAGCCCATTTTTAATTTCAAACACTCTTCTAAAATTGTAGGGTGGGCTGATTTGCACTTCTTGTGTGCCAAATGGTAGTCTACTCATTGAAATATTTACCAAATAATTTTGCAAATCTACATTAAAAGTATTCTAGATAATTGAGAATAATAGATTTTTACTATTATGTTTGAGGCGGAGTGTTGAAGAATGTAAATTTTAATAAAAGTAGGTGGCAGACAACTACAATAGAAAATGGCACACACGCCATAATACAAAGTCCCCGGATTCAACAAAGGTTGGTGTGATATAAAAAAAGGGGAAAGATGAGGGTTACAGATTCATCTGGGATTTATTGGCAAAACTGATGCCAAGAAAGCAAAGATAAGGGCTATGAATTTAAGAGGAATTAATCTGTAAAGATGGCTAACAAGTGAAACCCATGGATTCAATTAGGGGATTTATATAACGGTCCTTCTAAATTTATAATTATAGAATTACTACTCTTCCTAGAATTATTTATTGATTCCTACTTTAANCTAGCTAGGGAATTGGGAATGTGTCTGGTGTTGGATGACTAAATAAGTCAAAGTGAAGTGAAAAAGAAGCCGATGCCTGATAAGAATACATTTTAATGGAAATTCATTCGTCAATAACTCAATTGTATTTGGTTACTTTAGCTCTGGAACTAGTTGATGCTGCGATGGGTGGTGGAATTGATGAATGTGGTGGATTTTAATTGCTTGCTTGTTGAGAAGGGATGAATTCAGTGCAGATGGTTCGCAAGGGAGGTACAAACAAGAAGATATTAAGGATAAAAGATGAATGGATGCTTGACGCTTGGGTGGCTAGAGGTAAAGGGAGAAAAAGAACTTCATGGAGAGAGAGTAATGAATTAGTACTAAGGGAATTGTAATAGAAAGTCGTTCTTCTAGCATCAACCATCTTCAATTATAATCTCAGGCGTACGATTTAGTAGTAACTATAGTTACCTTTTTCTTTTTTTTTTTTTNTCATTATATATATATGTGTGTGTGTGTGTGTGTGTGACAATGTGTAATGCCTGGAATAAGAAGAAATAAATTATTTTTGTGAATTTCTACATGGTATTAGAGTTGAGAAATCTATCATTCGCGTTTGAGGACTCTATCTCCTTCATCTTCCTCGTTTGCCGAATGCTTCAAGTTCAAAGAAGGACCGAAGCATCCTCCACGTCTCCAACGAAGCTTCCTCATCATCGCCAACCATGATGAATCCGTAGGATTTCCTTGAGTCTATCTTTGACGCACAAAGTCGTCTCCTCTCGTACGCACGAGAGCTAGGGTCATCATGTCATCTCCTCGCGTACGTGCGAGATCGCAATGCTCCGTCGTTCAATCCTTTCGCTTGACCAGAACATTCCCATCGTTCATCTCTTCTGCTTGATCAGATTACAATCTTCCGTCGAGCAGTTCCAATAGAACAAATAACATAACCATTCAAATCGAACGTTGTGTCCGAGCGCTCCATCCAAACGTCCCCTTCAATTTCTTTCATTCTTTTCCCGCAATCTCTCGTGAGCATTTTCTCTTCTTTCTTCTTGGATCTAAGAAGTATCGATTGAAATAGAGGATTTTCTTCCTCCTTGGTTTGCCAAAGCGGCGAATGATTCAATTTGTCCTAGCCTCCATCTCGCGTGTCGTCGACCCGAAAACCGATCGTCTGGTGCAGGATGCATCCAAATCTAATGCTGTGAACCTTCCTCTAGTTCCTTCTCGCTCATCCAACTGAGCAGTCGAACTAAGGGAACTTCTCTCGCGGCCTTTCAAGGAGCATATATTCTCGATTCAGGTTTCACAATCTTATCAGGGTCAAATAAGGCCTGGTCTCACAATCTTCTTCCTCAGAAGTCAACCCTAGATTTGAGCCTACATCTTCAGCACCTATCGTACTTGATAACTCATCCCACCTAGTCGCTAAGCATGAACTACATGACCAAAATTTTCTTCAATAGTCATAGTTCGTCTTCATGTATGTCCATGGGAGAGGGAAGATGGACATCTTATAGGGGTAATTTTGGCTCCAGTAATCACAGATTCTTGATATCGGGCTTGTAAAATTGACCACCACTTGGTTATGTCATGGTTAATAAATTCCATTGCCATGGAGATTGGAAAATACTTTATGCTCTATAGGCCAACCAATGAGTTATGGGAGGTTGCAGGTGAGACCCACAGTCAAACCCTGGGTTCAGAAGGAGATACACCCCATCAACGGTGGGCGTGATGAAAGTATTTAAACATGTTTTGTCTTCTCAAAAGAAGACATGTATACAAGTAATAACAAAAAAGAAATAATGAAGAATAAATTTTATTCCTAAATCCAAAAGAGGAAGTATCATAACAAATGCAAAATTGAAAATATCCATAAGAAAGTCTAAAACTAAAAAGTCTGCTCCAGTTGAGATAATCCTGCAAGTCGCTGGATAAATTTGCTATATAAAATATCAATGAGCTTGAAAAATCAAACCTAGTAAATAGCCAATATTTATTAAAGTATTGATGATTAGGAATTGGGGCATGCAATATGAATAATAAAAATAGATAATTTATTATACGCATAATAAGATTTACAAAAAAGATTATCACATGCTTATGCTCATGAATGTAAGTAACTTAAACTCTTGCACTTTAAAGTAAATATATTCCACTATATTAGGTGTGTTTATACATATATATGACTTATCAATATTTTAACACTACTTGACAATATACAAGTTTAGTATATGTGTGTGTATAATTATATTTATATATATAGTTGGTTTCCTACGACACTCAAAAATAAAGAAAGATAAACATCAACCCCATGAAAATCCAATGATTTAACTGAGGATTCACGGTCGGACTAGCCATAACAAATAGGTTAATACCAATATTAAAATATTATAATATTAAGCATATTTAATGCACTACAATCAAAGCATAGGAGTGCAACTACAATATGTCAATCACTAATTATGTATAATTATGAATTAACAATGCAATTTAACACATCAAAACTATAAAAGAAATAATAATCATTGGAGACACGATACACAAGCAATTAAGGAGTCCATGCAATAATAAAACAAGATTAATTACTTATAAAATTTATTATGAACAATAAATAAAATCTACTGTAAATATATTAACAACGTTTAAAGGATACGACTGTCAAACCTACTACTAGTTACAAATCTAATATAAGTAGCAAGGATTTTGCCCCTTACAATGAAGGATACATTTATCTCAAATGAATGATAGTTACTTATCTCGGGACAAAGTATATAAGATTTCAAAACTGCTTGAGGTCCAACTACTAGTACCTAGAGTATGGATCAACAAATCCTACACAATATTAGACATCTAATTCATATACAGCAAACATATTAAAAATTAGTTAGTTATTAAGCTAGAAATAGCCTAATTAATCTTAGTTATTTGATCATAGATTCAAGTCCATTATTAAATAAGTTTACTATTATGATTTTTATTTTTAGTAAAATAAGAAAGTGTGATGTTTGCTTCGAAATTAACGATATTCTAACCTAATGAGATTTCCAAGTAAAATAATAACTCTAGTTGATTTTAAATTTGATAACAATATTTTTGAAAGAAAGAAAGGAGAGGAGTGAGCTCACCTTAAGCCTCGACTATGGTGGTAAGGAGGATGGGGCAGTGAAGTTGTTAGGAGGAGATATATAAGAGTTTTAGTGGTTTTTTATGCCACGATCCCATCGTGCCTTTTTGACTAGCTATAATCGTGACTGTATTGTGGGAGTTTGGTTACAAAGGCGATGGTTTTGAGCAAAACTGAGATTGGTGGTTGTAGGGAAGAAAGTTGCGTTGCCCTAAGCTTCCATCGTCTCTAAATATTAAAAAGTGGTAGTGGGCAAGTCGGTAAAGCAACGTAGAAGGAAAAGGAACCTGATTTAGAAAACGACGAGCAAAATAGGAAATAGAATCGTGAAATCAATGAAATTGGAAACATGCGAAGAAGGAAAGAAAAGCATCGATTGATTTATACGATCTAATGATGCAACACAACAAAGGAAAAATCGCAGCAACGGAGCGCTGATCGCATAGGAGGATAAAACGAAAAGGTTTGGATCTTACACCTACTTTAGCACTCAAAACTCCTCTAAGTTATTTGAGATTCAGATCATGCTACATGATCTATGATAAGGGGAATACTCAATATTTCAACACTATCACAAACTGTTGGCTGCAACTGGACTTATATGAGATTTATTCTTGCAAATGCTCTAATGAATTTGTCTTGTTGAAGAAAATTATTGAACAAAGATGGACCATCAAGTTTCTTCTTGACCTCAACAAAGATCTAAATGAAATAAACTGAAGAATCATGGGAATTAGGCTCCGTTTGAGGGGGCTTTGCCTTTTGGCGAAGCCCCTTCGAAAGCTTCGTCATAGAACGACAACGAGCATCTCCAGTGCGAAACGTTAATTTTTTCGCGTTCGTTCTCTCAAACTTTCGAAGATGCGCCGAAAACGAAAGATCAACAAACATACATTTTCCCCGATGCGGTTTTTCGTGCGATTAAATGTAGCGTGAGAATTGTTCTCAAACGAAGCCTTAAACCCCTTTCTACCATCCAAAAGATATTTGTAGAAGTTTGAAGGGAGGAGAGTAGAAAGAAGTTAATAATAACAGACAATCACACCACATGATTTGTTGAAGGGCCAGCCTTGTGCACTCACAACTCTTAGAATAATAAAATCAGGAAAGGACAATTGTAGTGCGATCATTATAAGAAGTCTTGTTATGTGAGGGAAACATGTTAGAAATTACATGAAAAACCTACATATTGAAAGTCATCCAATGGAAGATATGATAAAGGAGAATCGTGCAAATAACACTGTCACAACCTACAACAATACAAAAGTCAGTTGATTGATCAACGAGCAAATTAAGGCACTGTATAAGATGTTATGTCTTGGTGACAGTTTTGGACAAGTATGACAATCCTCTGCTGAGCAATCGATCAGTCTGTTGGCACATCAATGTATCTTACCCCATGCTCTTATTTCAAAGCAATAAACTAAAACCTTGGATACTTGACTCTGATGCCTCTAATCACATGACGAGAGATATCAATGCATTAAAAAATTACAACCTATGCACCAGTTATTCTGCAGTTCAAACAGCAAATGGTTCATTCTCTTTAGTATCATGAACTGAATTGGCGATTGAATTGATAAAGAGTCTTCACCTCTACTCTGTTCTTTATGTTTCAAAATTAGATTGCAATGTACTTTCAATTAGCAAACTTAATCGTGACTTAAAATACACTCCTAAATTTTATTCCAATTTTTGTGATTTTTCAAGTAGTAGATTCAGGGAAGGTGATTGCTTGACAATGCTCATATGCATGGTGGTCTATATCTGCTAAAAAAAAGGAATCCCATCGGTAGAAAAGTTCATCCGTCAAGTTGTATTTTTGAGTCTAGTTCAAATTTTATTAATATAGTTTTTAATTCCAAGTTTACTTTAGTTGAAATTCCAGTCATGTTAAGGCATTATCACATTGTTCATTCAAATTTTGCTTATATTGAAAAAAATATTTTCACATCTTTTCATTAATAATTAATTTCTATCATTGTAAAACATGTCAACTTGCAAAACATACCAACCATGTATATTCTAAACTACAATACAAACTCTCACATCCTTGTGCTGTATTTTATAGTAATATCTTGGGAGTAAAAAAATATAAACGTGGCGCGATTATTTCTATCATTCATAAACGATCATCCTTGAACATCGTGGACGTTTTTTCTTGAGAGAGAACTCTGAAATTGCCATCATATTTCAATCATTTCAGTCAATAATCCTTACTCAATTTCAAAGCAAAATNAGGTCAGTTTGAAAGAATAGATTTTGAAATGATTTTTTTGGCATGTTCGATTTCCCTTAATCGTGGTACTCTATGAGGTAGACTATCGATCAATGCATCCCAAAGTTCTCTCAATAGAGATTGCCTAGTGTCTTGTATGTGTTTCTCTAACTAGTCGATTTTTTGGACCACCCATATTAGCTAGTCCTACTGGTGTTTCTCTTAAGGCTTACAAAAAGATAACTTATGACATCATATTTTCAAATTTTGTATGAACGTGCATTATCTCAGACTCCTTCCAAGATAAGAGTTCGATGCATTTCTCATCCTTGGTGAAAGAATATGTCTTGTAACCATCATAATGTGTGTAACAGTCGTGCTACCAAGGATGACTTAATAGGATGTGACAAGTATCCATATATATCACGTCACATCACACATGCTTCTAAGACTTGTCTCCAATAATGAACTCCACGATCAACTGTGATCTCATTCTCTTTCTTCAAACATGACATAAAGTAAGGTCAGGTGTGCTTTTGCACGACAATGTTCGACTTGTGGACCATTCAGATAGACACCACGTTCTCAGAGTTGCCTGCGTTTATGATAGGATTACACACCTTTCCTTTCATGTTGCAACTTATATGAAAGGTGTTATGGTGGGGCCACTATTGCTCTCTCTTAGGCTTAATTTGAAGGATTCATCAAATAATTAACATCTCTCTCTCGCAGATCCTCCTCGAAATTCTCATTTCCTCCAACGTCATTGTTCATTACTTCCTCTATTTCTTATTCAGTGAGAGAGATCACTATTTTGTTTGGGCATTTGAATGAAATTTGTCTAAGATCGTGGCGCCTCAAGTGCTTTCTAGTTAGGAATTGTTTAGGAGTGCTAGTGAAAGCCGCATTTTATTTACCCTTGATTTTTCTTAGCAAGAGGCCGATTTGGGTGTTCTTTTGTGCGCG
>JXCR01041065.1:207488-221131 GCA_002079205.1 Phalaenopsis hybrid cultivar
CAAGGAAAAAAAAGAACAAAAATGGGGTGAGAGAGAGGAGACACTGATCCATCTAAAACAACGAAAAGGAGGGGGTGAGAGAGAGGAGACACTGATCCTAACCAAGAAGCAAGGAAATAAAAGAACAAAAATGGGGTGAGAGAGAGGAGACACTGATCCATTCAAGAAGCAAGGAAATAAAAGAACAAAAATGGGGTGAGAGAGAGGAGACACCGATCCATCTAAACAACTAAAAGGAGACTGGATCAGTTCTCAAAAAAGTAGGGCCCGGGGTCTTTCCTGACAAACACAAAATATCCCTTCACGCTGATTCTCCAAACCCCAAAGACGTAGGATTAATCAAATCGACCAAATGTTCTTCCAAAATGGGATTTAAAATTTTCCAAACCTCGAAGGAAAATGATCGCGGGGAAACCACTGTCGATGCTTCCAAACTCATATTAAATTCGAGATTTTTTCAACTCAATCCATAACTCCATATATTAAGTAAGCACAGAGATCTTCCTATCAAACCAGATAAGCACTCACGGCCAGGGTCAATAGAGAGTAGGAAACAACCACCACGGCCCTCGGCCAAGGCAAGGAATAAGGACAAAAGAGGCTCACAATGAAAGCAGGGGACAACTGCCAAGACCCACAACCAAAGGCAACCCCAAAGCACAAGCAAAGCCCACGGCCACAGCAACCCGAGGCACAGAGAAGCTCACGGCTTAAGGCAGCAAAGAGCAGCTGCTAAAGTCCACATCCAAAGCACAAGGGGGGCTCACGGNATTGGTGTGGGAAGATTAGGAGATGGTTTAGGAGGGTTGTAGGATAAAGAAATGATGTGAAAACAACAACGATNACCGAAATTTAAATTTCACAAAATTTCGACCCGCGATCGATTGTCCCAAAAGGTTTAATTGAACATTCGACAAGTAACAATGCAGACAATGCGGATTGCGGCGATCAGACATATCGACTCTCCGAATTGCGAAGCTTGTGCGCGTGGGAGTGCGAATTGTGCAAAAGACCACCCTAAGGCTCAGGAAGGTCCTATAGGGAATCCCTTTTGAGTTTCCTCATGTTGGTTTCGTTCTTCTAAGTGCTAGAAGTTGATACCACACACGCGAAACTCCATAAGGGGACGGAAGCGGGTCGAACTAAAACGAGGCGGGTCCTACTTCTATGGTTCTAAGATAGTCGAAGGGAGATTCCTAAGGCTAGATCCTAAACCCCTAAGCGGAAGACTAGACCTCACGAAAATTGAGGTCAACAACAACCTTTTGTTCTCTTTAAGATATTGATTCACCACTTGAAGAAAAGTAGACTAGAACTCTCCAAATAGGANTGATAGTTGTCCGGCAATGTGCAGCCAAATGGTGATATACAACCTTTTGTTCTCTTTAAGATATTGATTCACCACTTGAAGAAAAGTAGACTAGAACTCTCCAAATAGGAGAAAACATGAGAAACGATCTCCAAATTAAAAAAAAAAAAAAATTAAAAAATTCTCCAAAACTTGAAAATAATAACATATAAATAGTTTCCTCTCAAAATAACCTTAGTTCTAAGTAAAATAGTATTAAAAAAAAGGGGCCAAAGAGGTAGGTGCAGCAACGTAGCAAGAAAATCCCACTATAGACATTTGACGAGCGCAAAACTCTCCTGTTCAATTTCGTGATCGCCGGAGATCACGGGATTCCACTCTGCATTCGCCTATAACAGTTCTGCATTCTTGTGCGCTCCAGCAGCACAATGGTATCTCAGGCATGAAACTAATCAGNGGGGCCAAAGAGGTAGGTGCAGCAACGTAGCAAGAAAATCCCACTATAGACATTTGACGAGCGCAAAACTCTCCCGTTCAATCTCGTGATCGCCGGAGATCACGGGATTCCACTCTGCGTTCGCCTATAACAGTTCTGCATTCTTGTGCGCTCCAGCAGCACAATGGTATCTCAGGCATGAAACTAATCAGNTCTTGCCCGTTCAATTTCGAAATTGTGGGAGATCGCAAGATCCTGCTGTTTTGTTTGCCTTGAATGCGTTCTCGTGTTCCTGGGATGCTCNTACTCATATTTTGTAGACTAGTGTCCGGTGTGTTGAGCAAGTTTCAGTGTCCGATACATGTCCAACAGGGGCACGACACATATTTAGAAGTGTTGTCGGAGCCACATAAATTGATACTCTGATAACTTAAGTAGAAACTTCACGCCCAATTAAAAAAGAATATATCTCTTCACTCAATAATAAAGTAAACATGTAACATTAAACTAGGGTAACTAGTAAGTGCTAGAAGGTTAGGAGAGAGGGTTGTAGGATAAAGAATGAACGTGGAAACAGCAACCGTGGTTGAGGAACGACGAAAAATTATTGTTGGATAGTAAATTACACGTTGAAACAACATATTAACGACTATCCGACCTAAAAACCTTGATGCCAACAACGAAATGGTTAGTTACATATATTGAGGATAACCCACCACCTTTTCTCTTTAAGATACATGTTCAGCACTTGAAAAAATAGGCTATAATTCTCAAAATAGGAGACAACAAGGAGAAATGTTCTCCAAATAATATAAATCAAAGCAAAAAGTCTCTAAAATTAGAAAATAATAAAATATAAATATTTTCCTTATAAAAAAATCATGATCCTAATTACAATACTATTAAAAAGAGGGACCCACAAGGGTTGGTATGGCAAAGTAGCAGGAAAATCCCATTACAAGGATTCCATGGGTTAAAATCCTGCCCGTTCAATTTCGAAATTGTGGGAGATCGCAAGATCCTGCTGTTTTGTTTGCCTTGAATGCGTTCTCGTGTTCCTGGGATGCTCCCCATGTCATTCTTCTCAAGTGTGAGATGCTTTGTTTTATTTTGGAAATTTTTGGGATTAATCTACTACTAGCATGACAAATTCATTGCTTTATTGTGTCTAGGGCAACCCCACCACACTTTTTGCTCATATTCACCAAATATGACATGAAATTTCAAAATCTACAATGGTAGAATAAATAGCTATCATTCTTTAAGCTGGGACTGTGTATGGGCTAATTCTCACGAACAAAACTTCTAGCCCTCAAGTTTGTAACTTGCTTTTGTAGCTTCTCATACTCGGCTAGCCGCATCCCGTAGTCGGGTCAGTTTGAAAGAATAGATTTTGAAATGATTTTTTTGGCATGCTCGATTTCCCTTAGTCGTGGTACTCTATGAGGTAGACTATCGATCAATGCATCCCAAAGTTCTCTCAATAGAGATTGCCTAGTGTCTTGTATGTGTTTCTCTAATTAGTCGATTTTTTGGACCACCCATATTAGTCCTACTGGTGTTTCTCTTAAGGCTTACAAAAAGATAACTTATGACATCATATTTTCAAATTTTGTATGAACGTGCATTACCTCAGACTCCTTCCAAGATAAAAGTTCGATGCATTTCTCATCCTTGGTGAAAGAATATGTCGTGTAACCATCATAATGTGTGTAACAATCGTGCTACCAAGGATGACTTAATAGGATGTGACAAGTATCCATATATATCACGTCACATCACACATGCTTCTAAGACTTGTCTCCAATAATGAACTCCACGATCAACTGTGATCTCATTATCTTTCTTCAAACATGACATAAAGTAAGATCAGGTGTGCTTTTGCACGACAATGTTCGACTTGTGGACCATTCAGATAGACACCACGTCCTCAGAGTTGCCTGCGTTTATGATAGGATTACACACCTTTCCTTTCATGTTGCAACTTATATGAAAGGTGTTATGGTGGGGCCACTATTGCTCTCTCTTAGGCTTAATTTGAAGGATTCATCAAATAATTAACATCTCTCTCTCGCAGATCCTCCTCGAAATTCTCATTTCCTCCAACGTCATTGTTCATTACTTCCTCTATTTCTTATTCAGTGAGAGAGATCACTATTTTGTTTGGGCATTTGAATGAAATTTGTCTAAGATCGTGGCGCCTCAAGTGCTTTCTAGTTAGGAATTGTTTAGGAGTGCTAGTGAAAGCCGCATTTTATTTACCCTTGATTTTTCTTAGCAAGAGGCCGATTTGGGTGTTCTTTTGTGCGCGCTTTTACTGTTTGATCTTGAGGTCGAGACGCGTCTTTAAGGTGCGGTGGTTCCCTATCGATGTTGTTTCTTCTCCCTTTTAAAGTTAGGATTTGTAATTCGATTATGGACCAATAATGTTGCGACTGAACTACATTGCTGATATATAACTTCAATCCTCGAAGATATCTTTCTACTCCTTGCTCCTCTTATTCCACCAACTTACTTTTCATTATGAGTTGATCAAATTCGGTTGTGTAATCCATAGAAGAACCTCTTTGGCGCTAGTTTCATAGTTTTAAGAACATATCATGTTGGTAGCATAGGGAATACATTTGTATTCCATTTCCTTTTTAATTTTGGACCATGTGATGATCTTGTTTTTTCTTTTCGCTATCCAAGATGCTTCAAATTCTCCCAACATATTGACATGCTCTTTCTTGGTTTGGTAGCTTCTAATCTAGCTCGCTTCTTCTGAGGAACGTCATTGTCATTGTACTACAAAATTTGTTCCCTGTTAGTAGCGACTCAATAAATTCATTTGGATCTAAACGTCCGTCAACAAGTTAATTTTCATTATAAAATTTTGGCTTCTTCTCTGATATTCAATGTTAAATTATCGGGGTATTAGTTCCTCATCACTAGAAATGTATTTGTGGAATGTTCAAGTGTGTCACCATTGTGGTTATGATATGGGTGACCTCTTCTACTTGTCTCCTCTAAATGGTGACAAGCTTTTGTTGCAGTTGGAGGAACTCTCTTTGCATGTATTCAGTTGTAATTCCTGAACTCCTTTTTGCGTATTTCTCCTTAACAATATGGTGTCTCTTTTTTCCAATCAAAATTCAACTAAAAAAAAGGTGGTTTAAGGTAGGGTGGGTTAGGGTTAGGGCTAGGTGGAAGATGGGGAAATGTTTTTTGGTGGAGGTATTAGATTAAGTTATGTAGAGGTTTTGGAGTGAGAAAAATAAAAGTCCTAGAGATTTATGGCTTGTCAGTCCCTGATATCAGATGACACCGAATTAGGGCAACTAATTGGTGTGGGAAGATTAGGAGATGGTTTAGGAGGGTTGTAGGATAAAGAAATGATGTGAAAACAACAACGATGGTTGGGGAATGGCAAAAAGCTACCATTGGACAAGAAACTGCATGTCGGAACAGGAGTTCGATAGTTGTCCGGCTAGAAATCAACAATGTGAACAACCAAATGTTGATTTACAGATGATGGGGAGGATCCTCCTTTTGTTCTCTTTAAGATTCAAATTCACCACTTGAAGAAAAGTAGACTAGAACTCTCCAAATAGGAGAAAACATGAGAAACGATCTCCAAATAATAATAATAATAAAAAAACAGATTAAAAAATTCTCCAAAACTTGAAAATAATAACATATAAATAGCTTCCTCTCAGAATAACCCTAGTTCTAAGTAAAATAGTATTAAAAAAAGGGGCCAAAGAGGTAGGTGCAGCAAGAAAATCCCACTATAGACATTTGAAGGGCGCAAAACTCTCCCGTTCAATTTCGTGATCGCCGGAGATCACGGGATTCCGCTCTGCGTTCGCCTATAACAGTTCCGCATTCTTGTGCGCTCCAGCAGCACAATGGTATCTCAGGCATGAAACTAATCAGACTAGATATATGGGATTTACAATCCATTAACTTAAAGGAGTCTTTGGACAATAAAAATCTGAAACGAAAAATTTGGTTTCCTTGAATGCCTATTATGGAAACATCAATAAGATCTTCTTACTTTTTATAATTTAATAAGATGCTTGACGTTTTAAAGAATGGAATCTATTCATTTATTCTGAGGCAGTAATACCATATAGATCTGCGGTCGCAACTCTTGTTTGGTGCAAACAAGGTTTTATTGAAGCATTTGGTTGATCAAAGCACCTGTGCATGCTTATTATGCTGAAGCAATACTGCCGAACCTATTTAAAAATGGAAGATTCATTTGTTCAAAGTGGCGTATCCTGTTTTGGTGGGGCCATCATAGGCTCATGTTTTTTTTTTTAAAGGTTCTTTGATGCTTCTGACATTGTATTTGTTCTGATTTATAGTATGGGGGATACACACTTCATCATGCAGAGGGTGGCCATAAATCCTCTTTATGCCTTCAATTGGGTCTAACAGATTACAGGTTCTATGCCTATGTTTTCCTTGTCCTCATATATTGTTTTTCCTTATTTGGAAAGAGCCATTCTTTTTTCATATATTATTTGCCCGCTAGCGTGTAAAAAAAACTGAGGAAAGCTTTTCTTAAAATGTTTTATTGTGTTGTTGACTTTAATATTTGTTTTGAATTATCTTGATTAAATATGATATCATCACTGAAAGATGGCTATAGCATCACAAGGAATCTCCTTAATATGCCACGTGCGCGTGTTAGGAAAGTTACTCAATGATTGCTTGTTTTCCAAATCAAATTATGTCATCATTTTCAAAATATCAAAATTACTCATTAAAGATCCGTGCAACACTAAAAGTCACCACAGTAGAACAAGCGAAATAAACATTCACTATGCGAGAGTATGATGAAAATTAGAGGTGTGAGAAACGAAAAAAAATTGCTAAAAGGGTCAAAACAACTAATAATCATGAATATAATAGAACAAATCATTATCGAAATCAATTAAGTTACATTCTATTTGAAAATAAACACATTCTCAATATTTCATGCATAAATATCTCATTTCGTCTGATTTATACCATTTACATATCATTGGAAAGCTAAAGCAATCCTATTCCATTTTTTTGCTATTAATTATGATCAATTTAAATTCTATTAATCCTTATGAAATGCAGTTTATTTCATCATTATCTTAAACTATATTAAAAGTTTAGTTAAGCTAAATAATTGATTAAAATTACATATATAGATACATNGGGTCAGTTTGAAAGAATAGATTTTGAAATGATTTTTTTGGCATGCTCGATTTCCCTTAGTCGTGGTACTCTATGAGGTAGACTATCGATCAATGCATCCCAAAGTTCTCTCAATAGAGATTGCCTAGTGTCTTGTATGTGTTTCTCTAATTAGTCGATTTTTTGGACCACCCATATTAGTCCTACTGGTGTTTCTCTTAAGGCTTACAAAAAGATAACTTATGACATCATATTTTCAAATTTTGTATGAACGTGCATTACCTCAGACTCCTTCCAAGATAAAAGTTCGATGCATTTCTCATCCTTGGTGAAAGAATATGTCGTGTAACCATCATAATGTGTGTAACAATCGTGCTACCAAGGATGACTTAATAGGATGTGACAAGTATCCATATATATCACGTCACATCACACATGCTTCTAAGACTTGTCTCCAATAATGAACTCCACGATCAACTGTGATCTCATTATCTTTCTTCAAACATGACATAAAGTAAGATCAGGTGTGCTTTTGCACGACAATGTTCGACTTGTGGACCATTCAGATAGACACCACGTCCTCAGAGTTGCCTGCGTTTATGATAGGATTACACACCTTTCCTTTCATGTTGCAACTTATATGAAAGGTGTTATGGTGGAGCCACTATTGCTCTCTCTTAGGCTTAATTTGAAGGATTCATCAAATAATTAAGATCTCTCTCTCGTCAGATCCTCCTCGACATTCTCATTTCCTCCAACGTCATTGTTCATTACTTCCTCTATTTCTTATTCAGTGAGAGAGATCACTATTTTATTTGGGCATTTGAATGAAATTTGTCTAAGATCGTGGCGCCTCAAGTGCTTTCTAGTTAGGAATTGTTTAGGAGTGCTAGTGAAAGCCGCATTTTATTTACCCTTGATTTTTCTTAGCAAGAGGCCGATTTGGGTGTTCTTTTGTGCGCGTTCTTACTGTTTGATCTTGAGGTCGAGACGTGTCTTTAAGGTGCGGTGGTTCCCTATCGATGTTGTTTCTTCTCCCTTTTAAAGTTAGGATTTGTAATTCGATTATGGACCAATAATGTTGCGACTGAACTACATTGCTGATATATAGCTTCAATCCTCGAAGATATCTTTCTACTCCTTGCTCCTCTTGTTCCACCAACTTACTTTTCATTATGAGTTGATCAAATTCGGTTGTGTAATCCATAGAAGAACCTCTTTGGCGCTAGTTTCATAGTTTTAAGAACATATCATGTTGGTAGCATAGGGAATATATTTGTATTCCATTTCCTTTTTAATTTTGGACCATGTGATGATCTTGTTTTTTCTTTTCGCTATCCAATATGCTTCAAATTCTCCCAACATATTGACATGCTCTTTCTTGGTTTGGTAGCTTCTAATCTAGCTCGCTTCTTCTGAGGAACGTCATTGTCATTGTACTACAAAATTTGTTCCCTGTTAGTAGCGACTCAATAAATTCATTTGGATCTAAACGTCCGTCAACAAGTTAATTTTCATTATAAAATTTTGGCTTCTTCTCTGATATTCAATGTTAAATTATCGGGGTATTAGTTCCTCATCACTAGAAATGTATTTGTGGAATGTTCAAGTGTGTCACCATTGTGGTTATGATATGGGTGACCTCTTCTACTTGTCTCCTCTAAATGGTGACAAGCTTTTGTTGCAGTTGGAGGAACTCTCTTTGCATGTATTCAGTTGTAATTCCTGAACTCCTTTTTGCGTATTTCTCCTTAACAATATGGTGTCTCTTTTTTCCAATCAAAATTCAACTAAAAAAAAGGTGGTTTAAGGTAGGGTGGGTTAGGGTTAGGGCTAGGTGGAAGATGGGGAAATGTTTTTTGGTGGAGGTATTAGATTAAGTTATGTAGAGGTTTTGGAGTGAGAAAAATAAAAGTCCTAGAGATTTATGGCTTGTCAGTCCCTGATATCAGATGACACCGAATTAGGGCAACTAATTGGTGTGGGAAGATTAGGAGATGGTTTAGGAGGGTTGTAGGATAAAGAAATGATGTGAAAACAACAACGATGGTTGGGGAATGGCAAAAAGCTACCATTGGACAAGAAACTGCATGTCGGAACAGGAGTTCGATAGTTGTCCGGCTAGAAATCAACAATGTGAACAACCAAATGTTGATTTACAGATGATGGGGAGGATCCTCCTTTTGTTCTCTTTAAGATTCAAATTCACCACTTGAAGAAAAGTAGACTAGAACTCTCCAAATAGGAGAAAACATGAGAAACGATCTCCAAATAATAATAATAATAAAAAAACAGATTAAAAAATTCTCCAAAACTTGAAAATAATAACATATAAATAGCTTCCTCTCAGAATAACCCTAGTTCTAAGTAAAATAGTATTAAAAAAAGGGGCCAAAGAGGTAGGTGCAGCAAGAAAATCCCACTATAGACATTTGAAGGGCGCAAAACTCTCCCGTTCAATTTCGTGATCGCCGGAGATCACGGGATTCCGCTCTGCGTTCGCCTATAACAGTTCCGCATTCTTGTGCGCTCCAGCAGCACAATGGTATCTCAGGCATGAAACTAATCAGACTAGATATATGGGATTTACAATCCATTAACTTAAAGGAGTCTTTGGACAATAAAAATCTGAAACGAAAAATTTGGTTTCCTTGAATGCCTATTATGGAAACATCAATAAGATCTTCTTACTTTTTATAATTTAATAAGATGCTTGACGTTTTAAAGAATGGAATCTATTCATTTATTCTGAGGCAGTAATACCATATAGATCTGCGGTCGCAACTCTTGTTTGGTGCAAACAAGGTTTTATTGAAGCATTTGGTTGATCAAAGCACCTGTGCATGCTTATTATGCTGAAGCAATACTGCCGAACCTATTTAAAAATGGAAGATTCATTTGTTCAAAGTGGCGTATCCTGTTTTGGTGGGGCCATCATAGGCTCATGTTTTTTTTTTTAAAGGTTCTTTGATGCTTCTGACATTGTATTTGTTCTGATTTATAGTATGGGGGATACACACTTCATCATGCAGAGGGTGGCCATAAATCCTCTTTATGCCTTCAATTGGGTCTAACAGATTACAGGTTCTATGCCTATGTTTTCCTTGTCCTCATATATTGTTTTTCCTTATTTGGAAAGAGCCATTCTTTTTTCATATATTATTTGCCCGCTAGCGTGTAAAAAAAACTGAGGAAAGCTTTTCTTAAAATGTTTTATTGTGTTGTTGACTTTAATATTTGTTTTGAATTATCTTGATTAAATATGATATCATCACTGAAAGATGGCTATAGCATCACAAGGAATCTCCTTAATATGCCACGTGCGCGTGTTAGGAAAGTTACTCAATGATTGCTTGTTTTCCAAATCAAATTATGTCATCATTTTCAAAATATCAAAATTACTCATTAAAGATCCGTGCAACACTAAAAGTCACCACAGTAGAACAAGCGAAATAAACATTCACTATGCGAGAGTATGATGAAAATTAGAGGTGTGAGAAACGAAAAAAAATTGCTAAAAGGGTCAAAACAACTAATAATCATGAATATAATAGAACAAATCATTATCGAAATCAATTAAGTTACATTCTATTTGAAAATAAACACATTCTCAATATTTCATGCATAAATATCTCATTTCGTCTGATTTATACCATTTACATATCATTGGAAAGCTAAAGCAATCCTATTCCATTTTTTTGCTATTAATTATGACCCATTTAAATTCTATTAAATCTTATGAAATGCAGTTTATGTTATCATTATCTTAAACTATATTAAAAGTTTAGTTAAGCTAAATAATTGATTAAAATTACATATATAGATACATATACACATACATATGTATGTATGTAGGGATGTATGCATGCATATATGTATGTAATATCTTAGAGTACGAGTTATCAAATAAAAGGTATTTTTGATAGGCAACGTGACACGGGCGTGTAGGGAGCTGGCTAAATCGGCCATGTGTTGGACCGACCAAGTGCTGGATCTGCCGGGCCCTCTAAAGGACGAGAGTTACCTCCCCTCCCCCCTCTCCTTTTTTATTCCAGTTCTTTCATAGAGAGTTCTTTTTCCAATTCCATTACCTAAACTCTATTCATTTTCGTATTCCAATCCCTTCATATTCTTATTGTTAGGATCCATTATATATTTGTTGTGTTTGCCTAGGGATAACCAATTTTTGTTGATTCCAGATTTCAGTTTGCTGCCTTTGAGACATTCTTTCTTTCCGAGGGCGACGGCGGGAAGGTGCTCCGGCTGTTGCTCAACCCCGCCGAGATACTTATACTTGCAACTTCTTTCTATTGCCTCTCTTTTAGCAGCCACAAGATCTTCCCTGGTCCCTTCCAGCAGTCTGCACCTCCCCCAACACCTTCTAGTAGCCGCCAGACTCCACTGCTCCCTTCCAGTAGATCGCACCACCTCTAGTCTCTTCTAGATTGTTGCTAGACTTCCTTGCTCTCTTCTAGCAGGTCGCGGGCCCTCTAGCCTCTACTACGATTGCCTCTACTAGGATTGCCTTGCAGGTCGCACCTCCAACTGCAACTAGACTTCCTTGCTCCCTTCCAAGAGGCCGTCTTCCTTACAATACCACTTTGGGTTGCTACTAGACGTCCTTGATCACTCAGGGATTGCTGGGGTAGCTTCCAGTTTGCACCATTGCTCTCTGCTCGCTCCGACATTACCACGCCCCTTCCTTTGCAGCCGAACCTGCCGTCCTCGACATAAGAGTGTTGTTTATGTGTTTTCTATCATTTTATTTCGTGTTGTTTAGTCTTGTTTGAGGAGTCATCCTTGTTGGTTGATAGTTTGCATGTCGGTGTTATTTTATGTTGAGAGTCGTCGTTTAAACTTTTTGAATTCAACAATAAAATATTTGGTCATCTGGTTGTGGTTTGGGTTAACTCCGGTATCACAAAGAAATAAACATCCATAAAAAATCTACAAGGACTGTTTAGAGGGTGAAAATATCGGGCAATGCTTCGTTTGATATTTGATTTGTCTCTAGAAAATTCAACTTGAAGCCATTTTTATGAATAGAGGGTATGAATTTTCAGATCCTGCGTATGCTTCTTGTGTTGCCTTGTAAGGATGGTGTTTACCAATTTGGGAAAATAAATAGTGATTTACTGTCATCAGATTATTTCTATCTGGGTGGTTTTGGAAAGATGAGGAACCACCTACGGAAAAGTTTGAATGGTGATAATGAAAGTATATAAGTGCATGAAAAGAAAATATTTCAATTATTTTGATATAATCCCGATGGGTTGTATGCCATGTATATTGAATCTTCAACTATTTTCATTTAATTCTTCTTTTACTTTCTTTTAATCTTTAATACTGCATGCCAATTTTGTTCGGATGAATGTGCAGGTCGACATAAATATTTTTTCTCTAGCTTCAAGCTATCCCAGTCATGCAATTTGAGATGCATAACAGGATATTCATAATTTTGATGTAACCAACATGAGTTGTTACAAAAATACAATGATTTTGCATGCTAGATTTTGTAGCTGAAAACTAGCGTATTGTAACAACCAAATTTGGGATCCCTCAGAATTTNGGGTATGAATTTTCAGATCCTGCGTATGCTTCTTGTGCTGCCTTGTAAGGATGGTGTTTACCAATTTGGGAAAATAAATAGTGATTTACTGTCATCAGATTATTTCTATCTGGGTGGTTTTGGAAAGATGTGGAACCACCTACGGAAAAGTTTGAATGGTGATAATGAAAGTATATAAGTGTATGAAAAGAAAATATTTCAATTATTTTGATATAATCCCGATGGGTTGTATGCCAAGTATATTGAATCTTCAACTATTTTCATTTAATTCTTCTTTTACTTTCTTTTAATATTTAATACTGCATGCCAATTTTGTTCGGATGAATGTGCAGGTCGACATAAATATTTTTTCTCTAGCTTCAAGCTATCCCAGTCATGCAATTTGAGAAGCATAACAGAATATTCATAATTTTGATGTAACCAACATGAGTTGTTACAAAAATACAATTATTTTGCATGCTAGATTTTGTAGCTGAAAACTAGCGTATTGTAACAACCAAATTTGGGATCCCTCAGAATTTNATAGCCCACTCTACGTTGCTGAATTTCAGGAATGATTAAGGAGCACCAGAGCGAGTAGCTAGTGTGATTGGTACAACTTTTGCATTTCATAGTTTTAGGAGCTTATTCAGACTTTTGGGTACGTACTTTTATTATGTTGGATTTAGTAGCTCTATGTAGACATACATATTTTGATGATATGATTTCCCCGCTTCTTGATATATATGAATGTGAATTATTTTTTAAATAAAACGTATCAAGTACGTTTGCGACGATTTATTTAGACTAATTCATTACTCACTAGGTCCTTCATGAACAATTGTTGTTGAGAATTTAGTCTAANGTAGCCCACTCTACGTTGCTGAATTTCAGGAATGATTAAGGAGCACCAGAGCGAGTAGCTAGCGTGATTGGTACAACTTTTGCATTTCATAGTTTTAGGAGCTTATTCAGACTTTTGGATTTAGTAGCTCTATATAGACATACATATTTTGATGATATGATTTCCCCGCTTCTTGAAATATATGAATGTGAATTATTTTTGAAATAAAACGTATCAAGTACGTTTGAGACGATTTATTTAGACTAATTCATTACTCACTAGGTCCTTCATGAACAATTGTTGTTGAGAATTTATTCTAATTGAATCGCCTACTGTCGACCCTTCGTGG
>JXCR01041065.1:242861-255073 GCA_002079205.1 Phalaenopsis hybrid cultivar
CCAAAAGAGGACGGAAGTAGGTCGAACTAAAACGAGGCAGGTCTCACTTCTAAGGTCCTAAGATAGTCGCAGGAAGACCCCTAAGACTAGATCCTAACTCCTACGAGAAATACTAGACCTCACGAAAAATGAGGTCAACAACACTCTGTTACTGTGGTCTCGAACCCTCACTGCTGATGTCACGCCAACAACACAGCTACGAGAGGAAGTTCGATACTTGCCCATAGAGCATCGCCAAACAGTGCAAATTCTTCCGTTGGGCATACAGTTCTATTGATTCCCCAGATGATGTTGATCGAAAATTGAGAACATCACTTGAGCAAAGTCTGGCCAACGGAATGATATGTTATAAATGTTATGAATGATAAAGTTCAAAAAATTGGCCACACATCCCTTTAATTGGTTTTCTTTAAGTTATCATCGATATTTGATAAAAAATAGTTAAATTGATTAGTTTATTTATAATATGTTAAATCCTAAATGGAAATATATTTTTAAAACAATCGTGCCACCAAATATAACAACATTCCTATATTAAGTCTGTTATTTCATATGCTTAGCTATCTAACAAGTAAATATTTTAAAATATATTAATCAATCATATAAATTTATTACATAACTATTAATAACTAATTACCCAATAATAAAATTTATTACATAATTAACACGTTGAAGTTTTAATAATTTATTATATAATAAAATTTTCTTGTGAAGTTTCAAAAAGTTTACTGTTATAGTCATCTTTTAAAAAAATTTTAGCAAATAAGGGCATAATTGCCATTTTTCAAGAAATAACTGCTCTGTAGCTGTTTTCACACAACTGCACTAAACAAACATCTAACTTCCCCGCAGTTGCTTCCCCGCAGCAGCTTTCTGGGGCAGCGCAGCTGCAACTGCGCCAAACGGACCCTAAGTATAAAGCCACTCATCAACTTAAGCATTATCATCTCAACAATACTTAACTTAGTTTTATGCTTCTCTTTTAAAGGCTAACGTTTTGTGCCATAGAGCATTGCAGGTCTCACCACCATCTTATAAAGTTTTCTTTCAGTCTAAGCTATACTTCTCTATGACACAATAGACCGTTGCATTTCTCCACTTCAACCAACCAACATAAATTCTATTAATAGCATCCCCATTTATATCACCATCACTTTGAACAATAGACCTGAGATATCTAATACGTTCACACCTTTTATTAATTTGATCATCCATAGTTACAACTCTGTCACTAGAGCTACTACTACTAAAATTGTATTCCATGTATTTAGTTTTAGTTCTACTTAAACGAAGGCCTTTAGACTCCGAAGTAGACCTCCATAATTCAACTTTTTCTTGAGTTTTTTTCTCTAGCCTTATCCACAAGAAGGATGTGATTAGCGAAGAGCATACACAAAGGTACGTCCTCTTGCAAATGTCCACTAAGAGCATCCACAACTCAAGCAAAAACATATGGGCTTAAAGCTGATCCCTGATGTTATGCACTCGAAATAGGAAATTATTCGGTCAATCCTCCTTCTAATCGAACACAAGCAACAGTTCTGGTATACATATCTTTAATGAATTGAATATAGGTCATGTTAACCCCTTTTTTCTCTAGAACTCTCCAAAGGATATCTCTTGGAATCTTATCTTAAGCTTTTTCTAAATCAATCAAAATCATATGTACATCCTCCTTATTCTCTCTGTACTTCTCCATCAAACCTCTCAATAAATCTATAGCTTCCATAATAGACCTACTCGGCATAAATCTAAATTTATTATGAGAAATCTTTTTAATTTTTTAACCTAATTTTAAAGTATGACACATCAACTTAATTTTTCTATAATTTGCACACTCTTGTGCATCCTCTTTATTCTTAAAAATGGGGTCCAAAATACTCTTACTACACTCGGGCAACTTTTTAGTTTTTAAAATAATATTAAAGAGTTTTGTAAGCCAAGAAACTCCCAAATCCCCTAAATATTTCCACACTTCAATTGAGATATCATCAGACCCTACAGATTTTATTTATCCATGAGCATTAATAAAAAACTAGAATTGATTATATAATTATGTTTGTATTTATTTTAAAAATTATGAATTTCATCTTTTATTATTTCATCAGTGGTTTATATCTTTGTAATCCTTAGCAAGCATGTGTTTGTTAACACAGAGCTAGTGGCTTATCTGTTTCTTCTTGTTATTATGTTTATGTTGGCTTTGATGTTCCTCAGTTCATGATCTTCTTTCATCTACATAGTCCATTAAATAATAACATGTACTCTTTTTATATGGATTTGTGGTTTTATTGATTTTGAAGCCTGCAGAAGTTGGCGTTTCATCCCATCAAACCAACAAAATTTCAACAGATCATGAAGTATTAAATGGCAAGATTTCTCAGGAGATGTTTGAAGGTATCATTCGTGAAGTGGTTGAAGAAATTGGAGTTCCTGCAGAATCATTGGTAAATCTACACCTCAACTTTCTTTTTTTGTGGTTGACATTTTACATGGCTAAATGCTTAAACATATGAAAGACATCTTTTTTCGTTTTTACAAAATATTGACATATTTCGCTAGAATTTTGAATTTTGGAAATCATTTGCATAAATTGACCTTTAAAGAGTGGACCGGAATAATTAATGTGAAAGGAATATGAAAGAAAGGTAGTAAATCATGTTCACATGTACAGTAGTTGTTATAATGTGGGCGCAAAAAGGTAATGTACAATCGCTAGGATTTTGAATGATAACCTACCTTCTATCACATAATATGAGCAGAAAACACATTCTCAGAGTAAACATCAAGATTTACGTGGTTCAACTTCAACTAGACTGGCGTCAAAAGGAGAGGAGAGGAGATTCAATTCAATATTAGAGAAGCTATATTCTTGATGCACAAAATAAGAACACACTGCGTTTCTCAATTTTGTAAGCACATCCTTGCAAAAAAAATGAAGCCCACCAATGATCTCTCGATTCAGTCAAAATGGAGCTTTCAAATGAATCACTAATCTTCCAATGCCACCAAGAGGGTATGTTAATGAGGATTAAGAGATATCTTAATTATTTTACATAAATATTTGACAGACATCTCATCTAATGGTTGCTGACCCTTCTTCACGATTCTCAAGCTAGCTTTGGGGGGCCAATCTTGAGATTAGGATTTCTCATTTTTAATCACTCACATTTGGCCTAAATTTTGAGGATAGGATTCCCCTGTACTGGGATCGATGGTTCAGGAGCTGCAACATGAAACTCTATGGGTCAATTATGGGAATCAACGTGTTGTCAATGATCTAATCCATTTCCTCCATAAATAGATCCCATGCAATGTAATGTAGATTTGATGCAATGCAAGGTATATAGAACATAATTGAATCAATATAATAATTCTTATTTTGTTTCCTCCTTTATAGGCCAAACACTTCAAGATTATAATGCTTTTAATGGCTTAGGACTGTTGACCTCATTTTTGGGTGAGGTCTTTACCTCTCTTCTTAGAGCATAGGGTCCAACCTTAGGTTTTCTTTGTTTGACCCTTTTAGAGGACTAGTATCGGACCCACACCATTTAGAAAATTCGAGCCACCTCGTCACTCCTTCGAGTCTCACATGGGCGGTCCCGAATCCTTGGTATTTCGTTGAGTTGATTAGGACCGACACATGAAACTCAAGGTGAGTTCCTACATTAATAGGAGCAGCCCCTAGGGAACCTCTTGCGACCTGAACGCTCGATAACGCCGCATTTTGCACACGCATCGCACCATGCATGAGTTTGACTTAAATTGACTCGTCCGTCAGCGAACTCGTCCGGACCACGTCAGATGACAAAATAGACCACACAGATGCGTCCGGGATGTTGATTTTAGCTAGAAAGGACACCCGTATTATTATGGTTTCGCGCGCGAGTGACTGACACGAATATCGATGCACATTTTTTTAATTAGCGGTGCGTGGGCTCGGGCTCAACCCAAGTTCGACTCGGCTTCGATTCAGACTGAACACGGGCACCAGCTCACCTGAATTTGAAATTCAAATTTCAAAATTCAAACAAATTATTTAAATTTTGTTTTAATTAAAAATATTCAGGTGTTAATGCTTTCCAATTGAACCTGCCCTGCTTATGGAAAACATTTATTTCCTTGTCAAGCTTCACGTAACGACTCTTGATTAATTCACCTCGCTCCAATTCTAAAAGGAAGGCTCGCCTTCTTCCTCTGCGGTCTGCTCGATTCGGCTCTCTTTGCTCGCCAATCTTCTCCCGCTCACCTTCTTCTTCTCCCGCTCACCTTCTTCCTCTCCCGAGACTTCCCTGCTCGATCCCGTTCGACAGGAAGAGACGAAGCGCTCGACCCCTTTTGCTGCGTCAAAGACTCTCGCCTCACGCGCTCAGCTCTCACTCGACCGAAGGCCCCCTGTCTCGCTCGTCTCCCTCCTCTGCCTCTTCTGAGCTCTTCTCTGCTCGCTCGCTTCCGCTCAGCTCCCGAACAAAGTTCCCGCTCGTCTCTCCCGCTCGACAGATACCCTCACTTGACTCCTTATTGCGTCGAAGATCCTTGCTCGACGCCTGCTCCTTTCGATCCTGCTCTTCTGCGACTCGATCGCAGCTTCCGATCAATGCTCCTTTTCGCTTCTCCTCTCTGCGACATCGACACGTGTTCGATTGAACTCTCTCTTTTCTCAGCGCTGAAGCCCTCGCCTCACTTTGTTCTTCTCGACAGAAGCCTCACCTTCCCTCCTCTCCTTCACCGAAGGCTCCCGGTTCCCCTCTTCCTCACTCCTCAAATCCCGAGATCATCATCTTCCCAAGTAAGATTCCTTATTCGAATTTCTTCTCGTTCAGAAGCTTTGAGCCGACTATGGAAATATTTTTTTTTTATCATTGCTAACTAAATAATGATATGAAACTTGTATGCCCCTGGAGCTCAATTGTTGGTAGCTTCCTTTTGCACTGCTATGAGGTGGAGTTTGTTGGTGAAGATAAAAGAATTTAAGTAATTGTTTGTGGTCTGCAAAGAGCATGTTGCATGATAATACTTATTTTTGTAGTGTGCCTTTTTTGTCCAACTTTTGAATCTACCATTAATCGCTAAACTTTCAATAATTAATAGGATAAGAGTTTTCAAAATACAAATGGGGTAAAGATTTGCTTATGACAGTTTTCTTATAGATTTATTATTCAAACATCTGTTATATTTTCATTTGGCCATAATCTGTAGATGTGTTTTGGAAATTCATGAACTAAGGTTTAGGGTCATAGCTATAATTCATTTCTTTTATACCGCCTGTAGCAAGTTAAACTTCACTTGCTATGTTTATTGGGGAGAGTCTTGCTCTTAAGTATTTCCTATGCTGCCCTAGTTGCACTTTTACATAGTTTTGGTGAGGGATTTGGGGGCATTATTTATTTAGCATTTTTGGATGATTTTCATGGCTTATTTGGTTGCAGTTTTGGAGCTTTCCAAAGTATGATTTTTGGACTGTTTTATGGTTTGTTTTGAGCGTAGCTTTGGGACTGTTGGGTGGCATGTTCGACCATGGTTTTGGGGCTGCATAGGGTGTTTTAGAGCTCTCAAGTACGATGATTTTGGACGGGCCATAAGGGTTGATTTTGAGCACTATGGATCATTGTTTTGATGAGTTTGCTTTCATATATCCCGCTGTTAGACAACCCATGGGAAGCCTTAAAGTTTGTCGAACCTTCACGATCTTAGCTCAATACATATACTATTTGGAGAAGTATGTAAGGGTTGCACTTTCCATTGATTTTGGAGCTTTTAAGTGCACCTGTCTTGGATCGTAGGCAGTTATAGGATCACTAACCGAAGCTCCTAGCCACTGCCCGATATCGTAGAAGCGTTGTAGGCCGTTGTCCAAGGCTCCAAAACCACTGTTTCTAGTATAGGGATGTTATAGGTTGTTGTCTAGGGCTCTAAAGCCACTATTTGAAGTATAGGGGCACTGTAGGCTGCTGTCCAAAGGCTTCAAATCCACTGTTTGGAGTATGGAAGCTGTAGGACCACTACCCAAAACTCTTAGCCGTTGTCCGGTATCGTAGAACTGTTGTAGGTTGCTGTCCAAAGCTCCAAAGTCGCTGTTTGGAGTATAGGGACGTTGTGGGTTGCTGTCCAACACTCCAAAGTCCCTGTTTGGAATATAGGGCCGTTGTAGGCTGTTGTTTAAGCCTCCAAAATCGTTATTTGGGTTCGTAGGAGGTCATTTAGGTGCTGTCCACCGTCATTTATGTTTGTAGGAAGTCATTTAGGTGTTGTCCACCACTGTTTGAGTTTGTAGGAAGCCATCTAGATGTTGTCCACCACTGTTTGGGTTCGTAGGAAGTCATCTAGGTGTTGTCCACTGCTATTTGGGTTTGTCTAGGTGCTGTCCACCGCTGTTTGGCTTCGTAGGAAGCCATTTAGGTGTTGTCCACTGTCATTTGGGTTCGTAGGAAGCCATCTAGGTGCTGTCCACCACTGTTTGGGGTTTGTAGGAAACCATCTAGGTGCTGCCCACCGCCATTTGTGTTTGTAGGAAGCCATTTAGGTGTTGTCCACCGCCATTTGGGTTCGTAGAAAACCATCTAGGTGTTGTCCACCGCTAGTTGGATTCGTCTAGGTGCTGTCCACCACTGTTTGGGTTCGTAGGAAGCCATACAAGTGTTGTTTAATGTTGCAAATAGTTGTTTGGGTTCATAGGAAGTCATTCAGGTGTTGTTTAATGTTGCAAATTGTTGTTTGGGTTCGTAGGAGATCGTAGGATGACTGTACACGCTTGCTAGTTGTTGTCCGGAGTCGTAAGATCACCGTACGCTTGCTAGTTGTTGCTCAGAGTCGTAGGAGGTCGGAGGATCATCGTACTAGCTCGCTAGTTGCAGTCAGGAGTTTTAGGAAACCTTAGGATCACCTATTTGGAGTTTCTAGCTGTTGTTATGACTTGTTCTATTGCTTACTGTTTGCTTCTTTTCTCTGCAATTTATTTAAATTTCATTCAAATTATATTGTCATTTGTGAGTTAAATATTTTATTTGTTGTTGTTTCTTCATTACAATTTATTCTTGTTCTAACACATTATGCAGGTACTGAATACAATTTCACTTTCAAAACAAAATGATTTTTCAAAATTAAATAACATTTAAAAAAAAATAATAATAAAACATAACACGTTCTTTCCAATTTACGAGACACGGTTGCTAACAAAATTTCCTCGGTTTAAATGGGTTTCACAACTCGTTTAAGCTAAGTAAGTTCAAAAGAAAATAATAATACCGGAACGAGGGAACCGTTAGATCCTAATCGGTGTCGCTCTAACTAACTTTAACCCCTCCATAATGATAACAAAACCAAAACTTGAAACACACATAGTACAACCGTTTGAACCTTAGACTTTAGGACTGCTACGTTGACGAGGAATTTGGAGTAACTTCGTGGACAGCGCAACAAGGAGTTTGGAGCGGACTATAGGTGGAGGTGGTCGTCATTCTACAACAGCAAAACGAGTCTACACTAGTTAAAATTTCCTAGTTTAAACAATCCATAGGACTTCGAGGTAGCTCGTCTAGCGCGACATAAATCCCTACCCTCTTTTAGGGCCTTGCACAATCATGTTGTGCAGCATAAGTTCTAATTCGTTTTAGCTTCTGAGGTTGTCGTCTAGAACAATGTAAAACCTCTTATTTTTGCGGGTTATTTACATAATCAGTTATTATGCAAGTATAAGTCCCAAATAATAAAATTAACATGATTAAACATTCAAATAACATCTTCTCTAAAACATAGCCGCACGGTATGATAGTTTGAGAAGTCACTGATGTTTCTCCTCAGGATCTGTGATGTCCCCTACCCTTTACTTCATTTGGACTCTTGAAAGAACTGTTCCTACTTGAGTCATTCCCACTTGTTTTTCCACGTCCTATCGTGAAAACTCAAATCTTGAATTCTTGAAGACTAGAACCACTGATCATTATCGAAGTTTTCTCAAGTGACTTCCGTCATTTGAGATGTAATTAACTATAGAAGTTTTCCGCTATAAGAAACTTGGGCCAGATAAAATAAACTATATTTAATCTTTATATTATATAAGAGAACTTGTCGGTTATACATAAAAGGTTTACAGACCAAATGAATATCACAAATCTCTTAGTTTGCAGAATTGGGTCTACCGCCGAAATATACTCACCTTTCGGATATGTGTAGTATTCACGGTATCAGACACGATTATGCAAACTATTGGACAAATGAGATCCAATTGGTCTCGTTAAAAAAAAAAAAATCAAAACGTACTACTTTCAAAATCCAAACTATATACTTCTTATATTAAATTAAAATTTCAAAATTATTTTAATAATTTTTAAAAATCAACAAAAAGTTGACCGACAAGGACCACAAAATCTCATAAGGCTAATATGAGGCCAAAATTGAATATTTAAAAGAGACTTATATAACACAAATGCGATCCTCGAAATTCACAACATTAAATTTAAATGTGCACTCACCATTGAATTGTTGTATCTGACATCTCCTCGCCTTGAATATTCCAAAGGCATGAATGGACATCAATATAGACTATGGAAGGCAAACATGATTCATCACCAGAATTCTTCTCATCCAAAATGTGATGCTCCAATGTAGCCAAGAAATCACCAAAGAAACCCCTAAAGATGCAACTTTCAATAAACACGATTGTTTAGTCTTTCTAGTTTTACATACAATTAAAGAATATTAAAAATCTTGTATCTCGACATCCAAAAGAATTGCACCTTCTCAGATCATGTATATATCTTATCCCAGTTAAAGTTTTAGCATGCATTTGGGGCGGCAGTGCAGTGTTGCACCGCAGTTTTCCTGTTTGGAAAAACTATGTTTTGCTCGCGCTCTCAAAAAACTGCAGTTAAAAAAATATGTTTTCTCATTGGACCTAGCTACCTGCGGTGGCTGCTAGAAAGCTGTAGTCATATTTTTTCAAAAAAATATTTTTTTTGTAGTAACCACCGTAGCTTTTTAAAAATAATTTTTTCTTAAATAGTTTCACAACTGCTTCTTCAGCACCTGCAACTGCCCCAAACAGACCATTAGATACATTATAATGTATCTTTGTATAAGGAGCATCAAGACCTATAGTCCTTCACTAAAATTATTTCTTAAATGCATATGCGCATTTCTTGATCCATTGTTATAAAACAATGATCAATCATGATACATATGAGAACATATCGAGTATAGTACCCATTGAACACTGCATTTGTAACCTGCAATCACAAAAAATAACATTGTTAGTCTATATTGGTTTTTCAATATGCTGTACTGTCTTCATTATGGTTTTCACTAAATTGCTACTTTTCGTTTATTCATTTATATTTAACCTAGCTTAATACTTTTTTTTGTATCTTCCAATAATATTGGACTTGTTCTTACCACCAAACTTTTCTCTAGAGGTTGTCCTTTTCTCAATATGTTGTCCTGTTCTCTCACGGATAATCCCTCACCCCATTTTTATTCGTTTACACCCTCAAGCATAGAAGTCGCATCTTTTGACAAAAATTGATTCTTAATATGCTCTAAGCTTATGGTATCTCTCCCATATACATCTCATAAAAATGTTTATATGAGAGAGATATTGCGCACAAGATTAATCCAATTTGATCCTCATCATCAACAATCACATCAAGTTTTTTCAAATTGCAAAAAATGAATCAAACTAATTTTAGTGTTTGTTTGGAGCAGCCTTTTTATTGGTTTATTTTTCAGACCGCTTTTGCATTTGGCTACTACTTTCTCATTGCTTTTCAAAAAATTTTATGAAGGGAGACTACTTTTTACTGCCAAATCCTTTTTAGTGTGTAGTTGTAAGGAAGCTTATGTCTGTCCTTTTTCAAAAAGAAAAAAGATATTTAATGCGCGCAATAACTATATAATTGCAATCACTCAAAATGATGAGAAGTGTTAAAACTTGCTTTCCCACGCTGACTAAGAAGGCAAAAGATGCTCAGTAGTTCAAATAGAAAGATACGAGAAAGTATTAATTTGTGATTAGTCTAATGAGAAGATACAAAAGAGAGCATAACACGGAGAAGTGAGCAGAGATTTATAGTAGTTTGTTTACTGACCTATACTCATTCTCAGAGAAAACAAGAGCAAATATTCCACTATGCTAACATTAGAGTATAACAGTAGCATCGTTGTATGCTTATAGAGATTTCTTGAGAGTGTCAAAAAAAAGAGAAGTTAAAAGGGATGAAATTACGATTATAGGAGGCTATAGTCGAATGCAGAGTTAAGTGGTTACATTAGACGGGAAGAAGAGAATAGAGTCTTTGGTAGCACTTAGGTTTTTTACTAGGTTTTGTTGAAATATTTCGGTGGACTTTAGGAGATATATATTCAATAAAGCCTCTAATCAATAAAGTGAAGGGAGGATCCTCAATTGAGCTATATTAGAGGTGATATGAAGAATGTTTGGTAATCAATGAAGAAGTTATGACCTACTTTGTGTAAACCTTGAATGGTGTATTTATAGTTGCACTAAAGACTTCTATGCTAGGTTTGTAGGAATGGTAGGCTGACAGGGATGTAATACCGTTGGAGAATAGGTTTTATGGAGCTTTACTGAGGGACGGATGTTATGATGTATTTTGTATTTTTGTATAATGAAGTACCATTTTTTAGATTTTGATTTATTATATGGTGTGAAAAGTTCATGGGGCAGAAAATTAATTGTTGGGGAAGGTTTCATAGAGCGGAGCCAGAATGGTGGCAATGGGTGTGCATAGATTTTTGACATTGCAGGGTCCTTTGGTGGCGGTGAGCGAACTGGTGACAGGATCTATTACATTTGTTGGTAATAATTGCTATGTATGTGTTTGTGGGCAAGCTTTTAATAATTGTGTTTTTCATTAAATGTAAGTGCATTGCTTGTTGGATTCTATGAACTTTTGAAGTTGCCATAATTGTTTGTTTGAAGTTGTGTTGAGGAAGATTCATAAGATTGGGAGGTATGTTGAATGGAGTTGGATGGCTATCAAGCTGAAGGTGTGAATTATAGAAAGCATTTGCAGAGAGAACTATTGAGATCAGTTCTCGAGAGACACCATCAAAATGAATTCCCAATATTTGGTATGTAAAAAGAGGGTTTTTTGATGTGCAATCGGTTAGTGTTGCGCTACTTTTGGCATTATTATAATAAACGTATGGTCAAAAGAGGTTGCTTCAAATCCTTAAACAATAATTTGGATTTGTAGTTGGCTTTTTTTTTATTATTGATTAGTTGAGCTGATTGATTTTTATTCCTACGTGTGCAATAAACCTTTGCTTTTGATAATGTTGTTAAAGATACTTTTTTTGTTATGAACAATGACTCCAATTTGATTCATAGAGCTTTTTGCAATTAACTTGAAAGCTCTATTTAAGACATCATCTATCAAAGAGTTGGTTAATTGTTATTGTTTTTTTTTTTTGCCTATCTTAGATATTTTTATTTTGATCCTCATTGTCGGCATTTTCAAATGCATGCCCTATGAGTTTTTTCACAAAATTATACTGAACATTAAGATCACACATTTTGGTTCTCCAATGACCAAATTTTTTGAACCTTCGAACTTCTTGATTTTGAATTTCATGACCATAAAAATGTACCCTTATGCCAGTTTTTTGTGACTTGGACGTCAATAGAAAGTGTGAAAATGCTAGTAGGATCAAGAACGGCGAAACACAAGCTATCCTAAAAGAGAGAAAACACAATCTCTTAGAGAACACTAAGATTTATGCATTTGGTTTTAACCAATCCGACACTTCTGAGAGAGAACAGAGGAATTCAGCCATTAGTTAAAGGCTAGTATCATTTTGTACAAAATAAGAGCGCCCACTGTGCTTCCTAATTTTTTAGTACACCCATACACAAAGAAGAAGCCCCAAAATAATCTTCCAATATATTTTACCTTGGTAACAAGCCTTCTTCTCACTTAGCATTGAAGAAATCTCCAATCTTCGAAAGTAACCTTTACTTCCGAGAAGATGTCAATGAAATTTACAAGATATCTGAATTTCTTATATGCAAACCCTTGGCAAACACCTCCATCTTATAGCTGTTGACCCCTCTTGCACAAATCATGATCCTGGTATCTGGATTTCAATCCTAAGATCAGGATTTCTCATTCCCCTAAACTTTTGGGCTTTTCCGCCTGAGTTTTATCAGGATTCCTGATTTTCAATTGCTACCACATGAATCTCTAAGCTCA
>JXCR01041071.1:12209-33037 GCA_002079205.1 Phalaenopsis hybrid cultivar
TTTTATTGTAGGTATCTGTGAGGAAAGTAAGAAACAAAGTAATTGGGCGTGTTGGGGATGCTCAATTGGCATATGATCGGTAAGGAATTCTATACTGTAGACTCAAACGAATTCATGGAGTCTTTTTTTTAAATCGGGTGTCATTTGGATAGTTTTAACTGAGATCGAAGCTGTTTGAGCATGACTTGTGCGACAATGCTATCATTTTTGTTAAAAATGATTTACATCCATATTACTTAGCTCTTATGTATTTACATATCTAACAACTAATCTTCAATTTTTTCTTTTATACCACCTTATCTATTGCTTAAAAAGGTGTATCTAAATTTTTTTTGAAGTTAAAATTATTTTTATGTGATAAAATATTTGGGTGGTATCAATGTAGACATACCAAACTTTAGGTGTTAAATATATGAATACATAAGAATTTGGTGGTATGTATGTCAATGGCACTTTTGTCGATCTCGTTACGTCAAGTCAATTTGGCTTATGGTACATATGTAGATGTCAAACAAATGTCCTTTGAAATTTCTCCTTGTCCTTATCCTAGGAAAATCACAAACTAGAAGGGGGGTCCGCCCCCCTCAGTAAGTCCAACCTATAGGGTTGATCGGTTGTCTCCTACCGTCGATCAATCTTTAGCAAAAAAAAAAAGGAAAATCTTACAATCTAGTGGCAGTGAAGGAAGATAAAAAAGGAAAACCTGACTAGTATTATAGCAACATATGGAGAAAACCATACCATCTATAGCATAATAAGAATTCAGGAAGCAAGTTGTATGATAAGTCTTGTAATTCTGTAGATTATCAAATCCTGGCTGCTGAAGCCTAGATTTTTTTTTAGAACATTCTGAAGATTAACATCATTTGTTTAACATAATTGGAATAAAATGTTATTATGCAAATTTGATTATAACGTCCTTTAAAAGCTCATAGCTAATTATTAGTTTCCTATAAATAACATAATATGATTCTGCATATGTTGTGCCTCATGATTTTTACAGTACGTCGGACAAACATTTTATGTAATATTTGCACTTTAATATATTTATGTGGGATGCATCTATAGTTTTAAAACATGGAGTGAAATGAGACATTCAAAAGGTAATCAATCATTACAAAAATAGAATCATATTTCCTTTGTATTTGTGGTCATGTTAATTGTTTACATCCTCAAAGGTGTATGTTGAATAGGCATTTGTGTATATCAATCCTTAAAAGTGTAATCAATCATTTCTTTTCTTCAACCATTAGGCCTGTTTTTCATTTATTATAAAGTTAAGGGTGAGAATTTTAGGATCAAAAGAGAATTCAATGTTCGAAGTTCTAACCAGATTTCATGTGGTTATCTTGGACACTTAATCTCTTATTTATAGGTGGCGTCGAAAGTTGAATACATAGGTGTTGACCTCATTTTGAGGTCATTACTCTTTTCCTCAGGATCCGAGGATCTAGCACTAGGGGTTCTTATTGACTATCTTAGAAAACTAGTATTGAAATCCATCCCCTTAAAAATTCCAGCCACTTCCTATTTCTCTTGTGTTGTCTCGCATTCATGATTTCAAAACCATCGTCGTATGGTCGAGTGGTTAAGGACTATCATAGGAGAAATTTCAATAGCATCTCAAGCTCTAAAAAAACCACTTCAGGATTTTATCATCACACACACACACACACACAAAATACACAAAATTCACTATGTTGCACAAGATCGAACTAGAATTGAGCTTAAAGAATGGGTGAAAATGTGAACTTCTTTGAACAATCTCCGATGATGAAATGGACTGCGCCGACGCGTCCGGGATATCAATTTTAGCTAGGAAAGACACCCATATTGTTATAATTTTAGGACACGAGCAAATTGCACGCAAATCGATGAATTCGTTAAAATGACTTTCGACAATGGAACAGACCACGCCAACACGTTCGTAACGTCAAAATTAACTAAAAAAGATATCCATTTTGTTATGATGTGACGCGCAAACAAAATGCACGATTTAAATTTTATTTTTGAAATATTAAATATTTTATATTAATATAAATATATTTATAACCCCACTTAATCCCTACTCATGCACCTGATTCTTTTTCCTTCTTCGATCGAGAGCCGCTCGGGCGTGCCTAAGCGCCTGTGATCGGCCGCACCCGAGGCCGCTCGATCAAAGCCATGGCTCGCCAAGCCCAATTCTTCCTCTCCTGTGTCTCATCTGCCATTCGCGCATGCGCCTCACCCCCTCGAGCTCCGCTTGACCGAGCGGCTCCTCAGTTGGTGTATGCCGCGTGCCTGATTCCTTTTCCTTCTCGAGGCCACATTTCCTCCTTCCTAAATACGATCTTTCCTCTCCCGTTATCTCATTTAACCGCTCCACAGAGGTAGGTATGACCTCACCCTTTTCCTGTGGCTTTAAAAACCCCACCTTGGGTGTTGTTGAAGGTTGGGCGAAAATTTGGAGAGTGGAGAGGTGCTGCCAAAATTTCCTCTAATCTCCTTGGTTCTATTTTACTTGCTCTGTTAATCTTTTGTAGCTTGAGGCCTTTTGAAGTTTTGTGTTTGTTTTGGAAAAGCTTAAACAAGGTAATTTCACTTCCTCCCTTAAGTGTTCAATATTTTTGGGATTTCTCGGTATTTTTGCTTGGTGACTCGACATTCTTGCGTGACTACTTATTCGACTACCAAAGTATCATCTTCTTGTTTGGTTTGTTGGGATTTGCTAACTGCGAAANTATATTTCAATGATTTTCTTCAATTTTTATACTAGGACGGAAACAGAATATGTTAGTCGAATGCTCACGATGATCAAGCGATTCGCCCATCATCATTCCTGTCATGTCTGGTTTGTAGCTCATCCAAAACAGGTAGGTTAACAACCATGAAATTTGTAGGCTCTTCTATTTTATTGATTTTTTACTATATATATATTTTTATTAGCTTCAAAACTGGGGAGGCAATCCACCAAATCTGTATGATATCAGTGGCAGCGCACATTTCATAAATAAATGTGACAATGGCATTGTTATTCATCGGGATCGAGTTGAAAATGGACCTGATAATCGCGTGCGTGTATGTATTGCTTCATTTTGGATAAAATATTACCCTTTAACATGTTAATCTACCTTAATGATTTTCTTTTTTATTGTAGGTATCTGTGAGGAAAGTAAGAAACAAAGTAATTGGGCGTGTTGGGGATGCTCAATTGGCATATGATCGGTAAGGAATTCTATACTGTAGACTCTGAAACGACTTCATGGAGTCTTTTTTAAAAACCGGTGTCATTTGGATAGTTTTGACAGCGATCGAAGTGGTTTGAACTTGACTTGTGCGACAATGCTATCTTTTTTGTTAAAAATGATTTACATCCATATCACTTAGCTCTTATGTATTTACATATCTAACAACTAATCTTCAATTTTTTCTCTTATGCCACCTTATCTATTGCTTAAAAAGGTGTATCTAAAATTTTTTTGAAGTTAAAATTATTTTTATGTGATAAAATATTTGGGTGGTATCAATGTAGACATAGCAAAGTTTTAGGTGTTAACATAGCAAAGTTTTAGGTGTTAAATATGTGAATACATAAGAATTTGGTGGTATGTATGTCAGTGGCACTTTTGTCGATCTCGTCCAGTCAAGTCAATTTGGCTTATGGAACATATGTAGAAGTCAAACAAATACCCTTTGAAATTTCTCCTTGTCTAGAAGGGGGGTCTGCCCCCCTCGGTAAGTCCAACCTATAGGGGTTGATCGGCTGTCTCCGACCGTCGATCAATCTTTAGCAAAAAAAAAAAAAAACTTACAATCTAGTGGCAGTGAAGGAAGATAAAAAAGGAAAACCTGATTAGTAATTTTAGGAATTTTGAAGAATGTAGTTTGTGGATTACTTCCCTTTATTCGATTTATGAAATTTGAAATACTTCAAAATATTGTTTTTTTTTTTGAAAACTATGGAAATGGTTTGAAAGCTCATAAAATTGTAGTTCATAAAGAGTTTGGAGGTTTTACATTAAAATCTGGATAGCATAAATGCCACATTTGAGTTCAGGCTTGGGTGTGTGAATATGTAAGTGGCGGCGGAGCCGTGTATACAATCGTCACATTGATTCAAGCCCGTTTCGACCTGTTCGAAACAAGATTTGGAAGAGATACCATTCTTGGGCTGATCCATTTATAAAATTTGAAAAAATGATATCATTTTTGTGTTGATTCAATGATCTTGGGACCTCATTTTCAAGTTTTTTCGTCATAAGTTTTGAGGGCTAATTCACTCTTCACCTTTTCGACCTTTCAGATGGATCAATTCTCTTCTCTCTCATCTCCATTTTTATTCTTTTTTTCCTTGCTTCTTGGTTCTGTTTTCGGTGCTTATGTCTGATACATGAGTGTCCATGTATAACCTTTTGCTATACATGAAACGATCAAACCTGACTAGTAATTTTAGGAATTTTGAAGAATGTAGTTTGTGGATTACTTCCCTTTATTCGATTTATGAAATTTGAAATACTTCAAAATATTGTTTTTTTTTTTGAAAACTATGGAAATGGTTTGAAAGCTCATAAAATTGTAGTTCATAAAGAGTTTGGAGGTTTTACATTAAAATCTGGATAGCATAAATGCCACATTTGAGTTCAGGCTTGGGTGTGTGAATATGTAAGTGGCGGCGGAGCCGTGTATACAATCGTCACATTGATTCAAGCCCGTTTCGACCTGTTCGAAACAAGATTTGGAAGAGATACCATTCTTGGGCTGATCCATTTATAAAATTTGAAAAAATGATATCATTTTTGTGTTGATTCAATGATCTTGGGACCTCATTTTCAAGTTTTTTCGTCATAAGTTTTGAGGGCTAATTCACTCTTCACCTTTTCGACCTTTCAGATGGATCAATTCTCTTCTCTCTCATCTCCATTTTTATTCTTTTTTTCCTTGCTTCTTGGTTCTGTTTTCGGTGCTTATGTCTGATACATGAGTGTCCATGTATAACCTTTTGCTATACATGAAACGATCAAACCTGACTAGTAATTTTAGGAATTTTGAAGAATGTAGTTTGTGGATTACTTCCCTTTATTCGATTTATGAAATTTGAAATACTTCAAAATATTGTTTTTTTTGGAAAACTCATAAGATTGTCGTATGGAAATGGTTTGAAAGCTTATAAAATTGTAGTTCGTAAAGAGTTTGGAGGTTTGACATTAAAATCTGGATAGTATAAATGCCACATTTGAGTTCAGGCTTGGGTGTGTGAATATGTAAGTGGCGGCGGAGCTGTGTATACAATCGTCACATTGATTCGGGCCCGTTTCGACCTGTTCGAAACAAGATTTGGAAGAGATACCATTCTTGGGTTGATCCATTTATAAAATTTGAAAAAATGATATCATTTTTGTGTTGATTCAATGATCTTGGGACCTCATTTTCAAGTTTTTTCGTCATAAGTTTTGAGGGCTAATTCACTCTTCACCTTTTCGACCTTTCAGATTGATCAGTTTCTCTTCTCTCTCATCTCCATTTTTATTCTTTTTTTCCTTGCTTCTTGGTTTTATTTTCGGTGCTTATGTCTGATACATGAGTGTCCATGTATAACCTTTTGCTATACATGAAACTATCAAACAAGGTCGCAAGTAGGTTGGCTTTGTTTTGGGGTGTAGGGCGGTGATGACAAAGACACATCGGCGGTAGCGCGAAATGATATCTCATCCAACAATATTGACCCAATCCAGGGACCTGATAAATTGTAGGATGATAGTATCATTCACCGACGCAAGACTACTATCATTCACCGACGCAAGACTAGCGGGTGACCTGTACCTTCTTAGGTTGTTGGCGGTACTACGCCCGACGGCGTAATCGACTTGTGGTCAATTGTAATTTTTCAAAAACTGATAAGAACATAATGTGATAAAAGCAGATGCAATATTTATGAAAAATATTTTACTACAAAATTGATATAACTTCATTTTACTACAAAATTGATATAACTTCATTTTGTATGTGCATGCTGAAATATAAAATTTAAATATATCGTAACTTGGTTGTCCACTTGTCGATTACCAATGTCGGGCCAAGGAGTACCCTCCTAAGTTAGGTTTATTATGACACCCTTCTAGTTGAGTGGCGGACTCTATACATCCGGGTGACCGATAGTAGTCTTCGACGTCCCTGGAGTACAAATATATAGTATCTGAGCCTAGCCCCGACCTGAGTGCTTGTGGTTTTCTTTCTTCGGATTTTTCGTGGGATTTTATTGGAATTTTTGGTAAAGCACTCGTGGTCTTTTTCCGGGATTATCTCGTGTTTTTGGTGACTTTCTTTGAGTTACTATTTGTTGTTTTTACTTCGAGATTTTCGTCGTGAGTCATTTATCGTTTTTCTCGAGTTTTTTTTCATCATGGGTCATTTGTCGCTCTTTCTTGAGTTTTTTCCAAGTGGCAGTTCTTTTGTTGATACAAGACATGCTAGCTCATTCCTTAAATTTTGTCATTATACTTGTATCTGCTACTATTTCTTTTACACATTATACCTTAGAATAGCAGGTCAATAGTTAGTTTCATAGGAGGTACCCGACAGCAGATCGTTGACTAAACAATTGCATTTACCCTTAAAATTAACATCAAATCTGAATGTGCTACGACGAGGAGATTGGAGCGAACACCGTGGGCAGCACGACGAGGACACACAAAGGAGAAACTTCGTGATGAATCTGCAACAATACAACAAGTTTACATCAGCTAAGCATTTTCCTTAGTTTAAATAACAACTCATAGAACTTCGAGGTAGTCTGCTTAGCGCAACATAAATCCTCACATATTATCTTTAGTCTTTTGCACACTTTTAGGATTATAAGGTTACCGTACAGTACAGTGTAAATCCTCCTATTTTTCTAGGTCATTTGTACGATCAGATATCGTGCGAATGTAAGTCCTAAATTCTAAAGCAAATTGCAGGATTAAACATTTAATAACATCATTTCAAAAAAATAAAGCCAAACAATAGGATAGTTGGGAGGTCACCGGGATTCTCTCTAGATCTGTGATATTCTCTACTCTTCGCTCTTTTGGTTTCTTTAAAATATCTGTTCCTATTTGAGCCACTCCCGTTTGATTTTTTCGTGTCTAATCTTGAAAACCTAAAATTTGAAATCTGGAAGGTAAAACCACTGATCTTAATCGAGAATTTTCTTAAGTGATCCCGATCAATTAATATGTAATTAACTATGGAGGCTCGCCTCTATAGGGAACTTAGAACTCAGGTAAAATAAACCTTATATAATCTTTATATTAGGTAAAGGAATTTTCCAGCCATACATAAAAGGTTTTGTAGACCAAACGAATGTCACAAACTTCTTAGTTTAGGTGGTTGAAACTACTGATAAGTGATATGCTTATCCTTCAGGATAGTGTATTACTTGTGGTATCGCGCTCAACCGTCCAAGCTATTTAATATGTGAGATTCGTTTGGTCTTATTTTTTTTTTAAATTAAAATGTTACTTTCAAAAATCATATTTATATTAAAACTATTTTTCATATTTTACAAAAAAAAATCATCCTTCCCTTTCAAAAAAAAAAATAATGGCCGACAATAAGATGAGTTTTACAAAACTCGGTACCATTCACAGTTTTGTTGGCATTTATTGTAGCTGGCCATGTGACTATCTTGAAGGGGTTCATCGGCGATTAACCCTGAACACGTGCTATTCGCGAACAACGAGTCTCGTTGACAGTCCTACCAAACATCCCTTATAATTCTCACGTATTGAATGACGCGACAACCTACTTGGCGTTAATCTATTATTTGAGCCAATTCTATTATCTTTCCCTTATAAATGTTTGTATGCATTATGCATGACATGCACGTCCATCAACAACAAATACTTCCACCAAAGTCTTTTGTTTTGCATAATTCAGTGCTTGGACCATATTGCACAATTGATATCTTTTATAATATTATGCAAGGAGATTTACATACATGCCATTCCATTCCTATGTATTTACCATTCAGATCTTCCACTTTTACATACATTACCATCTTATCTTTACGTGAAAAGGTGCATTTCACTTTTTTAAAGTTACAGTGGTGGCATTTTTGATGTGATATATAAATGTAAAAAATAAAATTTAGGGGTTATATAATATGTAAATAGGTGTTATATAATATGCAGATGCCTACCTTAGGTGAGCATGCTTGTATGATGCATCTCACTTTACTTTTTTATTCATTTATGGCATCAATATACTGAATTTTATATGGTATCATATGTCTTTTCTGCAGGGTGACTGGGTTGTTTCATGACATTGACGAGCCTTCCAATTTTCTTGGCCGTTGACGACGCTGTGAATGAAAATGTGAGTTTAGTCTGTAATACATTGTTTTAGTAAGGTTGTAAATGAGTTGAGCTTGGCTAAACTTTGACTCGAGCTCGAGTTCAATTCCACTAGTTTGAGGTGGCTAATGAGCAATGCTGTTTATTATAAGAGTAAGGGTCTGTTTGACGCAACTATATCTTATTAAAAAACTGTCAAGGCGAAGCTGCTTGTTTGTGTTTTTTTACAGTTATACAACAATTGCAGTTGTTTTTGAACAAATGATTTTTATGCTTTTGTATTATATTGTTGTTTATAGCAGAACTGTTCATGCTAGCACATTCTATACTTTAAAGTAAATATCCAGTTTAAACTTTACAAAATAAAGAGACACCTCATAAAACTGTACTACGACAATCAAAATTTTTTAAAAAAATGTTAATTGTATGATAATATTGTTTTTAAAATATGTTTCATTTTTGTCACGAGATAAGCTGTCCAAGCTGTCCTACAAGGAAGCTTTCAACGCTCAACATTGTCACCTGTCGATTCCTCCAGCCCACTTAAAGAAGTCAACTTTTTGTTCTCCTCGGACTTATGTAAAACTGTTTTTCGTAGCTATGTAGCTATCGTGAAGTAAACATGGAACATTATGATTCACAGTAGCAGTAAATGCTTTGGAGGTACTAGACGTTCTCGAGCTCATTTTTTTTCAAGGTTTTAAATAATAAAGCACAAATCTTTAGATGCAATATTATTGGAAAAAAATATTATAATTAATCAATGCAAGTTTTACTAAATTGTATGGTATTATGGAACATAGTATAAACAAATAAATCTGTCACTATAAGAAGACAACAAATCTTATAAAAAGAAAAAGTTTTTGATTGCCTTCAAATCACATAATACCGAGCTTATATGTGTCACACATGTATATCACCAAAAAAAAAAACAATCTAGAAGTTTCAAAAGCCATATCATTTAAACAAAAAGAGGAACTTGGTTGCCTTTATTAGAATTTTACATGTGATAAGAGCCAATAATGACATGTGGTCATCCAAAAGTATCTTTAAGGTCGAATGTCTCATAATAAACTTCTAATAACCACAAACATAAAACTTTTAATCAAAATTTATATTGCATATTATATTCAAGGTTGTCTCATCGATCATCCAAGTGAGGGAGAATGCACACAAAGAGCGAGAAATAAAATTGAGAATTAAAATATACATGATTGGATAAAACATTGTGGTAGCAACAAAAAAATATAATTGACCCATTCAACAGCTAACAATGACATCTGTAATTTGTTCTCTCAATTCTATTTTCCCCGCACCTTCCCTCTAATGGGTGCAACTGGGTGATTCATCTTTTGTTTATAATAAAGCTTGTCTTAGGCGATATTCAAGTGCTTTAGTAGGGACATGTGAATGATTTTCATCAACTCCGTTGAAGTCAATTTCATTGCATGACTGATGCTGCCGAATATAGTTATAGAGAGTCATTGTGAACACCATAATCTTCACTTAGGAAAAAGATATGTCGGTATATCCCGTAGTATGATATATTTTTTTCAACGCTTAAAATATTCTTTATATGACACTGCGTAAGGACGAGTGTCTCTTATTAAATATTTATTTTTTACACTGAACGACATTGCATGTTCTTTTAAAGTCAGAAATATGATATTTGGTATCTAGAAGTTGCTTTAGAAAATCTCTTTATAAGAGCTATCCAACATCAACCAAATAATATTTATCTAACACAAATACAATAATGAGTATAACAAATCTAATTAGGGTTTATGATGGAGCAAACCTGAGGGTGAATGATAGAAATTATACTTTCAAGTTCTTCTAACAAATTTGAATATATGACTGTAGTTTTCATCGCCTTCTCAACCAGTCATAACAAAAGTAAAACACATTTTGAAATCACATGTGTCGACAAACGAAACACCACAGGTGTCGACAAACGAAGAAAAAAGAAGGTAGGAGAAAAAAACCTAGGGACAATGAATCTGGGATGAGGTCGAGCGAGGGTTGGGGGTAGGGGCATGGGAGTTATAACGAATCGTAGAAAGTGCAAACGTACCTCGCAGGTCGTGGTGGGGATTATCGAGTGAATTTAATAAAATGCACCCGTGCCTCCCTAATCAAACGACTGATTTCATGGCATGGTGTTGCGTCGCAGCCTCACCGCTGCGCCAAACAAATTCCATTGTTAGTTTCTTTTCGAAGTCTATTTATGATGGTTGCTTGTTTAAAGAATATTATGATAGTAGCTACTTTAGTGATTCTTAAATGTGTTAGCTGAATGAAGTGATTGCCAAACATAGATGCACATAGAGAAGGACGTAGAAGAAGAATTACAACTCCAACGTATTTGATGTATGAGTACTATAACTCGTACATAGCTCGATCTCCTTGCACGACATCATCATACATTGGTGATAGTTGTGTTAGGGAGTTGTTTGTAGGGCACCCAACAAGATTCAACAATATGTTTCATATGACATAACTCATATTTATCGATCTCTTAGAGGAATTACACAGGAATAATGGACTTCATGACTCCTCCAAGATGACTTGCAGAGAGATGTTATCAATAACCCTCCATATTTTATCACAGAATGAATCTATGAGAGGAGATATGGAGCGATTCCAACACTCATCAGAAACAAGCAATTGATATTTTTCAGTTGATTTAAATGCTCTAGTCAGTGTATCATCAAAGATTACAAAGCTAGATGACCCAACATTTGAAAGAGTTCTCATAGAGATTGTACATGACCTGCGATATATGCCATATAATTCTTTTTATTCATTAGTTTCAGATGTTAAATGAATTCGGTTATTTACATACCCTTATTAATTTTTTTAAAATTATATTAGAGTGATTGATGGAATGCATGTGGATGCACGTATATCGAATAATAAAGATACTGCATATTGAGCAATGTGGATCACCAACACAAAAAGTAATGGTTGTATGTAACTTCAACATGTGTTTTAATTTTGTTATAAGTGGTTGGGAAAATATTGCACATGACAGTTATATATTCTAATTTTCTACAATAACTTGTAAGTATAACTTTCCTCACCCACCCTTAGGTTTCCTCCACCATAAAGACTAGTTTAATATTTTTTTCAATGCAATACCAATTATTGTATTTGCGATAGATAAATATTATTTGCTCGATGTTAGATATCTCTTACAAAGAAAGTTTCTAAAGCTATTCCAGATACCAAATATCACATTCCCGACTTTGAAAGAGCCAGCAATGTTGCTTTGTGCACGAAAGAAATGTTTAACAAGAGATTCATTCTTACACAATGTCATTAAAATAACATTTCGGGTGTGGAAGAAAAATGGTTCATGCTGCGGAATACGTCGACATATCTGTTTCCTAAACAAGTGTAGATTGTGGTGGCCACAATGACTCTCCACAACTATATTCGACAGCATCCCTTAGACAATGACATTGACTTCAATAAGTTTGATGAAGATCATTCACATGTCCCTACAAGAGCGTTTAAACATCGCCTAAGACAATCTTTATCACACGCAGAAGATGAATTACTTGAGAGTTGAACTAGGGTGTGGAAGGTGCATGAAAGATGATAGAGTTGAGAGAGTGAATTATGGATGCCATTGTCAGCTGCTAAATAGACTAATTGTATTTTTTGTTGCTACTTTATTTATAACGTGGTGAAAGTTTTTATTGTTTATTGTATCAATGCTTTATCCAATAATCTATATTTTGAATTTCAATTTTATTTTTTCCTCTTTGCTTGTATTCTTTCTCACTTGGATGACGATGAGACAACTGAGGATATATGTAATATAAATTTTTATTACAAGTTTTATTTTTGGCTATTGAAGGTATATTGATGGTATATGATGAGATATTTGACCTTAAGGGTTCTTTTGGATAGTCTATATGTCGCTATTGGTTCTTGTCACACTTGAAAACTTAATGAAGCTAACCAAGTTCCTCTCTTTTTTCAGTTTTATGGCTTTTGAGGCTTTTTTAGATGGGTTTTTTTTTTTGTGATATGCATATGGTTCATATGAGTGTAGTATTACGTGGTTTAAAGACAACCTAAAACCCTTTTTTTATAAGACATGTTGTCTTATTGTAGTGACAAATTCATTGGTTTATACTATGTTATATGAGATTTCACATTTTAATAAAACTTGCATTGATTAATTATAATATTTTTTTTCAATAATATTACATCTAAGAATTTGTGATTTATTGTTTAAACATTCTGAAAAGACGAATTTGAGAATTTTCGGTACCTTCAGAGCTTTGTAATGCTTCTGTGGGCAACGGTGTTTTCTGCTTAGTTCGCGACAGCCACATAACAACGAGTGACAGTTTTAAAGATGTCCGAGGAGACGAACAGAAACCTTACTTCTTTAGGGGGGCAAATGAGTTGAAAGAATAGACGACTGATAGTGATCGGGTGTGGCGAGTTATCTTGAAGGACGACTTATCTCGTGACATAAACTAAGTGTATTTTAAAAAAATTATATTATCATATTATTAATAAATATTTTAATAGTTCTTTTGATAATTTTGATTGTCAAGTTACGGTTTTGTGAGATGTTTGTTTTATTTTGGTAAGGTCAAATTGGATATTTACTTTCAAGTATAGAACATATTACTGTGAACAATTATGTTATAAACAACACTATAGTACAGAGGTAGAAATACAATTTGTTCAGAAATAACTGCGACACACCTGTTTCAAAACTGCAGAAAACAAGCAGCAATTTTCGCGCAACAGCTTCCTGCTACAACTGTTGTGCATCAACTGCCCCAAACAGACCCTTGCAGAAAAATCATCTAGATGATTAGGTGATTTTTTTGAACTATAGAACCGATGTATTTATGCGTGTCACGATCAAACGAATGAGAATTTGATGTAAGGGTTGGTGTTTTACTGTAAAATTTGACATTTGAGTGAGAATTTGAATAATTTATGAAAGAGGGTGGTTGATTTTAAATTGTAAGTTTCCGATAGGTTTTATGTAATTGCTCCTAAGATAAAAGATTGATTTGATTTAAATTTATTTAAAATTATCTGTATAGCTATTGAAATAGTAAATAAAATAAAAAATAAAATAAGGTTTGTTTAATTAGTTGTATGCTATATTAAATACCAAATAGGAGACTATAACTTTTGAAAATATAGTATTGCCAAAATGAGCAAAACATTAAAATGGAAAATATAGTAAATATTATAAACAATTAATTAATTAATACGACTTTTGAATAATTATTTCAGAGGTATAAATTGAACACAACACTTGTTCGACTCAAAATTAGTTTGTTAAAATTAATTGGAAAAAAATAGATGTAGAGTGTTGGATTCGAACATGGATCAAATGTATATAAAAAAATACACATAATTACATTACTGCACGGCCTGTTATGACTTAAATATATATATATATATATATATATATATATATATANGGTACCTGGCAGCAGATCGTTGACTAAACAATTGCATGTACCCTTAAAATTAACATCGAATCTGAATGTGCTACGACGGGGAGCTTGGAGCAAACACCGTGGGCAGCACGACGAGGACACATAAAGGAACAACTTCGAGATAGATCTACAACAGTATAACAAGTTCACATCAGCTAAGCATTTTCCTTAGTTTAAATAACAACCCATAGGACTTCGAGGTAGTCTACTTAGCGCGACATAAATTATCACATATTATCTTTAGGTTTTTGCACAACCCTTTTGTGAAATTATAAGTCCTAACACTTTTAGGATTCCGAGGTTACCGTACAGTACGGTGTAAATCTTCTTATTTTTCTAGGTCATTTGTACGATCAAATATCATGCGGATGTAAGTTCTAAATTCTAAAGCAAATTGCAGGATTAAACATTGAATAACATCATTTCAAAAACATAAAGCCAAACAATAGGATAATTGGGAGGTCACTGGAGTTTTCTCTGGATCTGTGATATTCTCTACCCTTCGCTCTTTTGGATTCTTTAAAATAACTGTTCTTATTTGAGTCACTCCCGTTTGATTTTCCCGTGTCCAATGTTGGAAGCCTAAAATTTGAAATCTGGAAGGTAAAACAACTGATCTTAATTGAGAGTTTTTTTTAAGTGACCCCAATTATTTAAGATGTAATTAACTATGAAGGTTTGATTCTATAGGGAACTTAGAATCCAGGTAAAATAAACCTTATATAATCCTTATATTAGGTAAAGGAACTTTCCGGTCATACATAAAAGGTTTTGCAGACCAAACGGATGTCACAAACTTCTTAGTTTAGGTAGTTGAGCCCACTGTTAAGTGATATGCTTATTTTTCGGGATGATGTATTACTTGTGGTATCGCGCTCAACCGTACAAACTGTTTAATATGTGAGACTCGTTTGGTCTCATTTTTTTTTTAAAATTAAAATGTTGCTTTCAAAAATCATATTTATATTAAAACTATTTTTCATATTTTACAAAAAAAAAATCATTCTTTCCTTTCAAAAAAATATTGGCCGACAATAAGATGAGTTTTACAAAACTCGGTACCATTGACAGTTCTGTTGGCATTTATTGTAGCTGGCCATGTGACTATCTTGAAGGTGTTCATCGGCGAATAACCCTGAACACGTGCTATTCGCGAACAACGAGCCTCGTTGACAGTCCTACTACCAAACATCCCTTATAATTCTCACGTATTGAATGACGCGGCAACCTACTTCGCGTTAATCTATTATTTGAGCCAATTCTATTATCTTTCCCTTATAAATGTTTGTATGCATTATGCATGACATNGGGGGTTGATCGGCGATTAACCCTGAACACGTGCTATTCGCGAACAACGAGCCTGGTTGACAGTCCTCCTACTACCAAACATCCCTTATAATTCTCACGTATTGAATGACGCGACAACCTACTTCGCGTTAATCTATTATTTGAGCCAATTCTATTATCTTTCCGTTATAAATGTTTGTATACATTATGCATGACATGCACGTCCATCAACAACAAATACTTCAACCAAAGTCTTTTGTTGTGCATACTTCAGTGCACAATTGATATCTTTTATAATATTATATAAGGAGATTTGCATACATGCCATTCCATTCCTATGTATTTTCCATTCAGATCTTCAACTTTTACATACATTACCATCTTATTTATACGTGAAAAGGTGTATTTCAGTTTTTTAAAGTTACTGTGGTGGCATTTTTGATGTGATATATAAATGTAAAAAATAAAATTTAGGGGTTATATAATATGTAAATAGGTGTTATATAATATGCAGATGCCCTCTATTATATATCTACCTTAGGTGAGCATGCTTGTATGATGTATCTCACTTTACTTTTTTATTCATTTATGGCATCAATATACTGAATTGATTTCATGTCTTTTCTGCAGGGTGACTGGGTTGTTTCATGACATTGACGAGCCTTCCAATTTTCTTGGCCGTTGACGACGCTGTGAATGAAAATGTGAGTTTAGTCTGTAATACATTGTTTTAGTAAGGTTGTAAATGAGTTGAGCTTGGCTAAACTTTGACTCGAGCTCGAGTTCAATTCCACGAGTTTGAGGTGGCTGACGAGCAGTGTTGTTTATTATAATAGTAAGGGTCTGTTTGGCGCAACTGCATCTTATTAAAAAACTGCTACAACGAAGCTGTTTGTTTGTGTTTTTTTACAGTTTTACAACAGTTGCAGTTGTTTTTGAACAAATGACTTTTATGCATTTGTATTATATTGTTGTTTATAGTAGAAATGTTCCTACTAGCATATTCTATACTTTAAAATAAATATCCAATTTAAACTTTTCAAAATAAAGAGACACCTCATAAAATTGTACTACGACAATCAAAATTAAATAAATAAATAAATAAATGTTAATTGTATGATAATATTGTTTTTAAAATATATTTCATTTTTGTCACAAGATAAACTATACTACAAGGAAGCTCTCAACGCTCAATCATTGTCACCTGTCGATTCCTCTAGCCCACTTAAAGAAGTTAACTTTTTGTTCTCCTTGGACATATGTAAAACTGTTTTTCGTAGTTATGTACCTGTCGCGAAGTAAACATGAAACATTATGATTCACAGCAGCAGTACAATGCTCTGGAGTTACTATAAATTCTAGAGCTCATTTTTTTTTTCAAGGTTTTAAACAATAAAGCACAAATCTTTATGTGTAATATTATCGGAAAAAAATATTATAATTAATCAATGCAAGTTTTACTAAATTGTATGGTATTATAGAACATAGTATAAACAAATGAATCTGTCACTATAAGAAAACAAAAGATCTTACAAAAAGAAAATGTTTTTGATTGCCTTTAAATTACATAATACCGAGCTTCTATGTGTCACGCATACATATCACAGAAAAAGCTATCTAGAAGTTTCAAAAGTCATCATTTAAACAATCTTCATTGGAATTTCACATGTGATAAGAGCCAATAACGACATGTGATAAAAGCCAATANCAGATCTTATAAAAAGAAAATGTTTTTGATTGCCTTTAAATTACATAATACCAAGTTTATATGTGTCACGCATACATATCACAAAAAAAGTTATCTAGAAGTTTCAAAAGTCATATCATTTAAACAATCTTCATTGGAATTTCACATGTGATAAGAGCCAATAACGACATGTGATAAAAGCCAATAACGCACGTAGATGCACGTATATTGAATAATAAAGATATTGCATATTGGGCAATGTGGATCACCAACACAAAAAGTAATGGTTATATGTAACTTCAACATGTGTTTTAATTTTGTTATAACTAGTTAGGAAAACAGTGCACACAACAATCAGATATNGAGCCAATAATGCACATAGATGCACGTGTATCGAATAATAAAGATATTGCATATTGGACAATGTGGATCACCAACACAAAAAGTAATGGTTGTATGTAACTTCAACATGTGTTTTAATTTTGTTATAACTAGTTAGGAAAACAGTGCACACAACAATCAGATATTCTAATTTTCCACAATAACTTTTAAATATAACTTTCCTCACCCACCCTTAGGTTTGCTCCACCATAAAGCCTAGTTTAATATTTTTTTCAATGCAATACCAATTATTGTATTTGTGATAGATAAATATTATTTGCTCGATGTTAGATATCTCTTACAAAGAGAGTTTCTAAAGTTATTCTAGATATCGAATATCACATTCTCGACTTTGAAAGAGCCAGCAATGTTGCTTGGGGAACGAAAAAAATGTTTAACAAGAGATTGATTCTTACACAATGTCATTAAAAGAACATTTCGGGTGTGGAAGAAAAATGGTTCATACTACGGAATACACCCACATATCCGTTTCCTAAACAAGTGTAGATTGTGGTGGCCACAATGACTCTCCACGACTATATTCGACAGCATCCCTTACACAGTGACATTGACTTCAATAAGTTTGATGAAGATCATTCACATGTCCCTACAAGAGCGTTTAAACATCGCCTAAGAAAATCTTTATCACACGCAGAAGATGAATTACTTGAGAGTTGAACCTAGGGTGTGGAATGTGCATGAAAGATGATAGAGTTTAGAGAGTGAATTATGGATGTCATTGTCAGCTGCTAAATAGACTAATTGTATTTTTTGTTGCTACTTTATTTATAATGTGGTGAAAGTTTTTGTTGTTTATTGTAGCGATGCTTTATCCAATAATCTATATTTTGAATTTCAATTTTATTTTTTGCTATTTGTTTGTATTCTGTCCCACTTCGATGCCAATGATACAACTACGAATATATGTAATATAAATTTTTATTACAAGTTTTATTTTTGGCTATTGAAGGTATATGATGAGATATTTGATCTTAAGGGTTCTTTCAGATAGTCTATATGTTGATATTGGTTCTTGTCACATGTGAAAACTTAATGAAGCTAACCAAGTCCCAATATCGACACATCTTGGCTATTGATACGCTCAAACTAGATATTTACTTTCAAGTATAGAATGTATTACTGTGAACCATTATGTCATAAACAACACATAATACGGGGGTAGAAATGCAATTTGTTCAAAAATAACTGTGACACACCTGTTTTAAAACTAAAAAAACAAGCAGCAGTTTCTGCGCAGCAGCTTCCTGCCACAACTGCTGCGCAACAACTGTCCCAAACAGACCCTTGTAGAAAAATCATCTAGATGATTAGATGATTTTTTTGAACTATAGAACCGATGTATTTATGCGTGCCACGATCAAACCAATGAGAATTTGATGTAAGGGTTGGTGTTTTACCATAAAATTTNTATGTGAAAACTTAATGAAGCTAACCAAGTTCCAATATCGACACATCTTGGCTATTGATACGCTCAAACTAGATATTTAATTTCAAGTATAGAATATATTACTGTGAACTATTATGTCATAAACAACACATAGTACCGGGGTAGAAATGCAATTTGTTCAGAAATAGCTCCAACACACCTGTTTTAAAACTAAAAAAAAACAAACAGCAGTTTCTGCGCAGCAGCTTCCTGCCACAACTGCTGCGCAACAACTGCCCCAAACAGACTCTTGTAGAAAAATCATCTAGATGATTAGGTGATTTTTTTGAACTATAGAACCGATATATTTATGCGTGCCACGATCAAACCAACGAGAATTTGATGTAAGGGTTGGTGTTTTACCATAAAATTTGACATTTGAGTTAGAATTTGAATAATTTATGAAAGAGGGTGGTTGATTTTAAATTGTTAAGTTTCGGATAGGTCTTATGTAATTGCACCTAAGATAAAAGATTGATTTGATTTAAATTTATTTAAAATTATCTGTATAGCTATTGAAATAGTAAATAAAATAAAAAATAAAATAAGGTTTGTTTAATTAGTTGTATGCTATATTAAATACCAAATAGGAGACTGCAAATTTTGAAAATATAGTATTGCCAAAGTGAGCAAAACATTAAAATGGAAAATATAATAAATATTATAAACCATTAATTAATTAATACAAATTTTGAATAATTATTCGAGAGGTATAAAACAAACACAACACGACTTCGGCTTGAAACTGACTTGTTAAATTTAACTGGAAAAAATGAATGTAGCGTGCTTGATTCAAACATGAATCAAATGTATGAAAAAAAGTACACATAATTACATTACCACTCGTATAAATAATTATATGAAACAAGCTGAACAAGAGCGAAATGAGCCGAACAAGAACGGTTTTGGAACAAAATTTTTTGGCAGCCCTACCCATGCATTGCCTAATTTGGCTGATTTATTTTATGTTTAATTATAAATGTATTATCTGATGCTGACGATGATGCAGCTTATTATATTTCAAACNCCCAATGACACTGGGTTCTCGAATATTTAGACACATGACACGGGCTCTCATCAGGGGGCCTAACGCATGAGAAATCGATATTTGTGTTTCTACCAAATGCCGATGTCCTTTTTACACACAATATATATATATATATATATATATATATATANCTACTTATAAACATGTTTTATGAAAGGTTGTATTAGCACATAAAACCATATTAATCATCAAAATGAACCATAACATATGTTTTTCTATTTTAGTGCTCACAGTTTGAATTAAAAGAGTAGAGGAATGCTTTGTTCATATCTGAACAAATTTCCTGGATCAACTACACTTTTCACTCGTGCCAACCTTTTGAAATTATCTTTGAAATACTTTTCACCCCAAACACTAGCTTCCAAATAAGTTGTGTTCCCTTCTCCATTAACACCCAAATCCAAATCTCTGTAATTAAGATAAGCACCTCTTGGATTTTTGGAAACATAAGGTGTCATAAACTCATAAAACTTTCTCATCCATTTCAAGTACTTTTGTGTTGTTTCCATCCCATCTTCAGTCCATTGAGCAATATATTGTATATTGTACAAGCTTCCCTTTCTATGAGGAAATGGAGTTTCAGTTTCAGAGATTTCAGCTACCATTCCACTTAAAGGGCCAATAATCATCATGAGCCAATAATCCCCCTCAAGAAGAAATCTAAATATTTTCTTCCATTCTTCTTCATTTATTGGTTTTGTTAAAAAATCCGATTTGTTCTTGAAGGATGTTGTGTTCGACCATGGCTTTCTATCAAGTAGGACATTTANTTTCTGATGCATTTTTTAGCCCTATAATGAGAGTCTGCGCCATGTGCTTAAAATTACAGAGCACCCGCGCCACGGTTGGATCGAACCTTAAGGGGACTTACAGTGACCCCGCCAGACTCGCGACACACAAACACACACACACAGATATATATATATATACATATATATATACATATATATATATACATACATATAGTGTCGCAAGCCGTGGTCTGTTGGTTGACGGGGTTCACTGTAAGTCCCATTTGGTTATGTGTTCGATCCCCAATGATACTGAGTTCTCGAATATTTAGACACATGACACGGGCTCTCATCAGGGGGCCTAACGCATGAGAAATTGATATTTGTGTTTCTGCTAAATGCCGATTTCCTTTTTACACAAAAATAATTATATATATATATATATA
>JXCR01041071.1:37307-48574 GCA_002079205.1 Phalaenopsis hybrid cultivar
GCAGGAAATCCAAGAACTCTACTCTTCATAGCAATGGCATAATAAAGTTCTCCTAAAGTAGCGCCAACTTGAACCCAAGCTGTGTTCCTTGATGAATCAATAGTTATAGAGCTAAACTTTTGGAGGTCAATTATTACAAAGGCATTTCTTAAAGTTGATGCATATGAGAGGCCCTCGTAGTCATGGCCACCACTACGAATTCTTAAGAGGATATTGTGTGTTTTTGAGCATGAAACAACGGATTGAACATGGGATTCTTGCTTTGGGGTGAGGATGACGAGTGGTTTGGGGGATTTAGTTAGAGTTCTGAGGTTTTGGATGGAGGAGTAGAGAAGGGCTGTGTAGTTTTTGTTGGCTCGGGTGAAGATGAGATCGGAAGGGAAGGAAGAGAAGTTGAGGCAATTGAGAAAGGATGGTTGGGTTGAAGTGAGAGTGTTCGGGCTGCGGGAATGGGAAGGGAAGGATAAGAGGAAGAGACAGAGAAAGAGAAGAGTAATGGAAAGGAAGAGAGGGGACATCATTTCTTTCCTTCTTCAATGAAAGAGCATTAGGGATATTGCCTTTTTTATAGAGTTTTGATGATAAGAGCTTAGGATATTGTGAAGTATAAAAATAAATTGATGTGAAGAGAGTGAACACTTCTATTGTTTTACTTAATGCATGCAATGATTGTAGGCATTTAGATAAACTATCTTTCAAATGTCTACAATGGAAAGAACAAAAATATCACCTTCATAGTCCTTTCTTTCATTAACAACAAAAATATGAATATATTTAATTGATGAATAAATGATTGTAGGATCTAACAATTTTTTTTTTCTTAAAATATCACCATCATACAGCATTAATATTTTTTATGACCATTTGCATACATACCCTTTAATTTTCATGCATTTACATATCTAATACGTAAAATTGAATTCNGATTTTTGGGTTGAAGTGAAAGTGTTTGGGCCACGTGAATGGGAAGGGAAGGGTAAGAGGAAGAGAAAGAGGAAGAGAAGAGTAATGGAAAGTAAGAGATGGGATATCATTTCTTTCCTTCAATGAAATAGTGTTAGGGATATGACCTTTTTTATAGAGTTTTGATGATAAGAGCTTAGGATATTGTGAAGTATAAAAATAATTTGATGTGAAGAGAGTGAACACTTCTATTGTTTTACTTAATGCATGCAATGATTGTAGGCATTTAGATAAACTATCTTTCAAATGTCTACAATGGAAAGAACAAAAATATCACCTTCATAGTCCTCTCTTTCATTAACAACAAAAATATGAATATATTTAATTGATGAATAAATGATTGTAGGATTTAACAATTTTTTTTTCTTAAAATATCACCATCATATTGCATTAATATTTTTTTATGACCATTTGCATACATACCCTTTAATTTTCATGCATTTACATATCTAATACCCAAAATTGAATTCTTACATTTATATCGCTCAAATCTTTCACATCAAACATAGAAAATATCAATATTTTAACTTTAAAATGTGAAATACATATACATCTTCAGATAAGATTGATATATATATATATATATATATATATATATATATATATATATATATATATANATCTCATTTTACCAAAATTAAAGATTCATTATGAATGCGTAATGTTTTATCTTAAAATTTCAATTTTTTTTTATAATGATGCCATCCAAACAATCTTTATGATCATATATATAAAATTTCAGGAAGATTTACATANTTGGATTTAAGGGGTATGTATGTAAATTTTCTAATTTCTTTAACCACTTTTGGTCAAATAATTTGAAAAGCATTAAAATAAGTCTACTCTAACATTAGAAAATTACACAAATATTATATACAATATTATATATTATCCTCATCAATCAACATCTCATTTTNTTAAATACATTGGATTTAAGGGGTATGTATGTAAATTTTCTAATTTCTTTGACCACTTTTGGTCAAATAATTTGAAAAGCATTAAAATAAGTCTACGCTAACATTAGAAAATTACACAAATATTATATACAATATTATATATTATCCTCATCAATCAACATCTCATTTTTCCAAAATTAAAGATTCATTATGAATGCGTAATGTTTTATCTTAAAATTTCAATTTTTTTTTTTTATAATGATGCCATCCAAACAATCTTTATGATCATATATATAAAATTTCAGGAAGATTTACATATCTACCACCTAAATTTTAATTTTTACATATATGTTAGGTTACCTATATATTAAAAGATATTTAATCTTCTGAAAATTAAAATATTTTTTTAAGTGATATACAAGATTTTGATGGCATAAATGTAAAAAATTTATGTATAAATTAGAAAAAACTTTGCTTTTTGTAACATTTTATGCAGGCCACAAGAAATACTTCCGTACGTNATTTTTTTAAGTAATATAAAAGATTTCGATGGCATAAATGTAAAAAAATTATGTATAAATTAGAAAAAACTTTGCTTTTTGTAACATTTTATGCAGGCCACAAGAAATACTTCCGTACGTAATACGTACGCAGAGTTGCTTACATATTAGGTTATTCGGAGGGTACAACTATGTTACACTTAGGTTATACCCCTTGTAATTCTTCCTGTAACATATGTGTAACCTACTTGTACTCTCCGAATAACCTAATATGTACGCAAATATTTCTCACCATGTAGTAGGGTGTAAACAAGGCGAGTTGAGGGAAAAAAAATTGCGTACGATAGACGTACTCAAATTTGCGTACGATATTGGGGTTATATCGAGGGTATAAGGGGGTTGCATCNATACGCAGAGTTGCTTACATATTAAGTTATTCGGAGGGTACAACAATGTTACACTTAGGTTATACCCCTTGTAATTCTTCCTGTAACATATGTGTAACATACTTGTACCCTCCAAATAACCTAATATGTACGCAAATATTTCTCACCATGTAGTAGGGTGTAAACGAGGCGAGTTGAGGGAAAAAAATTTGCGTACGATAGACGTACTCAAATTTGCGTACGATATTGGGGTTATATCGAGGGTATAAGGGGGTTGCATCCGCGGTATAACCCCTTGTAACCTCTCTGTAACCTAAAATAAGTTTCGCGTTTTTGTTATCATATATTAGGAATTTATTAGTATGTTACAGATAAGTTACAGAAGGTTACAGGGAGGTTACAAGGGGTTATACCGCGGATGTAACCCCTTTGTAGTATAACCTCAATATCGTACGCAGCGCTGCGTACGTGACGTACGTCTATCGCACGCAAATTTTTTCCGAGTTTAGGAGCTTGAGATCGGCTTCATCTTGAGCTTGATTAATTAATCGACTTCAAGCTCGTGTTAAAGCGTAATTTATGAGTTCGAGCCGGCTCACAAGGCGGCTAATTTAGCATAAAAGAGAAATTTTTTTTAATTTAAGCTAATATTATAATTAAATGATAAAAAATGTAAAAATATCAGTTCTTAAATATTTTAANATAACCCCTTTATAGTATAACCTCAATATCGTACGCAGCGTTGGGTACGTGACGTACGTCTATCGCACACAAATTTTTTCCGAGTTTAGGAGCTTGAGATCGGCTTCATCTTGAGCTTGATTAATTAATCGACTTCAACCTCGTGTTAAAGCTTAATTTATGAGTTCGAGCCGGCTCACAAGGCGGCTTATTTAGCATAAAAGAGAAAATTTTTTTAATTTAAGCTAATATTATAATTAAATGATAAAAAATGTAAAAATATCAGTTCTTAAATATTTTAANATTAGTTAGAGTTCTAAGGTTTTGGATGGAGGAGTAGAGAAGGGCTGTGTAGTTTTTGTTGGCTCGGGTGAAGATGAGATCGGAAGGGAAGGTAGAGGACTTGAGGCAATTGAGATAGGATTGTTGGGTTGAAGTGAAAGTGTTCGGGCTGCGGGAATGGGAAGGGAAGGGTAAGAGGAAGAGACAGAGAAAGAGAAGAGTAATGGAAAGGAACAGAGGGGACATCGTTTCTTTCCTTCTTCAATGAAAGAGCATTAGGGATATTGCCTTTTTTTTATAGAGTTTTGATGATAAGAGCTTAGGATATTGTGAAGTATAAAAATAATTTAATGTGAAGAGAGTGAACACTTCTATTGTTTTACTTAATACATGCAATGATTGTAGGCATTTAGATAAACTATCTTTCAAATGTCTACAATGGAAAGAACAAATGTATCACCTTCATAGTCCTTTCTTTCATTAACAACAAAATTATGAACATATTCAAGTGATGAATAAATGATTGTAGGATCTAACAAATTTTTTTTTCTTAAAATATCACCATCATACTGCATTAATAAATTTTTATGACCATTTGCATACATACCCTTTAATTTTCATGCATTTACATATCTAATACGTAAAATTGAATTCTTACATTTATACCGCTCAAATCATTCACATCAAACATAGAAAATATCACTATTTTAACTTAAAAATGTGAAATACATATACATCTTCAGATAAGATTGACATAGAGAGAGAGAGAGAGAGAGAGAGAGAGAGAGAGAGAGAGAGAGATTAAAGTTTAGGCGTTTGATATGTAAATACAAAGGATTTAAGGGGTATGTTGTAAATTTTCTAATTTCTTATTGTAATGTTATGTAACGTGACCACTTTTGGTCAAATAATTTGAGATGCATTAAAATAAGTTTACTCAAACAATACAAAATTACACAAATATTATATACAATATTACATATTATCCTCATCAATCGACATCTCATTTTACCAAAATTAAAGATTCATTATGAATGCGTAATGTTTTATTTAAAATTTCAGTTTTTTTTTTCTCAATCAATGAAATTATTATAATGATGCCATCCAAACAATCTTTATGATCATATATATAAAATTTCAGGACTATTTACATATGTAATTAGAAAAATTCAGGGAGGTTACAAAGGGTTATACCGTGGATATAACCCCCTTGTACCCTTGGTATAACATCAATATCGTACGCAACGCTGCATACGTCTATTGCACGTAAACTTTTTCTGAGCTGAGGAGCTTGAGATCGGCTTCATCTTGAGCTTGATTAATTAATCGATTTCAAGCTCGAGTTAAAGCGTAATTTATGAGTTCGAGCCGGCTCACGAGGCGGCTTATTTAGCATAAAAGAGAAAAAATTTTTAATTTAAGCTAATATTATAATTAAATGATAAAAAATGTAAAAATATCAGTTCTTAAATATTTTAAATAATTTAAAGTAAAATATTTTTATATTAGAAGTTAATTTGGATTTACTAAACTCATTTACCTTAAACTTGTTTGGCAGTGAATTTGATAAATCCAATTAAAATTTGTCAAATTATTTGGCGAATTCTGTAAGGATTTAAGAGAGTTAGATTTGTTTGAATGCGGGCACATAATTAAATTTTGATTTTTTTTCATTATAAAAGGTAAAAATTAATTATTAAATCTAATTATATTTTATTTAGTTTTTATTTTGAATTATACTAATTAATAATTAACTATTCACCGAACTAATTNCGTTTGAATGCGGGCACATAATTAAATTTTGATTTTTTTTTCATTATAAAAGGTAAAAATTAATTATTAAATCTAATTATATTTTTATTTAGTTTTTATTTTGAATTATACTAATTAATAATTAACTATTCACTGAACTAATTGGTTACTAAATTTTTTTAAATTTTAATTATATTTAAGTAATAGTTAAACATTTTTAATTAATAATTAATAATTTATTTAATATACTGATTAGTAATTACTTAGAATGTTATTGAATAAATAAAGTTAATATAATTCATTTTTATTCATTAATTTTTAAATAGTCACATATAAATCTATTTAATTATAATTAATTTGAAAATATATCAATTTATTATTATTTTTTGCTAACTTAAATTAATAAAGAATTAATTTAATAAAAGTAAATTACAATCATAAACCTATCTTCCACTTCTCTATCCTCTTGCCTCGAAACTCTCGCCTATGTCTCCTCTCCCTCTCCCAATTTCGCCCAATTCTCCGTGCTCTCGGTTTCGCTCAATCAAATTCTCGCGATACATCGATGATTAGAACTATCTCAAAAGTCAATGATAGGATCGCGGCGTACAAAAACTACCGAAACTCCCAACTTTCTCCTCCTCTATATCTCGCTCGAAATCCTACTCTAAATCATTTACCACCAGACAAGGCCTTATCTCGGATAATAATGAACTCAACTGCCTTATCTAACATATAGTGAAATCACCACATTATTTCATATCATAAAGAATCAATCTCCTTATCTCAGATCAAGATGATGACCTCTCCTATCTCTTATCATAATGAACTCATTTCTCTCATCTCAGATGATAATGAAGCCACCTCTNAATCTGAACAGATTACTCGATCAACTTTAGTCTTCACCTGTGCCAACCTCTTGAAATTACCGTTAAAATACTTCTCACCCCAAACACTAGCTACCATGTAACTTGTGTTCCCTTCTCCATTAACACCCAAATCCAAATCTCTGTAATTAAGATAGGCACTTCTTGGATTTTTTGAAACATAACGAGCCATAAACTCGTAGAACTTTCTCATCCACATCAAATGCCTCTGCGTTGTTTGAACCCCGTTTTCAGACCATTGAGTAAGATATTGGATATCATACAAACTTCCCTTTCTATAAGGATATGTAGTTTCAGTTTATGAGACTTCAGCTACCATTCCTCCTAAAGGATCAATAATCATCATAATCTGTTGATCAGTCCCCTCAAGAAGAAACCTAAAGATCTCCTTCCATTCTTCTTCATTTATTGGCGTCGTTAAAATATCTGATTTGTTCTTGAAGATGTTGTATTTGATAGTGGCTTTCTATCAAGTAGGACAGTTAAAGGTGCAGTCGAAGAGAAACCAACATTGTTTAGAACAGATTCAATCCAACTCATTTCAGTACAACCTGTTTCCTTCAAATCTAGTAATGGAAAGCTTTGTTCTAAGATGGAAACAAGTTCTTGTTCTTGACCAAGGAACAAGGAGTTGAAAGTGGCTTGAAGTGTTGTTTTTGTATTGTCTACACTCACTGTTTGCAAGATTAATTGCAAAAATATTCTTTTATCAATATTGTAAGCTATATTCTGGTACTTACTGACTAATTTTGTTGCACCTTCTTCTAATGTTTTTGACAGGTAAAGACTATAACCTGTTTAAAATTTTTAATTATTTAAAAATGTAAGGATAAGCATTTTTAATGATGCAATTTGATGAGATTTTATTAATAAGAAAAAGTGAAAATAAACAATAACCAAGAAAGTGTTTGAGTCTTAATTTGTATTTTTTATTTTTATTGTGAATATATAATTGATTACACACTAACCTTTGGGATTGAAGATTCATTTGAGATGATAGCAATTATCTGTAAAACTTGCAGTGGCATTCTGTGTGAAAAAGTTGTCTTAGATCTCAGCTTTTTAATAACTAGTACTCTAGTTGATTTGGTTGTGACGTGCACTTTCTTAAAAAAATAAAATAAAATAAAATAAAATAATAATAATAATAATAATAATAATAATAATAATTAAATTTAATAAAAAAATATATGAAAAAATTTTTAAAATAAAATGCACCCTCAATGCATTCCTTGTAGAGCTCAAAGAACCGATCTCTACATTTTCTTGAAGTTAAAGACCATATAAGAAAATCATTATCTATGAAATTTATGTTTGAGGAGTTAATACCAAAATCTGATCTTTTAATCCTTATGTGCCAAAAGAGTTGAAATAATAAGCACAAATTATAATTACATTTAAATACCAAATGAAAGAAAATCAACTCCTATTTATTTACAACACCTAAATTATAATTTTTGCATACATGTTACCTTATCTATGAATGAAAAGGTGTATTACACTTTTTAAAAGTTAAAATAATGATTTTTTTATGTGATATGAAAGATTAGGGTGGTTTAAATTTAAAAATTAAAATTGTTGTGTCAGATATTTAAATNTATAATAATAGTAATAATAATTAAATTTAATAAAACATATATGAAAAATGATTTTAAAATAAAATGCACCCTTGAATGCATTCCTTCTAGAGCTCAAAGAACTAATGTCTACATTTTCTTTAAGTTAAAGACCATCTAAGAAAATCATTATCTATGAAATTTATGTTTAAGGAGTTAATACCAAAATCTGATCTTTTAATCCTTATGTGCCCAAAAGAGTTGAAATAATAAGCACAAATTATAATTACATTTAAATACCAAATGAAAGAAAATCAACTCCTATTTATTTACAACACCTAAATCATAATTTTTGCAAACATGTTACCTTACCTATGAATGAAAAGGTGTATTACACTTTTTAAAAGTTAAAATAATGAATTTTTTATGTGATATGAAAGATTAGGGTGGTTTAAATTTAAAAATTAAAATTGTTGTGTCAGATATTTAAATACTATTGAAATTTGATACTATATATGTAAATGCCTCAAAAATTAATTTTAAAATCTCACATTTGGTGGAACTTGAACAAGCTTTATCTTATAAGAGAAAATGACTCCAAAGCTTGCTCTTCCACCTCCTCTCAAAGCCCAGAAAAGGTCTTCGGCCATGGCTTCTCTATCAAGAACTTCACCTTCTGCATTCACAATTCTAACATCAATGATATTGTCAATTGCAATACCATAAGCTCTCATAATAGTGCCCAATCCTTCACCAATAAAATGACCTCCAACGCCCACAATATAGCAAGAACCTGCAGAAAACCCAACAATTCTACTCTTTATAGCAATAGCATAATAAAGTTCTCCTAAAGTAGCACCAGCTTGAACCCAAGCTATGTTTACTGATGAATCAATAATTATAGAACTAATTTTTTGTAGGTCAATGATTACAAATGAATCAGTAAAAGTTAAAGCATAAGAGAGTCATTCGTAATCATGGCCTCCACTACGAATTTTTAAGAGGATGTTCAGGGTTTTTGAGTAGGAAACAATGGATTGGATGTGAGATTCAATAGTCGGGGTGAGGATAATGAGAGGTTTTGGGGATTTTGTTAGGGTTCTACAGCTTAGAAAGGTAGAGAAGAAAAGGGTTGTGTAATTTTTATTCATTGGGGTGAAGATGAGTTCAGAGGGGAAGGAAGAGAGTTGAGGCAATTGAGAAAAGATTGTTTGGTTGAATTGAGGGTGTTTAGGTTGAGTGAATGGGAAGGGAGGGGAAATAGGAAGAGAAAGAAGTCGCAAAGGAGAAGAGTAACAATAAATGAGAGAGAGGACTTCATTTATTTTCTTCTTTTGTACTTAGGTTTTGCTTGTTCTTAAAATTTTGGGGATTACTTCACCTTTTATAGAGTTTTGATTACAAGACTTAAATATATCGAAGTTTAAGTAAGTTCATATCATGTGGGTTGAAAGTTTGTATTATTTTATTTATAAATATGNTGTGAGGATAATGAGAGGTTTTGGGGATTTTGTTAGGGTTCTACGGCTTAGAAAGGTAGAGAAGAAAAGGGTTGTGTAATTTTTATTCATTGGGGTGAAGATGAGGTCAGAGGGGAAGGAAGAGAGTTGAGGCAATTGAGAAAAGATTGTTTGGTTGAATTGAGGGTGTTTAGGTTGAGTGAATGGGAAGGGAGGGGAAATAGCAAGAGAAAGAAGTCGCAAAGGAGAAGAGTAACAATAAGTGAGAGAGAGGACTTCATTTATTTTCTTCTTTTGTACTTAAGTTTTGCTTGTTCTTAAAATTTTGGGGATTACTTCCCCTTTTATAGAGTTTTAATTACAAGACTAAATATATCGAAGTTTAAGTAAGTTCATATCATGTGGGTTGAAAGTTTGTATTATTTTATTTATAAATATGNGTAACAGACCTCTCCTATCTCTTATCATAATAAACTCATTTCTCTCATCTCAAATGATAATGAAGCCACCTCTCTTATCTTAGTGATAAGTGGTTCTTATCTCGGTGAGAAGTGGAAGTATATATCAAAATTAGTACATAAATAAATAACTAATCATGACAGATGCACCGAGGGGTGTAAATTTGTCGAGTCAAGCTCGAGCCACTCTCGGCTAAAACTTGAGATTGAGCTTGTCGAGCAATGAGAGAAAATAATATTTACTTATGGTATTTTTATAATAAAATGACAAATATAATGAGCAATTATAAGAGATATAATAAGAAATCACATATTATAAAATATTATATATATATATATATATTTATTTAATTTTTTTATACTTAAAAGATAAAGTCTTCAAATTTAATATATTTGGAGTAGATTTTATATAATATTTTTTTTAAAACAAGCTGGTTCATAAGTCAACGAGTTGAGTCAGGGCTAGCTTGAGTTGGCTTGTTAGCGTATCGAGCTCAGTTCACCAGCCACTTATCGAGCTAAGCTCGAGCCCGCTCATGAGTCGGCTTGACTCACTTACACCCATTGTCTTGGATTGTTAGAATCAATGTTTTGTAAATTAATTATATGAAATAAATAGTTTAAATTTAATTAGAAGTAGACTAGGAGACCGAAAATAATAAACAATTGCACATGATCATTTGGGTACTAATTATTACTCTTAAAAATTAATTATAGGAGTAATTAAGAGTTGTTAAATAGTATTTTAACATTCTGATGTTACTACTGCCCTATTTTGATTTTAGAAGAAGCATGTATGTAATATTGGAGAGATCATTAGGATCATATAATGATTTAACTTAATATAATAAAAATAATATATAAAATGAGTTATAAAATGTTTGGCAGGAAGTTCATGAAATAGCTATTCAGGCAAAAGAGAACATACCATATATCTAACTAATATGCAAATTAAGAAAAAAAGAGTTTATTTGTTCAATTACATAGAGTTTGGCTCAAAATTTAAGATTAATTAGTTGTTAATAATATGATTAGTTTAAAAATTGAAACTATTTATTTTCAATTTTGTTCTCATAGTTGCTAATCATATATAAACATATTTTATATATTGGTATGTTAGCACATATAAAACCATCTTATTTTTCACATAAAAAAGACCCAAATTTCTTATAACAATGCTCACAAGTTTAATTCAAAAGTGTAGAGGAATGCTTTGTTCATATCTGAACAGATTACTCGATCAACTTTAGTCTTCACCTGTGCCAACCTCTTGAAATTACCGTTAAAATACTTCTCACCCCAAACACTAGCTACCATGTAACTTGTGTTCCCTTCTTCATTAACACCCAAATCCAAATCTCTGTAATTAAGATAGGCACTTCTTGGATTTTTTGAAACATAACGAGCCATAAACTCGTAGAACTTTCTCATCCACATCAAATGCCT
>JXCR01041071.1:52065-75868 GCA_002079205.1 Phalaenopsis hybrid cultivar
TATTTTTAAACAATGAAACTCAAAAATTGTTATTGGTTGCCTTCACTACATGAATTAATATATATGAGGTTATTGTAATAGTGTATGACATGATCATGTCAACATGAATTTCTGAGTAAAACATTGGTACATGATAAAATAAGTTGGACCAACGATCAAAGCTTGTCAGAATCTGGTCAAACATTGGCTGATCTACTTGGGATGAAGATCGACACTAAATCCAGAGAAAGACTTCCCATAACTTGGTAGAGTTCTCCCTACTTTGTATGAGAGCAGATGGGCACAATGAACAAAACGAAAGAAACAATTCTCCCTCGAACGAGGGAATAAGACCAATCGAAGACCGAAGCTGGGCACAAATGTGCTCTTTTTTTCCGAAGAACATCTATATGATTCCCACATTGTTCGACCCATCAGTGTCGAACGAATCGATCTACAATATATGACCGAAGGCCTTCCTGATTGATTGATCAATATGTTATTAGATGTATTTATAAAACTAAATTGTATAAAAGACCTTAATAACCTTATGGCCCCCAGCCGGTCTTATATATAATCGTATGTTTTCAATATCTCTTATAATTTTAAAGAGGGGAACATTATATGAACAAAGAGTTATGTGCTCTCATTTTATTGTTCATTTCTCATTTACCTCAAGATTTCCTCTTCTTCTAAACGCTCTATTTCTTGAACAATTTAAGATTTAATAAATATCATGCTAGGCATTTACAATAAAATCATTTCTAATACATATGTGTATCTCTCACTCGCACTCTTTCATACTTCATTCAAGCTAGAAGTATGTTTGCTATGAAGAAACAACGCTTTAAAATGTAGCTTGTCTTCATGACATTAAAAGAATTAGTCGTATGTTGGTTCAACAACATGCTAGTAGGAGTTGTCACCTCCTTTAGATAGCTCAAGCAAATGTTCGTGGCCGATTTTACTAGCGCACAAAAGCCATCAAAGAATCTCAAATGCTCCTTAAGATCCATTAGAAACCTATCGAGAGTCTCTGAAACGTCATGAACCTGTCGTTGCTCACATAGGTATTGCCTAAGGATGTCAGGAAGGACCGTTCCGATATGCGCTTGACTTGTGGAAGCCAAAGACATTGACGAAAGTATTGGAGCTCAGAAACAACCACATCTCTCTCAAGTATCCTTAAATCGTTCTCAACTTATTTTAATTTGATTGATTCCTAGTGCAAAACGAGTGTATATGTAAGGCCAAGAAATCAAAGCATTGAAAAAACAATAAGACATGCTTTATATGTATGTATGTGNCTTACAATAAAACCAGTTCTAATACATATATGTATCTCTCTCTCTCACTCTTTCATACTTCATTCAAGCGAGAAGTATGTTTGCTCTGAATAAACAACGCTTTAAGATGTAGCTTGTTCTTCATGACATTAAAAGAATTAGTCGTCTGTTGGTTTAACAACATGCTAGTAGGAGTTGTCACCTCCTTTAGATAGCTCAAGCAAATGTTTGTGGCTGATTTTTCTAGCGCACAAAAGCCATCAAAGAATTCTCAAATGCTCCTTAAGATCCATCAATAACCTACCAAGAGTCTCTGAAACGTCATGAACCTGTCGTTGCTCACATAGGTATTGCCTAAGGATGTCGGGAAGGACCGTTCTGATATGCGCTTGACTTGTGGAAGCCAAAGACATCGACAAAAGTATTGGAGCTCAGAAACAACCACATTTCTCTCGAGTATCCTTAAATCGTTCTCAACTTATTTTAATTTGATTGATGCCTAGTTCAAAAAGAGTGTATATGTAAGGCCAAGAAATCAAAGCATTGAAAAAACAATAAGACATGCTTTATATGTATGTATATATATCCCATAGATATATATACATATATATGTATATGTATGTATGCATACACACACACACACACACACACACACACATACATATCTATATGTGTGTGTGTGTCGCAAGGCTTGGCCTGTTTGTCGCTGGGTTCTCCCTTGGTCAAGGGTTCAATCCCACTGTGGCGTGGGGGCTTTCAAATTTTAGTAAATTAATTCCATGAAAGAAATGTTATTATAGAACCATCGAATGTTGTTAATTGCTCAAAAATAAATTCAAATTTTGGTTCGGATCGAGATCGGATTGAAAAAACTGAGCTATGCAACGAGCCAAATTTTTGGATAGAAATATTTTCAAGCTTGAGACGTGGGGGAAAATCCACGGTGGTATAGTAACAGATTATCATCTTAGCGTTATACGGGAATTCAATACACACATAGATGAAAGTGAAACAAACAGTGATGACTTCAGAAATTTTTATGTGGATAAACCGGAAAGGGAAAAACCACAGGGCCGACCCAATTACGAAAATTCACTATTGATTGATGATTACAGAAATATCTTGTTCCACATAGGAGAAGTGTTACTAGATTTTCATATTACTGTGTCGACTGGCGGCGTTTGGTTGATGGTGATTGATGATTATTGGTGGTATCGGTTAACGGAAGTCAACGGAGGTCGAGAACGGAGAGCGATAGTCGATGGAGGTCGACGGTGGCTGACAACAGGCGGCGGTCGGCTGTGGTCGAGGACACTCGGCAGTGGTCGATGACGGTCTCTGGTGGTCGAAGGCAGTCGGCGGTGGTCGTTGACGGTCTGTGGTGGTCGACGACGATCGACAATGACAGAGATGATGTTGGACTTGAACTCCATCTCAAAGCCTCAATTTATCTCTAAAGTTTCTCCCCTCATGTGAGAGATGATACTCTATTTATAGTGTTATTGGTGCAATTAATGCAAGAATATGAACAATTTTGATCGGGTGGTCCGGAGAGCTTCTCTCGACCAGATGACGTTTGATAGACATTTGAGCGTCTTAATTATGTCGAAATTGAGCAATCTTGGGCTTGTTGGATTTGTCTTGTCGAGACGCTCGATTCGGCTATGAACTCGCTAAATTCAACATTCGTTTGATCATTCCAATGTGTCCGAAAATCTTCCAAGAATGATTTAATAACTTGATTTGGGCTTCATTTGACTCGGATTGAACTGACTTTAATATTATTAAGTCTGTCTCATCGAGTCGGTCAATTTGACTATAGGTTTACTGAAATCGGAGCTCCGGATGACTTTTTATCAAGATTTGAAATATTGCCTCGAGATTTGTGCCGGATAATAAAAATTTGTCGGTGCCATATCAAAGCTGATTTCAAGCCTACCCCAGCTCGGCTAGAAATCAAATCTTTAACAGCCTGAGTGATGTTAAGGATGTGAATTTAGCAAATATTGGCTCAGATCAACATCGAATTGAAATAAACGAGCCAAACTAGAAGCCAAAATTTTATATCAATTTGTTTTCGAGCCAACCATAACTCGGCTCGAAATCGGATAATTAACAACCCTAACTAACCTGCATCCTCTCTTTAATGATGGCTGATACTTCGGCGTTTGATTCGTCTTGAGGGGTACTTGCCATATGAGCTTGACGAATAGACCCGACAGCTGCAACATGACAGTCGTGTACGTATAAGCATTGTTATTTTTTTTATAGGGGCTTCTACATAAATACTTCCCAACCCCTACATATTTACATATCTAACACCCAAAATTTTCTTCTTATATTTATAGCACCCAAATTATCTCAATCACATAAAACATATTGCTATTTAATGTTTAACAACACATTTTTCATGGAACGGATATAGAAATTAATTTTGTTGGCAAATATGCAAATACATAGAAATTGAGTGGTATGTATGTAAATCTTAATTAAAGCTATGCCATTCAAAAAGAATTTTGTGAAAAAAGAAATTAAACTAATGATATGATTAACAGCTAATCAACGCCATGGCATTCTAAATTATAAGATCTGTAAATATTTTCTAAATTAAAACCTCAGCCGAGATTTGCAGGAATTCATTAACATTAAATGCAGAGCCAAACTCTGCAAATTAACTCCTAAACTCCTCTTTTGAAATTTGCAAATTAGTCCCGTGCATGATATTTTAGTATTTACAAAGTCGCCCTAAAAATATTTCATAAAATTTATGCCAAACATTTTTTTTAATGTTATAATATTTGATGCGTGCTAGAAAATTCGCGGCGGTAGATTAACAAATTATTGTCTTAGCGTTGTACGGAAGTTCAGCGCACACACAGATGAAATAGAAAAAAACGGTGATTACTCCAAAAGTTTTTACGTAGAAAACCCGTTAGGGAAAAACCATGGGGTCTGACCTAGTTGTGAAAATCCACTATTAATTGATGAATACAAAAATCACTTGTCCCACATACGGGAAAGGGTAATTATATTTCTCATATTACAATGTCAACTGACGTCGTCTGGTTGATAATTATTGATGACGATAGGTGGAGGTTGACGACGGTCGGCGGTGGTCGACGACGGTCGGCGGTGGTCGACGACGGTCGGCGGTGGTCGTCTGAGGTTGGTGATGGTCGTCGGCAATCAACGACGGTTGACGACGGTCAACGACGAAGGTCGGTTGTGGTCGGCGGTGGTGTTGAGCTGCAGCTTCTCCTCAAGATCTCAGGCTCCCTTTAGACTTCCTCCCCTTAATGAGAGGGATGAGGCTCTGTTTGTAGTGTTATGGGTGCAATTAATGCATGAATATGAACAATTTTGATTGGACGGTCCGGAGAGCTTCCCTCGATCATACGTCGTTTAATGGACATTTGAGTGCCTTAATGATGTCAGAATTGAGTGATCTTGGGCTCGTTGGATTCGTCTTGTCGAGCTGCTCGATTTGAGTATAAACTCTTCATATTTGACAACCGTTTAACTTTTCAAATGTATTCATAAACCTTCTAACAGTGGTTTAATGACTTGATCTGGGCTTGATTTGACTTGAATTGGGCTAGCTTTCATATCATTAGGTCCGTCTCATCGAACCGGTTAGTTTGACTATAAGTTTACTAAAATCGGAGCTCTGAATGACTTCTTATTAAGATTTGAATGTTTCTTGCTTAAAATATCATCTCGAGATTCGTGTCATGCCTCGAGATTCGTGTTGGATGATGAAATTTTGTTGGTGGTGTATCAATTTTCTTTTAACAGCTCATTTAATAATAAAAAGGAAGATTTACATTCATACCACTAAATTACTATTTATTTACATATCAACACCTAAACTTTAACTTTTAAATACATAACACCTTACATGTGCATAAAAGCTGTATTAATTTTCTAAATGTTAAAACGAGGTACTTTTTATGATGTAAGAAGGAATGTGTATCATAAGGCAATAAAGTAATTTTGGGACATGGAAAGTTTAGTTAGATATGTAAATACATAGAAATTGGTATTAATTTTTAAAAGTCTAGATGATGATATCTTTATTTCTCTGTTAATTTGTGATTTACCTCTGGAAAATAATTTTAATTATTATTTAAGTTTTGTTTATTATTTTACATAAAAACAGTATTCAAATGCCTTCTTATCATCCTTGCATGGTTTTTTCCTTATATTAAAGAAGAAAGAAAACTGCACAACTGTTTTATTCTATTGATGTCATCACTTGGATGCTCTCTAAGGATCTGTTTGGGACAGTTTTTTGTGTGTTTTACGTTTATGATCGCCACCACATTCTGCTTTTGCAACAGTTTTCTTTAAGGGTGGTTTGGGAGGGGCGGTCTTATTTTTTCGGAAATATATATATATANCGAATCAATAATTATAGAACTAAGCTTTTGGAGATCTAAGATTATAAATGCATCGGTTAACGTTGAAGCATATGAGAGACCTTCAAAATCATGACCGCCACTACGAATTTTTATGAGGATATTCAATGCTTTTGAGCATGACACAGAGGATTGGACGTCAGACTCCTTAGCTGGGGTGAGGATGAAGAGAGGTTTAGAAGAGTTGGTGAGAGTTCTAATATTTTTTATGGAAGAGTAAAGAATGGTTGTGTAGTTTTTGTTAGTTGGGGTGAATATGAGATTGGAAGGGAAGGAGGCGGAGTTGAGGCATTGGAGAAAGGATTTTTGGGTTGAAGTAAAGGTCTTTGGGCTGAGGGAATGAGAAGGATAGGGTAAGAAGGCAAGGAAGAGAAGTGTAATGAAAAGTGAGATAGGAAACTTCATTCTTTTCTACTTTAGTGAATCAATTTTACATGATCTTGATTCATAAAGTATTGGGAATATTGCCATAGTTTTATAGTTTTAATTTTTAGAGTTTAGCATATTGAAGGCTAAGGTAACTTGACATATGGAGAGTGAACTTTTGTATTGTTTTACTTCTAAGTATGCATAATTTTTTGTCATCATACTTGTTGAATCATTAAATAATAAAAATCATGAATATTTTATGTTCATAAATAAAGAACTATAAATTTAATAATATTTTAGACATGTCTAGTCTTAAGGCATAGAAGATCAAAGGTGTTGATTTTTATTTGCAACCTCCACAATCAAATAATTTCATTAAGAAACATTTTCCCCTCATCAAATAATACAAAGCAAATAATATGTTTTCCTTGACAAACAAGATAACATTTTTTAGAGTTTATTTTACTCGTTAAAGAGAAGAAAACTATTTTCTTTGACCAAAAGTCATCCATCAAGGCAACCTTTTATAAGCAGAAGCTGCCAAATGGTGAAATTGTTAAATTTTAAACTTCAAAATTATGTTGATCACCTGCAGGGTGTTTCTTGTCATTTCGCATTGTTATTTTTCAAGTTTACTTGTTCATATATTGCTCCACTAATTCATAATAAAATAAGGGCAGAAAACATAATGTTATTTCTTTATCTTACATAATAACAAGTAGCTCATTCAAAATGAGTTTTTGGCTTCTTAGTTAAATGTGACCATTTGGCGTCATTTTTAGCCCATTCTAGTCCTCTAACGTCGCTCCGAAGCACTTCCAAAATCTCATTTGCATGAATAGATCAACTGTATAGAGATTAATTGAGGGATGATAATTGGGAGGCCATGGTCGAGCGGTAGCTACCGGGAGGCTGAAGTTAAGCGATGATGGGTAAAAGACAGTGTTTAAGTGATGATAATCGAGTGATAATGGTCATTGAATGACATAATCAATCGGCGATAGTTCAGAGATCGTGATCTGATCATCGTAGTCGAGTAAATATGATCGTGTGGTCGTCATAGTTAGATAACAAGTTTGGAAAGGGTGTGGAGATCTATAATACTTTAAAGTTCTGTTTGATGTTCATCACATGCTACCTCTATAATCTAATCATCAACATTTGATTGTCGTTGTCCAACCAATACAACCAAGTCATAGTTGATCCAAAAAAATCTTACGGTTGCTGCTCGGTCATTACTGCTTAATTGTTGTCGCAAAAACTGAAATTTTATTTATTTAGTGAATAAATTTATCTAGAACATATCTTATAATTATTCTTCTTTCCAAGTTTTTTATATAAAGTTATGGTGTTTCTATGTCTCACTCTCATTTGTGTGTACAAAAACTTTGTATCAAATTAAAATATAAACTCCCACTTGATCATGGTAAATTTTCTAACTCGCAATGAACTTGAAGCTAATCACTCAATCGAATGAATGTGAAGTTATTTAGGAATCTAATAACTTTGATTTTTTAGTATTAGGAATTATTTATTTGTAAATATTTCAAGTGTAGGAAACATATCATGTATTTATTTTTTTATTATTTTATTGATTGCAAGAAAAAAGTTTATGCCATTACATTCTTTTATTTGTTTTGAAGCAAAATGAATATAGAAACAAATAACAAACTTAGGACTAAATTTGGGATTAGGGTTGCAAGTAAACCAAGCGTTCGACAGGCTACTTGCGACTCGGCTTGCTTAAAATTCATTCAACACTTTCATAGTTACTCAATTGCTGAATGATCAACCCTCGGGCATGAGTACATCTCATTCATGAACAATATTGTTTAAATGTTCATTTTTTGGCTAAGTGAACATTATTTGATGTCTCATTTATTTTTCCCAATAAGCTCCTCATATAAAACTCAAGTAAGACTCGTATAAGACTAGTTTAAAGCTCAATTAGGACTCATTTATTTAGTTGAACGAGGTTTTTGTCAATAAACTCAACAAGTCCTGACATAAACCCAGATCAAGCCAGGCTCACACAAAATGGATATAAATGAGTTTGAACAGTCTTAAAAGCTTGAATTGAGCCCGAGCCAAGCTCAGACAAGCTCTTAATAAACAAGCTCGTGGTCAAACAGACACCAATTTGGCTCGGCTCAACTCATTTCCAACCTTGGTACGTAATCTATACATGCAGCTTCGAGATACCACCGCATGTACTAATATTTGTTTGAGGTAGAAAATCAAGTATAGGTGAGTTTTCTTTGAAGCAAAACAATTTAGTCTACACGTTCAACGTAATCTTTTGTCTTTTTTAAAAATTGAAATGATGAAAATTTAATACCTTATGATGTATGATGATAACATTACCAGTTCAATTGAAATTTACTTCTTTTATTTTATCAATATTTATTCAATTCAACTGAAGTCGTGCTATACAAAAGCACAACAAAATAATTGAATTTTTTCTTACTAATTTTACATAATGCACAATCCTTGTGTATTTAAACATCTAATACCCAAAATTTAATATTTACACCTATAATACTTACAATTATAATACAAATCACTTTATAAACAAATAGTGATCGCTAAATATTAAATAGAATAATTATTTAAAAACAAAAAATTTCCACGTGATCACCAACATCCCAAAATGCCAAATTCTCTTCCCCAACGGATCAGTCAAGAGAGATGCAACATATTTCTTTAAAACCAATGCACCTAAACATTGCATCGAAAATAATGCAACTGTATTATGGAACATTTACATGCCCGCCAACTCAAGGTCCATTTGGGGTAACTTGTGCGGTTCAGGATTAGCTCTTTATCCTGAAATGCGACCCGCAGGCCGGCCGCAGGGTCGACCCACGACCTGTGTTTAGTGTAAAAACTCAAACGCAATTTCAGATAAGCTGGAGAAAAGCGCGAACCAAACGATATGACAACATTTTGAAAACGCCGCCCGCACTTATAAACTGCCCCAAACAAACCCCCAATTCCTATTGTATCAACAGATCTTACACCTAAACTTAAATTTTTACATGCATGAAAAGACGCATTTCGCTTCTGATCAAGTTAAAATGTTAGTACTTTGATTTGATATGAAAGATTTAGTTGTATAAATGTAAAAAAATATACTTCAAGCATTAAATACATAAAAATTGGGTGTGCATGTAAATGCCCCCAAATAAAGAAAAGGAAGCTTAGCTTTATAAGAAATACTTGGCGCCAACTTGAAGAATAAATGGCCACATTAGATGAAAAAAACCAACATTCTGAAGCAGAAAACAGCACAGCAGTACACAAGAATNCTGCAAGTAAACTAAGCGTTCGACAAGCTACTTGTGACTCGGCTTGCTTAAAATTTATTCAACACTTTCATAGCTACTCAATTGCTGAATGATCAACCCTTGGGCATGATTACATCTCATTCATGAACAATATTGTTTAAATGTTCATTTTTGGGCAAAGTGAACATTATTTGATGTCTCATTTATTTTCCCAATAAACTACTCATATAAAACTCAAGTAAGAAGACTAGTTTAAAGCTCGATTAGGACTCATTTATTTTGTTGAACAAGGTTTTTGTCAATAAACTCAACAAGTCATGACATAAACCCAAATCAAGCCAGGCTCACACAAAATGGATATAAATGAGTTTGAACAGTCTTAAAAGCTTGAATTGAGCCCGAGCCAAGCTCAGACAAGCTCTTAATAAACAAGCTCGTGGTCAAACAGACACCAATTTGGCTCGGCTCAACTCATTTCCAACCTTGGTACATAATCTATACATGCAGCTTCGAGATACCACCACATGTACTAATGTTTGTTTGAGGTAGAAAATCAAGTATAGGTGAGTATTCTTTGAAGCAAAACAATTTAGTCTACACGTTCACCGTAATCTTTTATCTTTTTTAAAAATTGAAATGATGAAAATTTAATAACTTATGATGTATGATGATAACATTACCAGTTCAATTGAAATTTACTTCTTTTATGTTATCAATATTTATTCAATTCAACTGAAGTCGTGCTATACAAAAGCACAGCAAAATAATTGAATTTTTTCTTACTAATTTTACATAATGCACAATCCTTGTGTATTTAAACATCTAATACCCAAAATTTAATATTTACACTTATAATACTTACAATTATAATACAAATCACTTTCTAAACAAGTACTGATCGCTAAATATTAATTAGAATAATTATTTAAAAACAAAAAATTTCCACGTGATCACCAACATCCCAAAATGCCAAATTCTCTTCCCCAACGGATCAGTCAAGAGAGATGCAACATATTTCTTTAAAACCAATGCACCTAAACATTGCATCTAAAATAATGCAACTGTATTATGGAACATTTACATGCCCACCAACTCGAGGTCCATTTGGGGCAGTTTGTGCGTTTCTAGGTAAACTGTTTATCCTGAAATGCGGCCCACAGGCCGGCCACAAGATCGACCCACGACCTGCGTTTGATATAAAAACCAAAGCGCTGTTTCAAATAAACCGGAAAAAAATGCGGTATGCCAACATTTTGAAAACGCTGCCCGCACTTAAAAGCTGCCTCAAACGGACCCTCAATTCCTATTGTATCAACAGATCTTACACCTAAACTTAAATTTTTACATGCTTGCCCCTTTTCTATGCATGAAAATAGGCATTTCGCTTCTGATCAAGTTAAAATGTTAGTACTTTGATTTGATATGAAAGATTTAGTTGTATAAATGTAAAAAAATATACTTCAAGCATTAAATACATAAAAATTGGGTGTGCATGTAAATGCCCCCAAATAAAGAAAAGGAAGCTCAGCTATATAAGAAATACTTGGCGCCAACTTAAAGAATAAATGGCCACATTAGATGAAAAAAACCAACATTCTGAAGCAGAAAACAGCACAGCAGTACACAAGAATTCAACGTCATACAAAAAAACCCATTTCAACGTCAAACTGAAAATTTTAAACAAACCAGCACAGAATTAAGTTCCTACATATTAGAAAAATATCCCAAACCCCATCCTTCCTCCTACCAAACACACTAGAAGCAAATTAGATGAAAATGACGATATAGAAGTTCAATTCAGTTTTAATAGAGAGGTTCACTTCAAGCTTCCACATCCTCCTCTTCCTCCTCGTAGTCCTCCTCTGCGGTCGCATCCTGATACTGCTGATACTCCGCCACCAGATCATTCATGTTGCTCTCCGCCTCCGTGAACTCCATTTCGTCCATGCCCTCGCCAGTGTACCAGTGCAAGAAAGCCTTCCTCCTGAACATGGCGGTGAACTGCTCGCTCACTCTCCTGAACATCTCCTGAATGGAGGTGGAGTTTCCAATGAAGGTTGAAGCCATTTTGAGTCCCTTGGGGGGGATGTCGCACACGCTGGACTTCACATTGTTGGGGATCCACTCCACAAAATAGGACGAGTTCTTGTTCTGAACGTTGATCATTTGCTCATCTACCTCTTTAGTGCTCATTTTTCCGCGGAACATGGCCGAGGCGGTGAGGTAACGTCCATGGCGGGGATCGGCAGCGCACATCATGTTTTTGGAATCCCACATCTGTTGAGTCAGCTCAGGGACGGTGAGGGCACGGTATTGTTGGGATCCACGGGATGTTAGGGGAGCAAAGCCGACCATGAAGAAATGGAGGCGGGGGAAAGGAATGAGGTTGACGGCGAGCTTCCGGAGGTCGGAATTTAGCTGTCCAGGGAAGCGCAGGCAGCAAGTGACGCCGCTCATGGTGGCAGATATGAGGTGATTCAGATCGCCAACTGGAATGAGAAATAAAACGTTTTTAAAGCATTATGCAAAATAAAACGTTTTTAAAGCATTATGCATGCACACATAAGAAATATCTAGTAATTGCAGAAGGATAGAAAAATATAGAATCATACAGATAATGCAAATCGAGTACTAAATATTTTTGGGTTGGAAGATACGCTTTGGTCCTTTTTTTTTCCTTCTGCTAATTAAAAAACTTATTTCCCACTTTTGGGTGGGTTAGATTGCAGAGCCTTGTATTTGTTTGGCTTCATTTAGATGGCAGGGTTATTAACATGGATCAACTTATAGAGTTGTTCGTATCTCAATATGAAAGTTTTTAAAAAGTGGACCAATTTGAATTTTAACAAGCAAAAAAAAAAAAAAAAGGCATACTCCTATTGCTTCATGGATAATAAATGAAAGTTGAATGATTATAAAAAAAAGATGAGTCTCATGAGTACAATTCCTATGTATTTTATATAACACCTAAATCTTTCATCTCACATAAAAATATCACCATTTTAACTTATAAAAAGTGAAATACACCTTTCCATACATACGTGAATAGCATATGTATGTAAAAATTGAATTTTGGTTTTGTATATGTATGTAAATACATAGGAATAAAGTGCACGTAAGTAGATGTTCCAAAATTAAAAGGAGAAGCAGGAAAGAAAAATGAACTGACATGTAGGGGTGGCGAGTTTGAGAGTGCGGAAACAAATATCATAAAGAGCCTCATTATCGAGAACCATGCACTCGTCGGCATTCTCAACANTTAGACAACTATTTTATCTAAAATAGATCAATTGTATAGAGATTAATTGAGGGATGATAATTGGGAGGCCAAGGTCGAGCGGTAGCTACTGCGAGGCTGAAGTTAAGAGATGATGGGTAAAAGACAGTGATTAAGTGATGATAGTCGAGTGATAATGGTCATTGAATCATTGAATGACATAATCAAGTGGCGGTGGTTCGGAGATTGTGATCTGATGATCGTAGTCGAGTAAATATGATCGTGTGGTCGTCATAGTTGGAGAACAAGTTTGGAAAGGGTGTGGAGATCTATAATACTTTAAAGTTCTGTTTGATGTTCGCCACATTCTACCTCTATAATCTAATCATCAACATTTGACCGTCGTTGTCCAACCAATACAACCAAGTCATAGTTGATCCAAAAATATCTTACGGTTGCTGCTCGGTCATTACTGCTTAATCGTTGTCGCAAAAACTGAAATTTTATTTATTTAGTGAATAAATTTATCTAGAACATATCTTATAATTATTCTTNCGAAGGATAGGGTAAGAAGGCAAGGAAGAGAAGTATAATGAAAAGTGAGATAGGAAACTTCATTCTTTTCTACTTTAGTGAATCAATTTTACATGATCTTGATTCATAAAGTATTGGGAATATTGCCATAGTTTTATAGTTTTAATTTTTAGAGTTTAGCATATTGAAGGCTAAGGTAACTTGACATATGGAGAGTGAACTTTTGTATTGTTTTACTTCTAAGTATGCATAAATTTTTGTCATCATACTTGTTGAATCATTAAATAATAAAAATCATGCATATTTTATGTTCATAAATAAAGATCTATAAATTTAATAATATTTTAGACATGTCTAGTCTTAAGGCATAGAAGATAAAATAATTTCTTTAAGAAACATTTTCCCCTCATCAAATAATATAAAACAAATAATATGTTTTCCTTGACAAACAAGATAGCATTTTTTAGAGTTTATTTTACTTGTTAAAGAGAAGAAAACTATTTTATTTGACCAAAAGTCATCCATCAAGGCAACCTCTTCTAAGTAGAAGCTGCCAAATGGTGAAATTGTTAAATTTTAAAATTCAAAATTATGCTGATCACCTGCAGGGTGTTTCTTGTCATTTCGCATTGTTATTTTTCAAGTTTACTTGTTCATATATTGCTCCACTAATTCATAATAAAATAAGGGCAGAAAACATAATGTTATTTCTTTATCTTACATAATAACAAGTAGCTCATTCAAAATGAGTTTTTGGCTTCTTAGTTAAATGTGACCATTTGGCTTCATTTTTAGCCCACTCTAGTCCTCTAACATCGCTCCGAAGCACTTCAAAATCTCATTTGCATGACGGACCAAAATTATATTTAAGATCTTTCGTAGACAACTATTTTATCTAAAATAGATCAATTGTATAGAGATTAATTGAGGGATGATAATTGGGATGCCAAGGTTGAGCGGTAGCTACCGGGAGGCTGAAGTTAAGCGATGATGGCTAAAAGACAGTGATTAAGTGATGATAGTCGAGTGATAATGGTCATTGAATGACATAATCAAGTGGCGGTGGTTTCGGAGATTGTGATCTGATGATCGTAGTCGAGTAAATATGACTGTGTGGTCGTCATAGTTGGATATCAAGTTTGGAAAGGGTGTGGAGATCTATAATACTTTAAAGTTCTGTTTGATGTTTGTCACATGCTACCTCTATAATCTAATCATCAACATTTGACCGTCGTTGTCCAACCAATACAACCAAGTCATAGTTGATTCAAAAAAATCTTACGGTTGCTGCTCGGTCATTATTACTTAATCGTTATGGCAAAAACTATAATTTAATTTATTTAGTGAATAAATTTATCTAGAACATATCTTATAATTATTCTTCTTTCCAAGTTTTTTATATAAAGTTATGGTGTTTCTATGTCTCACTCTCATTTGTGTGTACAAAAACTTTGTATCAAATTAAAATATAAACTCCCACTTGATCATGGTAAATTGTCTAACTCGCAATGAACTTAAAGCTAATCGCTCAATCGAATGAATGTGAAGTTATTTAGGAATCTAATAACTTTGATTTTTAGTATTAGGAATTATTTATTTGTAAATATTTCAAGTGTAGGAAACATATCATGTTTTATTATTATTATTTTATTGATTGCAAGAAAAAGTTTATGCCATTACATTCTTTTATTTATTTTGAAGCAAAATGAATATAGAAACAAATAACAATATTGATTAAATGTTCATTTTTGAGCTAAGCGAACATTATTTGATGTCTCATTTATTTTTCCCAATAAGCTGCTCATATAAAACTCAAGTAAGACTCGTTTAAAGCTCGAGTAGGACTCATTTATTTTGTTGAACGAGTTGTTTGTTAATAAACTCAACAAGTCCTGACATAAACCCAGATCAAGCCAGGCTCACACAAAATGGATATAAATGAGTTTGAACAGTCTTAAAAGCTTGAATTGAGCCCGAGCCAAGCTCAGACAAGCTCTTAATAAACAAGCTCGTGGTCAAACAGACACCAATTTGGCTCAGCTCAACTCATTTCCAACCTTGGTATGTAATCTATACATGCAGCTTCGAGATACCACCACATGTACGAATATTTGTTTGGAGTAGAAAATCAAGTACATGTGATTATTCTTCGTAGCAAAACAATTTAGTCTACACGTTCACCGTAATCTTTTATTTTTTAAAAAAAATTGAAATGATACAAATTTAATAACTTATGATATATGATGATAACATTACCAGTTCAATTGAAATTTACTTCTTTTATGTTATCAACATTTATTCAATTCAGCAAAATAATTCATTTTTTTCTTACTATTTTTACATAATGCACAATCCTTGTGTATTTAAATATCTAATACCCAAAATTTAATATTTATACTTATAATACTTACAATTATAATACAAATCACTTTCTAAACAAATAGTGATCGCTATTTAAAAACAAAAAAATTCCACGTGATCACCAACATCCCAAAATGCCAAATTCTCTTCCCCAACGGATCAGTCGAGAGAGATGCAACATATTTCTTTAAAACCAATACACCTAAACATTGCATCGAAAATAATGCAACTGTATTATGGAACATTTACATGCCCACCAGCTCAACTCCTATTGTATCAACATACCTTACGCCTAAACTTAAATTTTTACATGCATGCCCCTTTTCTATGCATGAAAAGACGCATTTCGCTTTTGTTCAAGTTAAAATGTTAGTACTTTGATTTGATATGAAAGATTTAGTTGTATGAATGTAAAAAAATATACTTAAAGCATTAAATACATAAAAATTGGGTGTGTATGTAAATGCCGCCCCAAATAAAGAAAAGGAGGCTCAGCTTTATAAGAAATACTTGGCGCCAACTTAATGAATAAATGGCCACATTAGATGAAAAAAACCAACATTCTGAAGCAGAAAACAGCACAGCAGTACACAAGAATTCAACATCATACACAAAAACCCATTTCAACGTCAAACTGAAAATTTTAAACAAACCAGCATAGAATTAAGTTCCTACATATTAGAAAAATATCCCAAACCCCATCCTTCCTCCTACCAAACACACTAGAAGCAAATTAGATGAAAATGACGATATAGAAGTTCAGTTCAGTTTTTAATAGAGAGGTTCACTTCAAGCTTCCACATCCTCCTCTTCCTCCTCGTAGTCCTCCTCTGCGGTCGCANATAATGAAAAGCGAGATAGGAAACTTCATTCTTTTCTACTTTAGTGAATCAATTTTACATGATCTTGATTCATGAAGTATTGGGAATATTGTCATAGTTTTATAGTTTTAATTTTTAGAGTTTAGCATATTGAAGGCTAAGGTAACTTGACATATGGAGAGTGAACTTTTGTATTGTTTTACTTCTAAGTATGCATAAATTTTTGTCATCATACTTGTTGAATCATTAAATAATAAAAATCATGCATATTTTATGTTCATAAATAAAGATCTATAAATTTAATAATATTTTAGACATGTCTAGTCTTAAGGCATAGAAGATAAAATAATTTCTTTAAGAAACATTTTCCCCTCATCAAATAATATAAAACAAATAATATGTTTTCCTTGACAAACAAGATAGCATTTTTTAGAGTTTATTTTACTTGTTAAAGAGAAGAAAACTATTTTATTTGACCAAAAGTCATCCATCAAGGCAACCTCTTCTAAGTAGAAGCTGCCAAATGGTGAAATTGTTAAATTTTAAAATTCAAAATTATGCTGATCACCTGCAGGGTGTTTCTTGTCATTTCGCATTGTTATTTTTCAAGTTTACTTGTTCATATATTGCTCCACTAATTCATAATAAAATAAGGGCAGAAAACATAATGTTATTTCTTTATCTTACATAATAACAAGTAGCTCATTCAAAATGAGTTTTTGGCTTCTTAGTTAAATGTGACCATTTGGCTTCATTTTTAGCCCACTCTAGTCCTCTAACGTCGCTCCGAAGCACTTCAAAATCTCATTTGCATGACGGACCAAAATTATATTTAAGATCTTTCTTAGACAACTATTTTATCTAAAATAGATCAATTGTATAGAGATTAATTGAGGGATGATAATTGGGAGGCCAAGGTCGAGCGGTAGCTACTGCGAGGCTGAAGTTAAGAGATGATGGGTAAAAGACAGTGATTAAGTGATGATAGTCGAGTGATAATGGTCATTGAATCATTGAATGACATAATCAAGTGGCGGTGGTTCGGAGATTGTGATCTGATGATCGTAGTCGAGTAAATATGATCGTGTGGTCGTCATAGTTGGAGAACAAGTTTGGAAAGGGTGTGGAGATCTATAATACTTTAAAGTTCTGTTTGATGTTCGCCACATTCTACCTCTATAATCTAATCATCAACATTTGACCGTCGTTGTCCAACCAATACAACCAAGTCATAGTTGATCCAAAAATATCTTACGGTTGCTGCTCGGTCATTACTGCTTAATCGTTGTCGCAAAAACTGAAATTTTATTTATTTAGTGAATAAATTTATCTAGAACATATCTTATAATTATTCTTCTTTCCAAGTTTTTTATATAAAGTTATGGTGTTTCTATGTCTCACTCTCATTTGTGTGTACAAAAACTTTGTATCAAATTAAAATATAAACTCCCACTTGATCATGGTAAATTGTCTAACTCGCAATGAACTTGAAGCTAATCACTCAATCGAATGAATGTGAAGTTATTTAGGAATCTAATAACTTTGATTTTTTAGTATTAGGAATTATTTATTTGTAAATATTTCAAGTGTAGGAAACATATCATGTATTTATTTTTTTATTATTTTATTGATTGCAAGAAAAAAGTTTATGCCATTACATTCTTTTATTTGTTTTGAAGCAAAATGAATATAGAAACAAATAACAAACTTAGGACTAAATTTGGGATTAGGGTTGCAAGTAAACCAAGCGTTCGACAGGCTACTTGCGACTCGGCTTGCTTAAAATTCATTCAACACTTTCATAGTTACTCAATTGCTGAATGATCAACCCTCGGGCATGAGTACATCTCATTCATGAACAATATTGTTTAAATGTTCATTTTTTGGCTAAGTGAACATTATTTGATGTCTCATTTATTTTTCCCAATAAGCTCCTCATATAAAACTCAAGTAAGACTCGTATAAGACTAGTTTAAAGCTCAATTAGGACTCATTTATTTAGTTGAACGAGGTTTTTGTCAATAAACTCAACAAGTCCTGACATAAACCCAGATCAAGCCAGGCTCACACAAAATGGATATAAATGAGTTTGAACAGTCTTAAAAGCTTGAATTGAGCCCGAGCCAAGCTCAGACAAGCTCTTAATAAACAAGCTCGTGGTCAAACAGACACCAATTTGGCTCGGCTCAACTCATTTCCAACCTTGGTACGTAATCTATACATGCAGCTTCGAGATACCACCGCATGTACTAATATTTGTTTGAGGTAGAAAATCAAGTATAGGTGAGTTTTCTTTGAAGCAAAACAATTTAGTCTACACGTTCAACGTAATCTTTTGTCTTTTTTAAAAATTGAAATGATGAAAATTTAATACCTTATGATGTATGATGATAACATTACCAGTTCAATTGAAATTTACTTCTTTTATTTTATCAATATTTATTCAATTCAACTGAAGTCGTGCTATACAAAAGCACAACAAAATAATTGAATTTTTTCTTACTAATTTTACATAATGCACAATCCTTGTGTATTTAAACATCTAATACCCAAAATTTAATATTTACACCTATAATACTTACAATTATAATACAAATCACTTTATAAACAAATAGTGATCGCTAAATATTAAATAGAATAATTATTTAAAAACAAAAAATTTCCACGTGATCACCAACATCCCAAAATGCCAAATTCTCTTCCCCAACGGATCAGTCAAGAGAGATGCAACATATTTCTTTAAAACCAATGCACCTAAACATTGCATCGAAAATAATGCAACTGTATTATGGAACATTTACATGCCCGCCAACTCAAGGTCCATTTGGGGTAACTTGTGCGGTTCAGGATTAGCTCTTTATCCTGAAATGCGACCCGCAGGCCGGCCGCAGGGTCGACCCACGACCTGTGTTTAGTGTAAAAACTCAAACGCAATTTCAGATAAGCTGGAGAAAAGCGCGAACCAAACGATATGACAACATTTTGAAAACGCCGCCCGCACTTATAAACTGCCCCAAACAAACCCCCAATTCCTATTGTATCAACAGATCTTACACCTAAACTTAAATTTTTACATGCATGAAAAGACGCATTTCGCTTCTGATCAAGTTAAAATGTTAGTACTTTGATTTGATATGAAAGATTTAGTTGTATAAATGTAAAAAAATATACTTCAAGCATTAAATACATAAAAATTGGGTGTGCATGTAAATGCCCCCAAATAAAGAAAAGGAAGCTCAGCTATATAAGAAATACTTGGCGCCAACTTAAAGAATAAATGGCCACATTAGATGAAAAAAACCAACATTCTGAAGCAGAAAACAGCACAGCAGTACACAAGAATTCAACGTCATACAAAAAAACCCATTTCAACGTCAAACTGAAAATTTTAAACAAACCAGCACAGAATTAAGTTCCTACATATTAGAAAAATATCCCAAACCCCATCCTTCCTCCTACCAAACACACTAGAAGCAAATTAGATGAAAATGACGATATAGAAGTTCAATTCAGTTTTAATAGAGAGGTTCACTTCAAGCTTCCACATCCTCCTCTTCCTCCTCGTAGTCCTCCTCTGCGGTCGCATCCTGATACTGCTGATACTCCGCCACCAGATCATTCATGTTGCTCTCCGCCTCCGTGAACTCCATTTCGTCCATGCCCTCGCCAGTGTACCAGTGCAAGAAAGCCTTCCTCCTGAACATGGCGGTGAACTGCTCGCTCACTCTCCTGAACATCTCCTGAATGGAGGTGGAGTTTCCAATGAAGGTTGACGCCATTTTGAGTCCCTTGGGGGGGATGTCGCACACGCTGGACTTCACATTGTTGGGGATCCACTCCACGAAATAGGACGAGTTCTTGTTCTGAACGTTGATCATTTGCTCATCTACCTCTTTAGTGCTCATTTTTCCGCGGAACATGGCCGAGGCGGTGAGGTAACGTCCATGGCGGGGATCGGCAGCGCACATCATGTTTTTGGAATCCCACATCTGTTGAGTCAACTCGGGGACGGTGAGGGCACGGTATTGTTGGGATCCACGGGATGTTAGGGGAGCAAAGCCGACCATGAAGAAATGGAGGCGGGGGAAAGGAATGAGGTTGACGGCGAGCTTCCGGAGGTCGGAATTTAGCTGTCCAGGGAAGCGCAGGCAGCAAGTGACGCCGCTCATGGTGGCAGATATGAGGTGATTCAGATCGCCAACTGGAATGAGAAATAAAACGTTTTTAAAGCATTATGCAAAATAAAACGTTTTTAAAGCATTATGCATGCACACATAAGAAATATCTAGTAATTGCAGAAGGATAGAAAAATATAGAATCATACAGATAATGCAAATCGAGTACTAAATATTTTTGGGTTGGAAGATACGCTTTGGTCCTTTTTTTTTCCTTCTGCTAATTAAAAAACTTATTTCCCACTTTTGGGTGGGTTAGATTGCAGAGCCTTGTATTTGTTTGGCTTCATTTAGATGGCAGGGTTATTAACATGGATCAACTTATAGAGTTGTTCGTATCTCAATATGAAAGTTTTTAAAAAGTGGACCAATTTGAATTTTAACAAGCAAAAAAAAAAAAAAAAGGCATACTCCTATTGCTTCATGGATAATAAATGAAAGTTGAATGATTATAAAAAAAAGATGAGTCTCATGAGTACAATTCCTATGTATTTTATATAACACCTAAATCTTTCATCTCACATAAAAATATCACCATTTTAACTTATAAAAAGTGAAATACACCTTTCCATACATACGTGAATAGCATATGTATGTAAAAATTGAATTTTGGTTTTGTATATGTATGTAAATACATAGGAATAAAGTGCACGTAAGTAGATGTTCCAAAATTAAAAGGAGAAGCAGGAAAGAAAAATGAACTGACATGTAGGGGTGGCGAGTTTGAGAGTGCGGAAACAAATATCATAAAGAGCCTCATTATCGAGAACCATGCACTCGTCGGCATTCTCAACAAGTTGGTGAACTGACAGAGTAGCATTGTATGGCTCCACGACAGTATCCGAGACCTTAGGCGATGGGAAAACTGAGAATGTCAGCATCATCCGGTCGGGATACTCCTCTCTGATCTTCGAAATGAGCAGGGTGCCCATGCCAGATCCTGTTCCTCCACCCAAAGAATGGCATACTTGGAATCCTACGAGAAAAAAAAACGTAATTAGTACAAATAGCTAACAGTGTTCAGCAAATTATAATCTTCAACCAAGTTCACAGTTCATACCACAAAAAATGGTAATTCCCAGAAAACAAAACCAAGTTATAGCATCAATGATCTACATTAACTAATACAGGGTGCATAGTCAAGGGGAAACTAAAAATTAGGGAAATTTACATTCTAGTACACAATTCTTTTGTATTAACATATCTCACGCCAAAACTTTCATATTTATATACATAACTCTTTAGTGTTTTTAAGCCTATGTATGAAAAGGTGTATTTCACGTTTAAAAAGTGGGGATAGTGCTATTTTTTGTGTGAGTGCTATGTGCGTAAAACTGAAAGTTCAGGTGTGAGATATCAATAAGAACTCTGTGCTATTTGTGTAAATGCCCCAAAATTTTACACAAGAAACCACCTACTTTTGCACTGTGTTTCAATACGATTAGAGAAAATTGTACTTAAACAAGTTAAATCAGGTATCAAATCTGAATTTAATTCCATCTTATAACTATAGAAGTGCCAAAAATATAAATCAAATTAGAAAATGCGCATGCATAAATTTTTTAGGCATTTAGCAGACATACTTGGCAGGAATTTTGTAGGCATTTAGCAGGCATACTGTGTCCCTGGAGTTTTGATGAACTTAAATATCTCACAGGTACAACAAATACATGCTGAAACATAAAATCCTTAATGAATGCTACTAAGCCTAGAATTAATTCATGAAGTCATTAACTAATACATGCTGAAATATAAAACCCTCAATTAATGATAATAAGCCTAGTTCATGCAAGTTATTAACTAATACTTGCAAACATAAAGGTTAAATAATTTTCCAAGGACTTTGCAAAATGAAAAGATTTTGCAGAACAATTGAAACTGACAGGAAAGTGCAATGCAGGACAAGTAATAGATGGGAGAGGTTATCATATAGCTCCCCTAAGGTTCAAATATATAATGTAATATTACATAGTCCGCATATGTTTAGCAAAAAATCAAAGAACTATCTGACATTATTTAGGATTTTGTGAAGATTTTACATGATAAAGTATCAAACAACCCCTTTTTATCTTTTTTCTCNCATGATAAAGTATCAAACAACCCCTTTTTATTTTTTTTGTCAAGAGAAAATGAGTCAATCACTATTAAACAAATTGAAGGAGGATGAAATAGATAACAGAAAGTATATTTTTGGTATTTTGTCAAATATCAAGAGGTTATATATAATTTAGCCAAATCTTAGGATAAGTAAATGACAATTAGCCAAATAGAAAATATTTTGTATTACCACTCCGAGATCCACACGACGAGAGTTATTATGGCATAAGCAAAAGAATCGAACGCAATGCTAAGTTGCGGGAGCAAACTTTGCACTTAGACAAAGAATATGTATTTAATAATTTGTCAAAACTCAAGGGGCTATATAATTTAACAAAGGACATTGGTTGAAAACAATATGACCGCCACCAGAACCACCACAACCATCAAACTAAGAAATATTATTATCATTGCCATCATTCCCATTAAGATTGTCTATGGAACACTGTTCACCGCTTCTATGCTAAGTGTTACATGAGATGAAAGCTATAGAAAAAGTAAACCTTTGGTACAGTACAACCTTTAGCCATGATAATTCTGATCTATCACATTCATTTCACAACTATCACTTTTTTAGCATGGCTAAATTTCATATTGAAATGTTAGAGAGCCATATTCCTCCAACACTAGTGATCTGTACTAAAAATCAATTTATCAAATATGTTTGGAAGATAAAAAATACATCTATTGAAAGAATCACAATCTAATCATTCCATAATTACGATCATTCCATATAATGGCACAAAAATGCATGGGTAGATGATCTGAAGAATTTAAAAAAAAAAATCAGTTTAAAAATTTCCCTTACGGCTAGCGAGCGTTGTCAAGTGATTTGATTAAAAAACATATTAAGAACTCGAATACCAGGAGGAAAAATGTTGATCCACTAAAGAGATCATACTAAACTGACAATCACAAAACAATAAAAGAAAATTTAAAACTAGCCAATCATTCTGTATAATGCTCCTCATCATTTGGTTGCCTGTAGACAAAAACACATGCATTAGAACCAATAAGTTTATTTTCACTATGTTTTTCATTTTTTTAGAAAATTTAAGGAAGTTTGTATATATATACAGTTTAAAACAATATTAATTTCTGATTACACAACCAAATGATGGAATCAAGCAAACCCATCAATAATAGAAACACATTATAATTTTCAGAACCAAATGTAGCCAAACAAAAGTTGGAAAGTATGAATCAACAAGAAAAATAGCCCAAAAGTAAACTAAACAGCATAGATCTAATACCTTGCA
>JXCR01041089.1:8769-31903 GCA_002079205.1 Phalaenopsis hybrid cultivar
TATATATATATATATTTCATTTTTTATAATCAATTCTTAAACAAGTATATCATCATATCTTAATTGAGACTCATAATTAACTTATTCATTAAATATAAATAATTATTTTTATTGATCATAAAGTAATCAAGCATCAAGTTGTTCATGCTTTCCTCATTTATTGATCTAGGGTTATAAGATATTCTCACTCACTCAAGCCATAGGTAGCTTATCTAGCATATTAGTTCATTCAAAGCCCTAGTTTGGACTTTATTCTAAATGAAAACTTCCAAATTGTTTATGGTATTTCTGATCCAAAATAATTTTATTTTGAATAAAATTGAAAAATATTTTGATTTTGAATAAAATTGAACTTTTCTTTGATTAATTATATGCATAAGTATCAAGAAAATTGACTTTACATGCATCATAGTTGTAGTAATTAAAAGGTAACCTCATTGTTTATTTCTTTTGAAAAATATGCTTAAATTTCATTAACCAAAATACTCATATTTTATAAATATAAGTTTAAGCATGTGATGAACCATTGTGATAGTATTTTACATTAAGAGATCATTAACCATTCGTTTTCCCAACAGCTTTTGTGACTTCAATCAATATAGAGCATGAGTATTTGGGCTACGCCAAAATTTCATGGTGGCAATCTTTTCATTTATTATCTACTCAAGATCAATGTTATTATGTATCTGATTATTTAGTTTTGAATATGTTATTTGCACAAAAAACTTTTTACCTAGAACATCATATGACATCATAATACATGTTACAAACCTGTTAGAATCATCAATGAAACACTTCAAACCTTATTCTAACTTTGAAAGAATTATTTTCTAATGATCTTCAAAACATGAATAAATTATAATACAAGTATCCTTAAATATGATCAAATCCTAATTGTATCAAGATCGATCTATCCTTAAACCACAATCAAACCATTTTCTAATTATCATCGAATTATATTAGAATTATTTTTTGAACCACATTTTTACTTTATTGAAATTTTCAAATATAGTACAAAAATGGTTCACACAAGTTTTCACAGTTCAAAAATAGTTATTGTTTTTAGTCTTCAACAGACAATATGCTTTTATAAAATCGTAGAGATTCAAAGATTTACTTATTTAAATGATCAAATATAGTATCAAAAGTAATATATTATCTTTGGAGATAGAAATATCACTTTATGATAGCTTGATAACTTAAATTACAAAATTTTAAATATTTGCAATGGTTTACAATTAAAATTGATAAATCTTTCTCTTATATAATCCAACGATTAGATATGTTTTAAATTAAATCTGGGTTACATGCTTCCTATATGAGCAACCCCCTAATACTTAATTATATCTTAAGCAATTGAAGCTACTTAAGAAAACTTTCGATTAAGGTTGTGGTTTTATCTTCAAAAAATTTCTAAGTTTAGGTTTCTGTGATTGATCATTGGAATTTCAAAAGAGAAAAGTTCAAAAGTGGAATAATTATTAACAAAACCCAAAGGAAGAAAAGTAGGACATATCGAAGATACTAAGAATACTCAGTGTCATCCCAACAATCATATTGTTTGGCTTTAGAGATCTAGAAAGAGGGTTATTCACATCTTAACATTTTATTAGAATTTAGGGCTTATATCACACGATATACTGTCGTGAGAAAGCCTACGAGATAAGGTTTTAATGTTGTGACTAGTTGAATAACATTAGAATCCTAAGACTGAAGTGAGGTTCACTAAAAGAAGTGAAATCTCATAAACCTAGTTTAAATGAAGGAAAATACAACAAATAAAAATGTAATGAACTTATAACCTTTGGAAAGAGTTTTCATCTAAACCATCTATTTAAAATAAAAGCCATACATGATCGGTCTCAAAGAATGTAAAACATGATATTTTATTATTTGTTAAGAGTGGTATGTCTTACAACTTGATTATAAATCAAGCTGCCTAAGTATGAATGATATATATAATAAGCTACGACTGATGTGAATATATATTTTTTATTTAAAACTTACCACTTTTTATAGTTTAACACACTAAAATATTTATTACTTTTTTGGTTAACTCTTATTGCCGAGTGAACAGAGCAAGCTTTGCAATAGGTTATGCAAATCCTTAACATTGAATGTTTAGAAGATTCATTTATAAGGCTAAATGGTATGTAAAAGCAGACTCATTCTATAAGGTGGTGGTCCTTAAATGATAAACCACTTTTTGTGCAATGAGTGATGGTCTGAAAGAAAGAAATATGAACTATATAGTATGCATATGTATATGGTGATCTTTTTAAGGCTATTCTTGAATTGCAAAAATAGTTCTACTATATTTTATTTAATATCAATTTAGTTGTTTTTACCTATAATATTTCTAAAGATGTAAATATAATATCTTATGCAACTTTACTTTGGTTATGAGTTTCATCGAAGTTTAAAAAAATAGGTTAAAGTTATATAGTTTGGATAGAAAATATAGTCCTAAAATGAGCCTATCGGTAATTCAGATAAAAGACGCAAATAAAATAACGACCAAAATTTTGGTCAAATCTATCAAGTACAAACCAAATAATAGATATGATAAAAGGATGTCAACGCTAGACTTATGTTACTCGTTAGTCAACATCATCTAAAACTTCATTATTTTTTAGTTAAGATTTATCCTTTCGCTTCGAGTTCACCCTCTTTTGAATAGTTCGAATATTAATAGGATACTGAACAAAACACACCTTAATTCAAAAATGAAAAGAGGACTCAAGAAAGAAAACATACATTATTATGACAACCTAGTTTTAATTAACTACAACAATCCTATAAGACAGAGTTAGCACATTGTCGGTCGCCAAATTGGAAATTGTCGGTTGCCAGAATGGACATCCCAACGCTCGTTTAATTTAATTTATATATGTATAATTTGGGAAAAGTAGTATTTTAAATTTTGAAAATACGAGACCGAACCGATCTCATATCCTTAGTAGTTTAAATAAATGAGCCTAATACCGCAAGAAATGCATCTATCTCGAAGGGTAGACATACTACTTACTGGTAAGACTTGATTAGATAAACTAAAGAATTTATGACATTTGTTCAAGTCTATGAAAAAATTATATTTTTTTATGTTGACCGACAAGCTCCCGTATTTAATACAAAGAATTAAACAGGGTTTATTTTAAGTTGGGCTCTTTAAAGTTTTCTATAAGGGCAAGCCCCTATAGTTAATTACATTTTAGATAGCTGAAGTCACCTAAGAAAACTCTCGATAAAGATCAGGGGATATTTTCTTCAAGGAGTTTAAAGGATGGGAATTTTTAAAAGATCGGGCAAAGAGGTGTGAAATGGGAATGACTCAAATTTAGAAAATTTATTTTTGAATCCAATTGAAGAAGAACTAGGGGATGTCATGGATCATGAGGAGAACCCCAGTGACTTCCCAAGTTATCTTATGGTTTGACTTCAACTTCAAGAAGAAATTATGGGTGTCATCCTGCAAATTTTATTTATTAGGCCTTACATTCATGTGAGAGGGTCGCACAAATAGCCTAGAAGATGTGAAGATTTAGTTTGTGACGAACGATAACCTCGAAATCCTAGGGTGTGTCAAGGCTTAAATTGTATAGTAGAGCCATACAAAGGCCTAAAAGAAGTTAAGGATTTATGTCTCTCTAGTCGAACGACCTAGAAATTCTATGACTTGTTGTTTAGTTCTAAGAAAAGATGTGTTATTGTAAATCCTCATGTTGTTGTAGAAGGCTGCCCATAAAGTTAGCTCTCGGCTCCTCGGCAAAGTAGCAATCCTAAAGCCTAAGGTTTAAAGGTTTAAATGAAGTTAAATTCAATTATTATAAGGGGTTAAAGTTGATTAGAGTGACATCAGTTAGGATCCTACGGTTCAATTTATTTCAGTACCACTATTTTCTTCGGATTCACTTAGTCCAAATGAATTTACTAAACTCAACTTAATGAGTTCCATAAATTCATTTAGATCGTGGGAAATCTCGCTAGTGACGGTAGGTTAACTCCTCTGAGGGATTCCCGATCATACGATAGAGTCATTTTAATTTGGTTGCTCTTTTTGTTTTTTTGTTTTATTTGTGATTAAATTTTGAGTTGTCTTATATTTTGACTGTTGTGCCGGTAGATTTTTATCTTGCTTTGATTTCTTAATTTTGGTTTTAGTTTCAGTTTTGTGGCTATCCTAAAAGTTTCAGTTTTGACATGTAGGGTGATCTTGTTGTTTAACATGCAAGTTTTTAGGTAGGAAATGAGAGGCACATAAAGGTAAATAAATTACAATGCAGTAATTTAAAAGTGTACCTGCTAATTCTTCCCATTCGTCCACCTGAAGGGTCAGTACTTGCAAAGCATAGATATACTTTTGCAGGAATTAAAACATGCTTGTAGTAAATGCAGAGAACACGGGTTTGAGGCGTGTCTATCAAACCCTATGCCACACTCTGTTGTTTCTAATTTGTTCATATGTAAGGATAATTCCCTCAAGAAAATCATAATATGTAAAAGTGCCCTAGACATTTAGACCGTGTTAAGCAAATCATAATATGTAAAAGTGCCCTGAGATTCCTAAAAGAACTTGAAATGGTCCAGGGTAGTACCCTAGACATTTCATAGTCCCTCAAATCGTCTCGAGTTCATTTTGGTCTTATTATGTTTGTTATGTGGTTCACCCAATTCATACCCTTATGCTCAATGAACCTTGATGTTTTGATTATTTCTTTAAGTGGGGGTAATTATCATTTGATGTTTCACTTATGAATTATTCGGGTAAAGACCCTTATGGGCAATTTAACTTAATTAAGAAACTAAGTCAGATTGATTTTCAAAGACGGGCTTATAGTTTTTTTTAGAAATAGTTTCAAATTATTTATAGGTCATTTTCTAAACCTCGCTATACAAGATTTTGATTAAGCCTAAATCACTAATAAGCCCTTAAAACTTAATGAGTAAAACTGTAATTTTTAGGAAAATTTGAATATTTATACTTTTAACCCTTATCAAGAATCATAAATCATTTTAAAACCATTAATTAGGGTTCTGAATCAGTGGGTTATGTTCTTCCAAAATCAATCCCCTCACCTTAATATTTTCTTATTTAATTACTCTTCCAAATTTCATCAATTTGAGAAATTACAAATTTATCCTTAATGAGACCAAAGTGAGATTGGTTGCTACCATTTATACTTTTCATGTTTGAATCATTAAGACATGTCAATTAAGATCATTTATTACCCATTTACCCTTTGGTTAGGCCAAAATATTAATTGATGCTTAAATCTTAAAATTACCATTCTGCCCTTAAGGCCTTAACACCTTATAATTCATTAAATTAAACTCAAATGACTTTTTAATTTTTATGCTACCTCACTCATGGGTTAATTAAAACATCAAAGGAGAAAATGTGATTTTTCTGAATTTATTTAATTTTATAATTATTTTAATGCAAAAATGAGGATTTTTAATGAAAATTCAATAACTCAACCAAAACAAAACATTTGTTCTTAATAAAATTATTAGAGGTTCATCTAGGTTAGATGACCACTTGGACAAATTTTAATGATTTTTAGAATTTTAATTTAATTACTAGAACTATTTGTTTGTTCTAAGTATTAATTAAGTATAAATATTATTTAAATGAAAAATTAAATTTTATATTTTTATTAAATCTCTCTGAGTCCAAGAAACTCAGAGAAATAAGTTTCATATAATTTTTTGGTTTTTATTTTAATTATTAGAATTATTTTAGTGAAAAATTAAAGAAAATTCATTTCAAGCCTTTAAAATTTAATATCTTGACTTAGAAAATTAGAAGAATTATTTCAATTGGTGGTGATCAAGAAGCCAAATGTGACATTTTAGTATGTTTTTTACAATCTTGTAATTTTTATGATTTTTAATTAATTTTTTAACTATTTAAATATTTAAAAATGATTTAAAAATGAAATATTTATTTTAAATATACTTTATTTTTCATAGGTTCCTCTGGCCATAAGGAGCTTCCAAAACGAATTTGGTGATTTTTTGAATTTTATTTTAATTATTATAATTATTTTAGTGTCAAAAATATAATTTCATTTAGTTAATCCATTTTAGTGATCAAATTAATTCCAATTGACTTAGAAATTTTTATAGAGGGTTCTGCTGATATTAATTTACGGTGGAGAATAACTTTTTTGTCATTTACACTTATATTTTGTCCAATTATATTTCATTTTTAGGGTTTAATGACAATTAGGGTTATTTTTAATGAGTTAACCCAAGTTTATATTTTTCCTAGGATCCTCTGACTACAATAAACCTACCTAATCAAGTTTTGTATTTTTTTATGAATATTTTAATCATTATAATTATTTTACCAAAACAGATATGACATGCTTGAAAAATAGAGATCTCTGCCTAGAGACCTCTACTGACCTTGGAAAAATCAAGGAAGATCCCTCATGATAGAGATATAAAAAGCCCCAAAAATCAAGTCATGATGAAATGTTCATGCAAATGGAGAGTACAAATAAGAAATACATTATTTAATTAATTAAAAATCATGCATACATCAAACAAACATGAAATCATTTCCACTTTATTCTCCTCTATTCAATGAGTATGTGGGTATTTTTATTTTATTTTTGTGATTTTTCTACATCAAGATATGGATTTTTGAAGTTCTGGGATTTAAATAATTCAAGAAAATCCTTATTTTTCTATTTAAACCAAGCGACGCCATGCAATCCTTAACATCTCTGAAGCCTCCACGTGGCGTATTCTGGTTCAACACCGCTATTTAAGTCAGCGCTTACTCGACCCGTTGTTCATGCACCATTCACTCTTTCGATGCGATCTCAGTCGTTCGTCTGATACACACACGATTGGACGACTCTCTGTCATCGTCCCCAAGTCCCCTAATCTGAGAACCGTTCACCTTCTAACATTAATATCTCACTTGATACTCAACCAACTCTCTTTGGGTTTGTTTTTATAGACTCGTCTAGACTAGGATAACACATCTATACAATTAATCAAATCTTAAATCAAGTCTATAAGCATGAAGAATTAAAATAGACTCAGTTTGAGGAGAAAACTCAATACCTTTGCCCAAGAGGTTTGGCCTAGATTGTGTGCTTCTAAAAGCTTGAGTTGAGTCCAGAGAGCTCCTAGATGAAGCCTTAGGCCGTGGTGAATTGCCTAGACTGGAATTTGATCGAGGCCGATTTTGGGTGTTGATCAAAGTTTATGCTAGGGTGGTCTGGTGATAGGGCTTTTATGGTAAATTTTCTTCTTTCACTCAAGGGATGGTGTGGGTGCAATTAATTTGACTTTGGTGCACCGTAGAGCTGTGGGGAATTATGTCCTGTTCCAAGCTGATTTTTTATCTCCAAAATTGAGCTCAAGCAGTGGGTTTGAGTGGCTGAAAACAGAGGGATTTCACTCAGGGAAGCTGGGAGAAGCTCTAGGAACAATTTGCCAGGGTCTCCCCAAGGAATTTTCAACAACCTTCCTCTTGGTCGTGAAGGGAGCATTTAAATAGGAGGGGCTATGGTGGCTCTCAGGCCAGGCTGAGGTGGCTGGGATGCTACCTAGGTGGAGGGTAGAAAGGCTCCAATGGTCAATTAGATTTGTGCCTCTTGGATGGATTTAATTTTTGGTTTAAGCATGGTGGAGATTTCGGGTTTGGGTTTTTTGGCAGCTAAAGTGGTCGAATGGCCAGTGAGGGGTCACCATCTGGCTCAGGGAGGTCAGGGCTAGGTCATGATGCATCAATTTGGGTTTGACATGTGCAAATGTTATTAATTGAAATGGAAGGGTATTGGGCTAGGTTGGGTCAACCATGGGTCTAGCCCCATTGGAATGGGCTTGTGTGGCTCCCTATGGCTGACTAAAGTTAGGTGAGCCAGCTGAAATGGTGTGGAGAATTCCCCATCCATTGTATTTGATTAAACATGGATTAGAGTGTATCATTAAAAGGGTAAAAACTTTTTTAAGGGAGCTTGAAAGTGTCCCCACCCTTTTCTATTAATTGTTTGGTGAGGTGGCAAAGACTCATATGGCTCACCTATGGCTTGGTGATGGCTTCACGACTTGTCCTTGGGTTGGCCAATTTGTATGAGAAAGGATTTTTGGATTTTATGTGGTATTTTGATGGTGTTTGTCATGAGGCTTAATATGGAATGATTTTGGCATGAATTGGAAACTTAGGGAATGATTTTGATTAAATGGATGATGAGGAGAAAAATTGTCATGTGGGCTTTTAATTGAATGTTGGGCTTTTTGAATGACTTAAGGGCTTGGGATTTTAGAATTGGGGGTGAATTTGTGCTAAAATTTGGGTCAATTAAATGTTTAATTTGGTTTAGGGAGATTTCATGAAGAGGTTTTAAAGAATTTCAAGTGATTTTGAATTGAATTGGAAGACCAATTTGGTGGAATTTGGACATGGTCAATTTGAGGATTTTGGGTTAGACTTGGTTTTGGGTTAGAGTAGAGCTTGGATATGACCCAATTAATATTTCAATTTGTTGTGTGTGATTGTCATGCAATATTTTGAAAATAAATTAGGTGGAAATTTTGGGGTTATGACTTTCAATTTGGTGGCATTTGAAGATATGTCCAATTTGGGGTAAAATTGGGTTTTTGATTTGGGTGAAATTGAGCTTGCAATTGGGTAAAATCAGGTTTTTATTTAAATTAAATTGGCATTAGGGATGTTGAATTTTTGTTTTGAATTGAAATTGATCAAGATTGGGGTCAATTTGTCTGACATTGGGGCTAATTTAGAGGAATTGGGCCTTTAAGGGCAATTTGGGGCTTTTAGTTAAAATGGGTCAATTTGGTCAAATTTGGTCAATGTGATGGTTCAAATTGATTTTGGGGACAATTGAGATGATTTTGTTTTTGGGAATTTTTTGAAATTTTTGGGTCATGAGGGGCATTTTGGTGATTTTTGACAAATTTGGGGCATTTTGGAAATTTGGTGATTTTGTCAATTTGGGTAGTGGGAAATGGTTTGAAATGACTTTTGGACAAATTTGGGTGTTTTGGGAAATTTTGGGAATGTTGGCAAAAATTAGGGTTGTAGGGGTATTTTGGTAATTTTGATGAAAGTTTGGGCTAGAGTGGGTAGGTAAGCTATGAAGCCATTTCCAAGTCATGAGAACCATATGAGGACTCCAAGGGCTAGAGGTTTGGGTTCACCCATATGAGGTTTCCAAAAGGTGTTAAGAGACCAAATTAAGTGCAAGTGGTCTTAAGGTTTAGGGTGTGTGAAAAAGTGTAGTGTTTGCAAGCTAGTCTAACCAAGGCTAGACCACCCATGGTTAGTCCTATGGCTTGACCATCTTATGGGGACTCTCCTTGAGTTCCCTCATATTGACTCCACCTACTAACTGCTAGAGGTTAGAACCAATATGTGGAACTTCAAGTTGAGTAAAGAAGAGTTTAGAATTTTTAATGGTGAGGGTTCCTTTTCTAGTCCTCTAGGAGGGTTCCTTTTCTAGTCCTCTAGAAATAGTCAGCAGAAATGTCTTATGGCTAGAACTTAGGCTATTTAGAAGGAAACTAGACCTCAACCAAAAGTGAGGTCAACACATATCGTAAGCTTACTATGGAAGCCTAACAACATGCAAAGAAAATCTACAATAACCTCGGCTAACATGCCAGAGAAATGCAGTAAAATTAAATTATTTACTTGTCCTAATAAATGTCTAACAAGTAAATAAGGCGAAATAACATAATGCACAATCAAGCCAAATTCTATGATGTCTAAAAGTAAGTGAATGTAAAGTGAGAGAAAAATAGTGACGATATCAGGTCAAGATGCGCATAGCTTTCCGTCATCTTGAATAGCCCCGATCCCTAATTTACTTAGTTATAAGAGATGGTTAACTCAATCTGACTTGAAGATTCCTGTTAGCAACTATGAGTTGCATTGCCCGCAAAATCTTTGTATATTCGGGATGAATTTATTATTAATCATGTTGCATTTGATTTTATTTGTTTATTAGAGGTTTACTTTACGTGTTAATGCCATTCAAATTTTATGAGTTTATGGCTTTTATCTTTCTTGACTTTTAACACAATTTCAATTTGATTTTTAATAGGCTTTTCTTTTTTTAATGAATTTGATTTTTAAAAGGATTTTTTTTATTAATTTGGTTTTTAATATGATTGTATTTTAATCTACATTTACGACGACCCGGGTCAATATCTCATGGTTCCATCAACTTAGGGTCTTCAATGTGTAGTTTGCTTCGTTACGAATAACCAGACGACTTCTTATTAGCAATCAAATTAACTCATTCAAGGAAGCCTAAAAAACTGGGATTTATTTAATGAAGTTTAAGTTTAAGTTTTAGTGAATTTTATTTTATGGTCCACTCTAAGGTTTAATGATTTATAAATTTTTTGGATTTTAATTAATTTTTGCTCTAGTTTATTTTTTATGACTTGTTGTATTTGTTTGGTGTTTTAATTATGTTATTGATTTGATTTTTTATATATCTTAATTCATCTTTATTTGTTTGATCTATTAGTGAAGATTTCATTGGATTTGGAGTTTTCTTAATGAAGTTACTAAGTTTTTAGTTCATGAGTGGTATATTTCTTAAAAAAACTTCGACTTGAGATAGAAGTTGTTTATTATATTTTGATATTTGTTAATTAATAATTTGAAGTGATTAGTTAATAGTTTCAAATTCAATAACTTTTTTTTGTTAAGTATGATAATGAAAAGGTATGTTTGTAATTTCAAAGAAGTTACGAATATGCCCATATTTAATTTCAAACATAAGAGTTATAATGTTTGGTTGTTATTTAACTTTTCATTGAAGATTTTAAGATAAATTTATTAAAGTTTAAGTTTGTAGGATTTACTATTTAACAATTGAAAAGCAACTTAGTTAGATTTATAATTTTAAGAAATTACAAATTAATCTCTAATCACTTTTGATTCATCACTTTTTATTATATTTTTTATTGACTTATTAATTAATGGTCTTTTGAGTTTATTTTTCATGAGTTTTAATTCTTTAATGTTCAAATTTGAGGTTCAAGAGTTCAAAATGGTACAATTTTTTTATTTTTGAAAAGTAACTTTCCTCACAGTTTTAGGGTGCATTTGGGGCAGCTTATTAGTTGCGGCGGCGTTTTGAAAACGCCGGCGTTTTGAAAACGCCGCCTGAGTGTTTGGAAGAAGTGTTCAGAATGCTTATTTCAAAACTCCATTTCGCTGTTTAATTAAACACGTGACGCAGGAGGAGCCATGCAGTCGGCGTTTGATTCAACATTTTGTTGTTTAATTAAAAATGTGATGCAGGAGCTGCAAATTAATTGTTTACAAAACGCAAAAACTAAACAACTAAACAACTTATCCAGAATATGGGCAGTATGGTCATTTATTTAGAATCATCTGTTTTCCAAACACACAAATCAAACAGCCATACAGCTTATCCGGATCAGCTGATCATCAGTAGATTATCAAGATAAACTGATTATCAACATAAACTGAATAAGCTGCAGCTGCCCCAAACAAACCCTTGGTTATGAATTTTATTGTATCTTAAGTATTTTGTGTTTTATTATTGAGTTTCAATTATATTTTATAGATTTTAAGGTTTCAAATTATTCAAAATTATTTTTAAGGTAAAATCTATAGCTTTCAATTTTTGGCCTAAATTTTTAATTGAAATTAAGTTGGTTTAACTGATTTATCTCACCAATTTTGTTTGAATTGTTTTAAATATTGTGTGAATCATTGGTTATATGATTTACATATACATTGGTTTAGCAATTTTTATAAGGCCAAAATTTTCATACTTTCATGATTATCATTTTTCCCTAATACATTGATGTTTTGACATAGAATTTGACTTTATTATTTCATTTGGTGTGTTTGCTAACTTAATTTGGGGTCTCCTTTTTTACTTTTTGTTACTTGAGTTTGGAGACAAGGGTTAGGGGTGAAATTTTACATTTTTACAAATGTACCCTTTCTTAGGTTTAAGTGATTTTTTAATTTTCAAAGAATGAGATGGTGATTTTAAATTATAAGTTCATTATTTTAATCATTTTTTTCATTTTCCAGTTGAATTTATAATTTTTTTATTTATAATTAGATATTATTATTATTATTATCATCATTATATTTTTCATATCTAATTTAAAATTAATTACAAATCTAGCATTTTCTCTCTTAAATATTGGTTTTTTTTCTTAGATGTGGCTAGATTTTTTATGTCATAATCTTAGGTTCATTTTAGAATAGATTTTGATGAAATTTTTGGTGGAGTTTAGTGTTGTTTTGGGGTTTATTTTGATCGAGTTTAGGTGGGTTTTTGGTGGAGTCTTGGAAGGGGTTTAGGGGTTGAGTGTGGGGGAATTTTGGTGGACTGTTGGTGGAGTATTGGAAGTGTTTTGTTGGAGTTTAGGTGGAGTTTTGGGAGGGATTGAGGGGTTGATTTTGGTGGAGTTTTAGAAGGGATCATTTAATTTTGGTGAAGTTTAAGTGGAGTTTTGGGGGAGTAGGCTACACATATATTCCTTTCAGTTATTGTGTATTTATGCACACAACACACAATTCTTATATATTTTCATGGTTAACACTTACATTTTCCTTTTTTATACAAAAGTACCCAAAATTTCACTTTCTTACAAAACATTCAAGCTTTCTTTTTTACCAAATTAAAGCCTCAATTTTCATCTTTTAATATGAAAAACTTTAATTTTTTTTTACATAAAACTTCAAGTTTGATCTTTTCATACATAAAACTTAAATTTTTATCCTTATATGCATAAGAGTTATATATATTTTTACATACATAAAACTTAAATTTTTATATTTCANCAAAATTTCACTTTCTTACAAACATTCAAACTTTGTTTTTTACCTAAATAAAACCCCAATTTCCATCTTTTAATATGAAAAACTTTAATTTTTATTTACATAAAACTTCAAGTTTTATCTTTTCATACATAAAACTCAAATTTTTATCCTTATATGCATAAGAGTTATATATATTTTTACATACATAAAACTTAAATTTTTATATTTCACATACATAAAATTTAAATTTTTATCTTTTCATACATAAAACTTAAATTTTTATTTTTCCATAAGAAAAAACAAAACTTTTTAATTTTTGCATACATAACCCTCAAATTTTTATTTTTTGCATGTATAACACTAAAATTTTTATTTTTTGCATGTATAACACTAAAATTTTTATTTNTAAACTTTTTATTTTTTGCATACATAACCCTCAAATTCTTATTTTTTGCATATATAACACTAAAATTTTTATTTTTTGCATGTATAACACTAAAATTTTTATTTTTTTGCATATATAACAATAAAATTTTTATTTTTTTGCATGCATAACACTTAAATCTTTATTTTTGCATATATAAAACATAAATTTTATATTACCTATAAAACACTAAAATTTTTATTTTTACAACCATAAAACTTAAATTTTTATTTTTGCATACATAACACTTAAATTTTATTTTTTACACACATAACATTCAAATTTCCACTTTTATACATAATACTTAAATTTCTTTATATTACTATTACATGTAACACTTCAATCTTCACCTTAATTTTCAATATTACATAAAAATATAGCCCTTTTTTTTTTNTTTTTCATATATAACAATAAAATTTTTATTTTTTTGCATACATAACACTTAAATCTTTATTTTTGCATTTATAAAACATAAATTTTATTTTCCTTACTTATATAACACTAAAATTTTTATTTTTACAAACATAAAACTTAAATTTTTATTTTTGCATACATAACACTTAAATTTTATTTTTTACACACTTAACATTCAAATTTCCACTTTTATACATAATACTTAAATTTCTTTATATTACTATTTACATGTAACACTTCAATCTTCACCTTAATTTTCAATATTACATAAAAATATAGCCCTTTTTTTTTTTGATAGGGCGAAACACATTGAGTGATATACATTAAAATAAAATTAGATTTTAAATATGTCAATAAATAAATATTAGGAATTAAATGGTATACATTTAAATATCTCTTTTTGGTGGTTTAGATGTAAGCCTTTTTCTTTATTTTTTTAAGGTTTTGGATAAGTGAATACATGAGAATTAGGTGGTATGTATGTAAAATAGAAAAGTCTGGGTTTTAGACTNAATGTTAAGTATATAAATATTAAATTACCCCTTTTTTGTGGTTGTACATGTAAATATCAATTGTTTATTTTTTTATTGTTTGTGAATATTAAAGTTGCTTTTTGTTTTGTAGATGTAAGCCTTTTTCTTTATTTTTATTAGGTTTTGGATAAGTGAATACATGAGAATTAGGTGGTATGTATGTAAAATAGAAAAGTCTGGGTTTTAGANTTTTTTTAAGAGATATACCCTATCTTTGTTTAAGGTGAACTTCATACCCAACGAGCTCTTCATAAACTAAGAGTTAGATAAGGAATTATGAAGGAGAGATGTTAAGTGCCCAAAAGAGAGAAACTAACAGAAGACCTGTCTTTAGGATCAAAGGGTAACTTTAGACAATTTCAGCATATGGAAACTCAACTTAAGCTTCAATGATCTAACCATAATCATCTCAACGAAGGTTTGATGATTTGAAGGTTAGCTTCTGAAACTCTATGGAGTGAAGAAGTGTTTTGAAGTTTTATTTTGGCATTTGCTCCTTCATTAGTTTTATAAGAGAGCTATTAAGAAAATCCTAAGACTAGATTCTAAGCTCTAGAGAGAGGAAATATAAGATAGATCTCACGCAAAAAATGAGGTCAATAATGATTTCATCATAATTTGATTAAAGTATAGTTCAATTTATTTTTAATGGTGATTTTTCATCATGATTAAACAATGGTTTGTTTTTTTAGCCATTGTTATCTCTTTTATTTCATTTATTTTTTACTTAAAATTGCTAATATAAATGAGAATAATGGTTATATTATTGTGTTTAAAATTAAAGATACCATTGTATCCATCTTATAATCTAATATATTATAGGCATTAAATTATGCTTTATTAAATTTAGCTTACAGTATATCATGTTAAAGTATATGTGATTGTATTATGATATATAAACTTTGTAATCTATTGTGTTAAAGTTGTTGCAATGCATTTTATTTCATACATCACATATGTAAACTATTCAAATCACATTCATACCTTCTCTTGAAAACAGTATTTGTATCGGATTTAAATTGGTTTGAATCACTCATTGTTCAAATATTTTTAAAAAATACATTTGAAACCCTATTTAACTCAACTCAAATCTTACCTCGTATAATTTCAATTTTACTCAAACAATATCATTTACAATGGACATTAAATAAGTAGTACATAGCTAAAAGAGATGGATGCTGTAATTAAAAATATATATTTTGACACATTTCTCTAGAAAAATAAACATTGAAAAAAATTTCCAATAACAACTATTGTGAGGCTTAAGTTCATTATATTCCTAAAGATAAGCATTATATGATATATTATACATAGATCTTAGTATATTACTACAAAGTTTCTAAATAAATTATTTAGAGCTACATTTAAATTGAGTCAAATCAAATTTTAAAAAAATTTAAAGCAAACCAAAATTACCTTTAAATTAATTTTGTTTATGAAGTGAAGTTCAAAATTGATTTAAAGTCAAATCAAGCAAAATAAAATTTCAAGCAAATATTAAGCAAACTTTGATCTTAAAACTCTTAATTATCCTATTAAAAAATTAATAAAAGACGTATCTCTCATTTTGAAACTGACTCAAACAAAAAAATAGATTTGTTTGCATGTCATCAAAATCTATCTTATTAAAAAATAAATTAAAAAGCAAGCTAACAAACAAATTTATATATATTTATGTTTGTAATTATCAAATAAGTAAGAATTTAGAGAATGTTAATAATAAAAATTATTTGTTTANTAAGGTTTGTTGTTATTGTTGTTGTTGTTGTCGTAGAAAGGAATTAAATAACCAAATGGAACTGACTACTCCCTAGCACATTGATTCTAAGAAAATTTATAGGAGAGCACTTCCTCTGAGTTATTTGCAAATCATATGATATAACATATTTTGAGACCTCATTCTTAAAAACTCTAATTCCTGAAAATAGATGCAAGAAGTAGAGCATAAATGCAGAATAATAGTCGAGTTTTCTTTTAACAAAAACACGAAATAATTAAGGAGTGCTTAGTAAGTCTTCTATTAATTTAACATTTCCGGCGTGACTAAAATTCAGAAGATGCGCTGATTTAGAAACCAACAACCAGCTCCACGTGACAACATTATCTTCAGTAAGCCAATTGTATGCCCTGGAACTTAAAACTAGATCAAACATACACTATGTGGCCAGGTTAAGATAAAAAGACACCACAAAATAGAGCATCATACAAAACATCACACAAGAAGAAATAATGTATGATCCAGAATTCGCGTGATANTAAAAAGCCACCACAAAATAGAGCATCATACAAAACATCACACAAGAAGAAATAATGTATGATCCAGAATTCGCGTGATAAAATTGAAACTGCCGGAAGTCACACGGACGCATACAATAACTAGCAAACTGGATTCTAAACATAGAAAATCGTACAACCAAGATCAATCGATACAAACAGAAAAAAAAAAAAAAGTAGAAGTGAAATAGCCCTTTACCTCTCGGCCGGAGTGGTGGTGGCTGGCACCGGAGCCTGACGCTGTAGCCCTAGAATCCGTGCCANCTAAATATAAATAATAATTATTCTTGATCATAAAGTAATCAAGGATCAAGTTGTTCATGCTTTCTTCATTTATTGATCAAGTGTTATAAGATATTCTCACTCACTCAAGCCATAGGTAGCTTATCTAGCATATTAGTTCATTCGAAGCCCTAGTTTGGACTTTATTCTAAATGAAAACTTTCAAATTGTTTATGGTATTTCTGATCCAAAATATTTTTATTTTGAATAAAATTGAAAAATATTTTGATTTTGAATAAAATTGAACTTTTCTTTGATTAATTATATGCATAAGTATCAAGAAAATTGACTTTACATGCATCATAGTTGTAGTAATTAAAAGGTAACCTCATTGTTTATTTCTTTTGAAAAATATGCTTAAATTTCATTAACCAAAATTCTCATATTTTATAAATATAAGTTTAAGCACGTGATGAGCCATTGTGATAGTATTTTACATTAAGAGATCATTAACCATTCGTCTTCCCAACACCTTTTGTGACTTCAATCAATCATAGAGCATGAGTATTTGGGTTGCGCCAAAATTTCATGGTGACAATCTTTTCATTTATATCTACTCAAGATCAATGTTATTATGTGTCTGATTATTTAGTTCTGAATGTGTTATTTGCACAAAAAACCTTTTACCTAGAACATCATATGACATCATAATACATGTTACAAACTTGTTAGAATCATCTATGAAACACTTCAAGACTTATTCTAACTTTGATAGAATTATTTTCTAATCATCTTCAAAATATGAATAAATTATAATATAAGTATCCTTAAATATGATCAAATCATAATTGTATCAAGATTGATCTATCCTTAAACCACAATCAAACCATTTTCTAATTATCATCAAATTATATTAGAATTATTTTTTGAACCACATTTTAACTTTATTGAGATTTTCAAATATAGTACAAAAATGGTTCACACAAGTTTTCACGGTTTAAAAATAGTTATTTTTTTTAGTCTTCAACAGACAATATGCTTTTATAAAACCGTAGAGATTCAACGATTTACTTATTTAAATGATCAAATATAGTATCAAAAGTAATATATTATCTTGGGAGATAGAAATATCACTTTATGATAGCTTGATAACTTAAATTACAAAATTTTAAATATTTGCAATGGTTTATGATTAAAATTGATAAATCTTTCTCTTATCTAATCCAATGATTAGATATGCTTTAAATTAAATCTGGGTTACATGTTTCCTATATGAGCAACCCCCTAATACTTAATTATATCTTAAGCAACTGAAGCTACTTAAGAAAACTTTCGATTAAGGTTGTGGTTTTATCTTCAAAAAATTTCTAAGTTTAGGTTTCTGTGACTGATCATTGGAATTTCAAAAGAGAAAAGTTCAAAAGTGGAATAATTATTAACAAAACCAAAAGGAAGAAAAGTAAGACATATCGAAGATACTAAGAATACTCAGTGTCATCCCAACAATCATATTGTTTGGCTTTAGAGGTCTAGAAAGAGGATTATTCACATCTTAACATTTTATTAGAATTTAGGGCTTATATCACACGATATACTGTCGTGAGAAAGCCTACGAGATATGGATTTATGTTGTAACTAGATGAATAACATTAGAATCCTAAGACTGAAGTGAGGTTCACTAAAAGAAGTGAAATCTCATAAACCTAGTTTAAATGAAGGAAAATACAACAAATAAAAATGTAATGAACTTATAACCTTTGGAAATAGTTGTCATCTAAACCATCTATTTAAAATAAAAGCCATACATGATCGGTCTCAATGAATGTAAACCATGATATTTTATTATTTGTTAAGAGTGGTATGTCTTACAACTTGATTATAAATCAAGTTGCCTAAGTATGAATGATATACATAATATCCTACGACTGATGTGAATATATATTTTTCATTTAAAACTTACCACTTTTTATAGTTCACCACACTAAAATATTTATTACTTTTTGGGTTAACTCTTATTGCCGAGTGAACAGAGCAAGCTTTGCAATAGGTTATGCAAATCCTTAACATTGAATGTTTAGAAGATTCATTTATAAGGCTAAATGGTATGTAAAAGCAGACTCATTCTATAAGGTGGTGGTCCTTAAACGATAAACCACTTTTTGTGCAATGAGTGATGGTCTGAAAGAAAGAAATATGAACTATATAGTATGCATGTGTATATGGTGATCTTTTTAAGGCTATTCTTGAATCGCAATAATATTTCTACTATATTTTATTTAATATCAATTTAGTTGTTTTTACCTATGATATTTCTAACGATGTAAATATAATATCTTATGCAACTTTACTTTGGTTATGAGTTTCATCTAATTTAAAAAAAAAAGGTTAAAGTTATTAAGTTTGGATAGAAAATATAGTCCTAAAATAAGTCTATCAGTAATTCAGATAAAAGACGCAAGTAAAATTTCAACAAAAAATTTGGTCAGATCGATGGAGTACAAACAAAACAAATAGAGATGATAAAAGGATGCCAACGCCAGACTTATGTTACTCGTTAGTCAACATCATCTAAAATTTCATTATTTTTTTAGTTGAGATTTATCCTTTCGCTTTATGTTCATCCTCTTTTGAATAGTTCAAATATTAATGGATGTTGAACAAAACACGCCTTAATTCTAAAATGAAAAGAAGACTCAAGAAAGAAAGCATACATTATTATGGAAGCCTAGTTTTGATTAACTAAAACAAACCTATAAAACAAAGTTAGCACATCCCAAGCTTCTATGGCAGCCTAACAACATGCAAAGAAAATTTACAATAACCTCGGCTAGCATGCCAGAGAAATACAATAAAATTAAACTAATTACTTGTCCTAATAAATGCCTAACAAGCAAATAAGACAAAATAACATAATGCACAGTCAAGCCAAATCCTATGACATCTAAAAGTAAGTGAATGTATAGTGAGAGAAAAATAGTGACGATATCAGGTCAAGATGCCCATGGCTTTCCATCATCTTGAATCGCCCTAGTCCCTGATTTACTTAGTTATAAGAGATGGTTAACACAATCTGACCTGAAAATTCCTGTTAGCAACTATGAGTAGCATTACCCACAAAATCTTTGTAGATCCGGGATAAATTTATTATTATTTAAGTTGCATTTGATTTTATTTGTTTATTAGAGGTTTACTTTACATGTTAATGCCATTCAAATTTTATGAGTTTATGACTTTTATCTTTCTTGACTTTTAATAAAATTTCAATTTGATTTTTAATAGGCTTTTCTTTTTTTTACTGGATTTGATTTTTAACAGGATTTTTTTATTAATTTGGTTTTTAATATGATTGTCTTTTAATCTACATTTATGATGACCCTAGTCAATATCTCATGGTTCCATCAACTTAGGGTCTTCAGTGTGTAGTTTGCTTCGTTACGAATAACCAGAGGACTTCTTATTAGCAATCAGATTAACTCATTGAAGGATACCTAAAAAATTGGGATTTATTTAATGAAGTTCAAGTTTAAGTTTTAGTGAATTTTATTTTATGGTCCATCTAAAGTTTAATGATTTATAAATTTTATGAATTTTACTTAATTTTTGCTCTAGTTTATTTTTAATGACTTGTTTTATTTGTTTGGTGTTTTAATTTAGTGATTGATTTGATTCTTTATATTTCTTAATTCATCTTTATTTGCTTGATCTATTAGTGACGATTTTGTTGGATTTGGACTTTTCTTAATGAAGTTATTAAGTTCTTGTTTCATGAGTGGTATCTTTATAAATTGATTGTTCTTGTCTTAAAAAACTTTAACTTGAGATAGAAGTTGTTTATTATATTTTGATATTTGTTAATTAATTCTTTGAAATGATTACTTAATAGTTTCAAATTCAATAACCTTTTTTGTTAAGTATGATAATGAAAAGGTATGTTTGTAATTTCAAAGAAGTTACAAATATGCCCATATTTAATTTCAAACATAAGAGTTATAATGTTTGGTTGTTATTTAACTTCTCATTAAAGATTTTAAGATAAATTTATTAAAGTTTAAGTTTGTAGGATTTACTATTTAACAATTGAAAAGCAACTCATGTTAAATTTATAATTTTAAGAAATTACAAATTAGTCTCTAATCACTTTTGATTCATCACTTTTTATTATATTTTTGATTGACTTATTAATTAATGATCTTTTAGGTTTATTTTGCATGATTTTTAATTCTTTAATGTTCAAATTAGAGGTTCAAGAGTTCAAAATGGTACATTTTTTTATTTTAGAAAAGTGACTTTCCTCACAGCTTTAGGGTGCGTTTGGGGCAGCTTATTGGCTGGGGCGGCGTTTTGAAAATGCCGCCTGAGTGTTTGGAAGAAGCATTCAGAATGCTTATTTCAAAACTCTATTTCGCTGTTTAATTAAACACGTGACGCAGGAGGGGCCCTGCAGTCGGCGTTTGATTCAACATTTTGTTGTTTAATTAAACACGTGATGCAGGAGCTGCAAATTAATTGTTTACAAAATGCACAAGCCAGACAGCTAAACAACTTATCCAGAACATGGGCAGTATGGTCATTTATTCAGAATCAGCTGTTTTCCAAACACACAAATCAAACAGCCAGTCAGCTTATCTGAATCAGCCGCTCATCAACAGATTATCAGGATAAACTGCTTATCAACATAAACTGCATAAACTACAGCTGCCCCAAACAAACTCTTAGTCATGAATTTTATTGTATCTTAAGTACTTTGTGTTTTATTATTGAGTTTCAATTATGTTTTATAGATTTTAAGGTTTCAAATTATTCAAAATTATTTTTAAGGTAAAATCTATAGCTTTCAATTTTTGGCCAAAATTTTTAATTGAAATTAAGTTGGTTTAACTGATTTATCTCACCAATTTTGTTTGAATTGCTTTAAATATTGAGTGAATCATTGATTATATGATTTACATATAAATTGGTTTAGCAATTTTTATTAGGCCAAATTTTTCATGCTTTCATGATTATCATTTTTTCCCTTATACATTGATGTTTTGACATAGAATTTGACTTTATTATTTCATTTGATGTGTTTGCTAACTTAATTTGGGGTTTCCTTTTTAACTTTTTGTTACTTGAGTTTGGAGACAAAGGTTAGGGGTGAAATTTTACATTTTTACAAATATACCCTTTCTTAGGTTTAAGTGATTTTTTAATTTTCAAAGAATGAGATGGTGATTTTAAATTATAAGTTCATTATTTTAATCATTTTTTTTCATTTTCCAATTGAGTTTATATTTTTTTTATTTATAATTATATATTATTATTACTATTATTATCATCATTATATTTTTCATATCTAATTTACAATTAATTGCAAATCTAACAGAAGTTACATTTTCTCACTTAAATATTGATTTTTTTTAGATCAGCATAAATTTTTTATGTCATAATCTTAGGTTCATTTTAGAAGAGATTTTGATGTAAATTTTGGTGGAGTTTAGTGTTGTTTTGGGGTTTATTTTGATGGAGTTTAGATGGTTTTTGGGTGGAGTTTTGGAAGGGGTTTAGGGGTTGAATTTGGGGGAGTTTTGATGGACTTTTAGTGGAGTATTGGAAGTGTTTTGTTGGAGTTTAGGTGGAGTTTTGGGAGGGATTGAGGGGTTGATTTTGGTGGAGTTTTAGACGGGATCATTTAATTTTGGTGAAGTTTATGTGGAGTTTTGGGGGAGTAGGCTACACATATATTCCTTTCAATTATTGTGTATTTATGCACACAACACACAATTCTTATATATTTTCATAGTTAACACTTACATTTTCCTTTTTTATACAAAAGTACCCAAAATTTCACTTTCTTACAAAACATTCGAGCTTTCTTTTTTACCTAAATAAAACCTCAATCTCCATCTTTTAATATGAAAAACTTTAATTTTTATTTACATAAAACTTCAAGCTTTATCTTTTCAAACATAAAACTTAAATTTTTATCCTTATATACATAAGAGTTATATATTTTTTTACATACATAAAACTTAAAATTTTATTTTTCACATACATAAAATTTAAATTTTTATCTTTTCATACATAAAAATTAAATTTTTACTTTTCCATAAGAAAAATGTAAACTTTTTATTTTCTGCATGCATAACCCTCAAATTTTTATTTTATGCATATATCACAGTAAAATTTTTATTTTTTGCATATATAACACTAAAATTATTATTTTTTTGCATACATAACACTTAAATCTTTATTTTTGCATATATAAAACATAAATTTTATTTTACTTACTTACATAACACTAAAATTTTTATTTTTACAAACATAAAACTTAAATTTTTATTTTTGCATACATAAAATTAAAATTTTAATTTTTTACATACATAACATTCAAATTTCCACTTTTATACATAATGCTTAAATTTCTTTATATTACTATTTATATATAACACTTCAATTTTTACCTTAATTTTAAATATT
>JXCR01041089.1:35473-53997 GCA_002079205.1 Phalaenopsis hybrid cultivar
AGTCTATGGGCATATTTTCTTAGATGAATTAAAAAATTAAGTAAAAGAAATGTAGTGTAATTTAATTTTAGGAGGTTGTTTAGTTGAATATAATTTAAATGTAGTGTCATGACAAGTTTGTTACTAGTTTTTTAATTGATTTCAAAATATGAAAATCTCTCTTCCTTCTCCTTTCCCTCTTGTGATCTCTTTGTGAGGTGATGAGATCAATAATACGATCGATATAGGTGAGAATGGTAGTGACCAGGATAAATAATGTAATGCAAATGGAGAAGAGGTTGAATGTAGCAAGGCAACGTATTTAAGCGTAGTTTTGATTTGGGCAAATTTAAAAAACATTGAAGATAGGCATTTGGGGTTTATAAATTCTTCAAAAAAAATTTATATTTATTTTTCTTCCATCCAAAAACATGTGTATTAAAAATTCACACATTTCCTATACTTTATACTCCTAATACAAAAAAAATAAATAAAATCAAAGAGCTTTTTAGTTGCAACAAACAATTAAGACTTTTAATAATGATAGAGTATAACCTCACTGTTATCACACTTAATTCAATATATTTAAGATGTGAAGAGGATGTAGTGTTATTTTTTTTCTACCTTCATATCCCGTCTACCAATTTGTAGAATAAAAAACCAAAAATCTAGTGTTACATTTTGGGTCGGTCATTATACTTGGATTATAATGGTGGTAAGTGTTCTTCAAGGTGAACTTGAAGACCCATGCAAGTAAGAAAGCTAAATTCATTACTTCAATTTACTCTCTTTTTAAGAAGATGCTGCTACTTGAATGATTAAAAAAGATTTTGTATAAAAGACTAACTACTGGTATACCAACCTATTCATTTCTTTTAATGTCATCTTACCTTTATTTATCACTAAGTGTGATATACTACTGAGCATGTTGAAGAAAGGGGTCCAGAATATAGGAAATATCACATGCCCTCTTCAACTTACCATAAAAAAAATGGTATGGTGTAAAAGGGATTATTCATACGAATCCAAGAATCAAGTTGGTTCAAATTGACCATCTAAATTTTTGTTTGAGACCTAATCTTATCCTTTAATTGAGTCAATTGGACCACATTAAGTTATCTTGGGTTTAAGCTTTATTTTATGTTAGTCAAATGACAAATTTGACTTAATTTATCTTTGGCTAACTTATAAGATAACATAAGAGGTGAATAGATTAATTAATTGGGTATATTGGTCCAAGCTGAACAATTGGGTCCATTAGTTAATGTTAAATAGGCAAAGTTTGATTTTTAGTTAAATCTAAGGCTAGGGTATACATTAAATTATTCAAATGCTAATTAAAATTAATTTAATCATGAAGCAACAATAAGATTAGAACTTTGTGCTCTATTCACTAAGCTAACTAATATTAAGAACAGATTTGTTTGGTAACTTGTTTTCAAAACTAAATGATTTACTAATCACTAGTGGACTCTTATACATAAATCCATTTGAAGCTTCAAATTATTAATAATCTTCTATATTCAAAAAACTAAAAGGTTTCTTAATATGAACCTACTAGTCTTGCCTAGCCATTAAACTCAATCCACTAAATGATTAATATTTTTTAAATTTCTTTTCAACATTTATCACATATTTCACTATTATATTAGAATTCTCGGGGATCATTTGTTATCAACAAAATTTTTAACACTAAAAATACTTTGATTCTAGGGTTTGATTAATCTAAGATGTCCTTCAAGTTGAGATGTTGTAGCCCATTCTCATTCTTAACCATTTGGAATTAATTAGATTAAAACCATTTTAATCTTTTTTCATTTCCTTGGCTCATTCATAAGTTGAATCCTAGCTCACCCTAAAAAAACCTACCTCAGCCTTTACACTCAGCTAACTCAAACTTGGATTTAATTTGTTTATAAANGCATGAGATTTGAGTTGCCTGTCATCCTGCAAATACATAAGAAATATGTGGCATGCATGTGAATTCAACAAAAGAGAGAGAGGAGAGAGGCTGCTCAATGGAGGAATGGTTAGGAGGTATTCATAGGTTATAGAGGGAAGAGAGAGTTGGGAGCTTTAGAGTATCAGTNACATGAGATTTGAGTTGCCTGTCATCCTGTAAATACATAAGAAATATGTGGCATGCATGTGAATTCAACAAAAAAGAGAGAGGAGAGAGGCTGCTTAATGGAGGAATGGTTAGGAGGTATTCATAGGTTATAGAGGGAAGAGAGAGTTGGGAGCTTTAGAGTATCAGTTGGATCTTAAAGAAAAGTGGAGAGGATGTGGTTGTTTATGGTTTGGAAGGGGAGGAAAATAGGGGAGAGAGAGAGGGAGAGTGATGGAAAAATAAGAGAATATCTATTTTTTTTTTTTTTTAGTGGCACTTTTTCCTTATGTGTTATTTTATCTTATTTTGTTTGATTTTGCCTTTTTTAGTGGATTTGACCATTCTTTTATTTATCTTGTCATGAGAGCATGAGAGGTGAATTGGAGGTGGCAATGTGGAAATTTGACCTTGTCTTAAGGGTGGGGCTTGACTTGATTTTTCTTCTTTGTAAGATGGTTTTGGTCTTGGTATGAAAATAGTTTGTCCTTGTTTATCATGGGGAGTTTGTAGGTTTTGGAATTTGACTAAGTTATTGGAGTTTGGGTGGACGAGTCTTGCTCATGAGGATTTGGGTTAACTTGAGCTTTGGGTTTAACATGAAAATAGAGTGTCACCATTAGAAAATCTAAATAAGTGGGCTGGATCAAGCTAAGGATGGCTTGTTGGCTTGTTGGTTTGGATGAAGCTTAACATGCTTTGGTGGCTTCTGGTTTTGGGCTTAGGTTTGGGCCTTAGGTTAAATGGATTTTAATTTTAAGTTTATCACGACATAAGTTTAGTTTGATTTAGGTGTTTTTAANGCATGAAAATAGAGTGTCATCGTTAGAAAATCTAAATAAGTGGGTTGGATCAAGCTAAGGATGGCTTGTTGGGTTGTTGGTTTGGATGAAGCTTAACATGACTTGGTGGCTTCCGGTTTTGGGCTTAGGTTTCGGCCTTAGGTTAAATGGATTTTAATTTTAAGTTTATCACGACATAAGTTTAGTTTGATTTAGGTGTTTTTAATTTTAATTTTGGATATTGAATTTAAAAGTTGTGGCTTTAATTTTAACTCTGTCTATTTGGCTTAATTTAGTGTTTTGAATAAATTAAATTTCATATTTTGATTAATTTTGGTGCATTGATTAATGCTTTATTTTAATTTGATTTGATTTTGATTGGTGATTAATGATTTTAGTGAATTTAGTTTTAATATTGAATTCATTTNGTGTTTTTAATTTTAATTTTGGATATTGAATTTAAAAGTTGTGGCTTTAATTTTAACTCTTTCTATTTGGTTTAATTTAGTGTTTTGAATAAATTAAATTTCATATTTTGATTAATTTTGGTGCATTAATTAATGCTTGATTTTAATTTGATTTGATTTTGATTGGTGATTAATGATTTTAGTGAATTTAGTTTTAATATTGAATTCATTTATACCGATGTTTTTTTATTTTAATCTTTAATGGATTCAATTTTTATTGATTTTGGTTGAAATTAATTTTTAGTGGAATTAGTTATGTTGGTTTTTTTTAGATTAATTTTCAGTGGATTTAATTATGTTGATTTTTATTTTGTTGAGATTAATTATTTTGATATTAGATTTTGAATTTAGCTTTAGGTTGATTTATGGATGAATTTTGTTTTTTTATTTAATTTTAAATTTTACTTGATAGTTTTAATTTGTGGCCTCAATTTTGCTGAATTTGATTATTATTTTTTAGTTAGTGATTTCAATTTAATTTAATTTTAACTTTATTGATTTTAATTTTATGTTATTTTGAAATTTTTTTGATGAATTTGGTAATTTCATTTTTGATGATTTTGGTTGTTTAATTTGAGTATGTGATTGAATTATGNTTTTTTATGAATTTGATTATTATTTTTTAGTTAGTGATTTTAATTTAATTTAATTTTAACTTTATTGATTTTAATTTTAGGTTATTTTGCAATTTTTTGATGAATTTGGTAATTTCATTTTTGATGATTTTGGTTGTTTAATTTGAGTATGTGATTGAATTATGAAGTTCCATTTTTAATTGATTTTTGTTTGCAAATTGATCATTTTTTGTAAGAGAAATACCTTATCTTTGTTTAAGGTGAACTTCATACCCAACGAGCTCTTCATAAACTAAGAGTTAGATAAGGATTTATGAAGGAGAGATGTTAAGTGCCCAAAAGAGAGAAACCAACAGAAGACCTGCCTTTAGGATCAAAGGGTAACTTTAGGCAATTTCAGCATATGGGAACTTAACTTAAGCTTCAATGATCTAATCATAATCATCTCAACCAAGGTTTGATGATTTGAAGGTTAGCTTTTGAAATTCTATGGAGTGAAGAAGTGTCTTGAAGTTTTATTTTGGCATTTGCTCCTTCATTAGTTTTATAAGATAGCTATTAAGAAAATCTTAAGACTATATTCTAAGCTCTAGAGAGAGGAAATGTAAGATAGATCTCACGCAAACATGAGGTCAATAATGATTTCATCATAGTTTGATTAAAGCATAGTTCAATTTATCTTTAATGGTGATTTGATCGTGATTAAACAATGGTTTGTTTTTTAGCCATTGTTATCTCTTTTATTTCATTTATTTTTTACTTAAAATTGCTAATGTAAAAGAGAATAATGGTTATATTATTGTGTTTAAAATTAAAGACACCATTGTATCCATCTTATAATCTAATATATTATAGGCATTAAATTATGCTTTATTAAATTTAGCTTGTAGTATATCATGTTAAAGTATATGTGATTGTATTATGATGTATAAACTTTGTAATCTATTGTGTTAAAGTTGTTGCAATGCATTTTATTTCATACATCACATATGTAAACTATTCAAATCACATTCATACCTTCTCTTGTAAACATTATTTGTATCAGATTTAAATTGGTTTGAATCACTCATTGTTCGAATATTTTTTAAAAATACATTTGAAACCCTATTTAACTCAAATCTTACATCGTATAATTTCAATTTTACTCAAACAATGTCATCTACAATGGACATTAAATAAGTAGTACATAGCTAAAAGAGATTGATGTTGTAATTAAAAATATATATTTTGACATATTTCTCTAGAAAAATAAACATTGAAAAAAATTTCCAATAACACTATTGTGAGGCTTAAATTCATTATATTCCTAAAGATAAGCATTATATGATATATTATACATAGATTATAGTATATTACTACGAAGTTTCTAAATAAACTATTTAGAGCTACATTTAAATTGAGTCAAATCAAATTTTAAAAAAAATTAAAGCAAATCAAAATTACCTTTAAATTAATTTTGTTTATGAAGTGAAGTTCAAAATTGATTTAAAGTCAAGTCAAGCAAAATAAAATTTCAAGCAAATATTAAGCAAACTTTGATCTTTAAACTATTAATTATCCTATTAAAAAAATAATAAAAGACGTATCTCTCATTTTGAAACTGACTTAAACAAAAAAATAGATTTGTTTGCATGTCATCAAAATCTATCTTATTAAAAAATAAATAAAAAAGCAAGCTAACAAACAAATTTATATATTTATGTTTGTAATTATCAAATAAGTAAGAATTTAGAGAATGTTAATAATAAAAATTATTTGTTTATTAATTTTATGAATAAAAATATGATGATTTTTTTATTAAAACCATCATATGTTTCACTTACTATGGCAGCTAGTCTTAAATAAAGAAGATAAAGGCAAATTAGCTTTGATGGTGGCACAACACTGGCCCTCTTNAATAATGATTTTTTTATTAAAACCAGCATATGTTTCACTTAATATGGCAGCTAGTCTTAAATAAAGAAGATAAAGGCAAATTAGCTTTGATGGTGGCACAACACTGGCTCTTTTAAAATTTGTTTAGTCTTCAGTCTATGGGCATATTTTCTTAGATGAATTAAAAAATTAAGTAAAAGAAATGTAGTGTAATTTAATTTTAGGAGGTTGTTTAGTTGAATATAATTTAAATGTAGTGTCATGACAAGTTTGTTATTAGTTTCTTAATTGATTTCAAAATAAGAAAATTTCTCTTCCTTCTCCTTTCCCACTTGTGATCTCTTTGTGAGGTGATGAGATCAATAATACGATCGATATAGGTGAGAGTGGTAGTGACCAGGATAAATGATGTAATGCAAATGGAGAAGAGGTTGAATGTAGCAAGGCAATGTATTTAAGGGTAGTTTTGATTTGGGCAAATTAAAAAAAAAACATTGAAGATAGGCATTTGGGGTTTATAAATTCTTCAAAAAATTTTTATATTTATTTTTCTTCCATCCGAAAACATGTGAATTAAAAATTCACACATTTCTTATACTTTATACTCCTAATAAAAAAAAATCAAAGAGCTTTTTAGTTGCAACAAACAATTAAGACTTTTAATAATGATAGAGTATAACCTCACTGTTATCACACTTAATTCAATATATTTAAGATGTGAAGAGGATGTAGTGTTATTTTTTTTCTACCTTCATATCCTGTCTACCAATTTGTAGAATAAAAAACCAAAAATCTAGTGTTACATTTTGGGTCGATCATTGTACTTGGATTATAATGGTGGTAAGTGTTCTTCAAGGTGAACTTGATGACCCATGCAAGTAAGAAAAGCTAAATTCATTACTTCAATTTACTCTCTTTTTAAGAAGATGCTGCTACTTGAATGATTAAAAAAGATTTTGTATAAAAGACTAACTACTGGTATACCAACCTATTCATTTCTTTTAGTGTCATCTTACCTTTATTTATCACTAAGTGTGATATACTACTGAGCATGTTGAAGAAAGGGGTCCAGAATATAGGCATTATCACATGCCCTCTTCAACTTACCATAAAAAAATGGTAAGGTGTAAAAGGGATTATTCATACGAATCCAAGAATCAAGTTGGTTCAAATTGACCATCTAAATTTTTGTTTGAGACCTAATCTTATCCTTTAATTGAGTCAATTGGACCACATTAAGTTATCTTGGGTTTAAGCTTTATTTTATGTTAGTCAAATGACAAATTTGACTCAATTTATCTTTGGTTAACTTATAAGATAACATAAGAGGTGAATAGATTAATTAATTGGGTCTATTGGTCCAAGCTGAACAATTGGGTCCATTAGTTAATGTTAAATAGGCAAGGTTTGATTTTTAGTTAAATCTAAGGCTAGGGTATACATTAAATTATTCAAATGCTAATTAAAATTAATTTAATCATGATGCAATAATAAGATTAGAACTTTGTGCTCTATTCACTAAGCTAACTAATATTAAGAATAGATTTGTTTGGTAATTTGTTTTCAAAACTAAATGATTTACTAATCACTAGTGGACTCTTATACAAAAATCCACTTGAAGCTTCAAATTATTAATAATCTTCTATATTCAAAAAACTAAAAGGTTTCTTAATATGAACCTACTAGTCTTGCCTAGCCATTAAACTCAATCCACTAAAGGATTAATATTTTTTAAATTCCTTTTCAACATTTATCACATATTTCACTATTGTATTAGAATTCTCGGGGATCATTTGTTATCAACAAAATTTTTAACACTAAAAATACTTTGATTCTAGGGTTTGATTAATCTAAGATGTTCTTCAAGTTGAGATGTTGTAGCCCGTTCTCATTCTTAACCATTTGGAAATAATTAGATTAAAACCATTTTAATCTTTTTTCATTTCCTTGGCTCATTCATAAGTTGAATCCTGCCCTAAAAAAACCTACCTCAGCCTTTACACTCAGCTAACTCAAACTTGGATTTAATTTGTTTATAAAAACTTAATAGACATATTAAGGGCTATAAGAGAATAGCCTTGTTTATTCAATTCTAAATTATTTAAAATTTCTTTCATTGGTGACCTTAATTAGCACTAAGTTCTAAAGTGAGTCCTAATTGCCCTTATTTAAAGGACACAACTTAGTGTATGTTTTTCTTTATTTAACAAAATTTGATAATGTTAAAATAAACTTTTTAATACTTCCAGGAAATTAAGGAAATAATTTTGGAATCATCACAAAATATAAAAAAAAGTTATTTTTCGTTAAACAATGAGATGAGATCTATTAATATGAATGAAAATCAATTATCTTAAAAAATTTTCAANGAGGAAATTAAGGAAATAATTTTGGAATCATCACGAAATATAAAAAAAAATTATTTTTCGTTAAACAATGAGATGAGATCTATTAATATGAATGAAAATCAATTATCTTAAAAAATGTTCAATCCTAAAAAATTATTATTTAAAGGATCAAGGTTAGGACTGCCCTCCGTAGCTTATCAAGTTAGTAGCTCTCACTTAAGGTCTGGAAGCACACAGTTGAGCTCTGAGCCCCTACCTCTATGAATGTCTTACNTTTCAATCCTAAAAAATTATTATTTAAAGGATCAAGGTTAGGACTGCCCTTCGTAGCTTATCAGGTTAGTAGCTCTCACTTAAGGTCTGGAAGCACACAGTTGAGCTCTGAGCCCCTACCTCTATGAATGTCTTTCACTTAGTTTTGGTCTTCTATATGTGATCACGGGTGATCTTTCACTTGTTTGTGTTTAACTACGACTCGTTTTCCAACTTTTTCTCGTACCAAAGATTCTTATTTACTTTCCTGTAATTTATTTTAATTTTTTTCAAATATATTATACTTTATGATGCTAATCATGCAGTGGTAGCAGAGGCCCATATACACATTTACATTTTATGCAATGTAATTTTATTCATTTACTTTACAATATTTTCCTTACTCTTATATATTTACTTCACCTGCAGAACTATACAAAAAATGAAAATTACAGAACATTTTTTCAAAATTAAAACAACCTCATTTTCAAAACAAAACAAAAAAGAAGTTGTTGACCTCACTTTTGGTTGAGGTCTAGAAATTTCTTTAGTAGCCTAGGTCTAGCTATAGGACTTNACACTTAGTTTTGGTCTTCTATATGTGATCACGGGTGATCTTTCACTTGTTTGTGTTTTACTACGACTCGTTTTCCAACTTTTTCTCGTACCAAAGATTCTTATTTACTTTCCTGTAATTTATTTTAATTTTTTGCAAATATATTATGCTTTATGATGCTAATCATGCAGTGGTAGCAGAGGCCCAGATACACATTTACATTTTATGCAATGTAATTTTATTCATTTACTTTACAATATTTTCCTTACTCTTATTTATTTACTTCACCTGCAGAACTACACAAAAAATGAAAATTTCAAAACATGTTTTCAAAATTAAAACAACCTCATTTTCAAAACAAAACAAAAAAGAAGCATAATACATCCTTTTGAATTTACAAGAGTCCCTTAGATGAGGTATCCCATGGTTGCTAACGAGATATCCCCAATTTAAGTGGGCTTAACAACTTATTTAGACTAAGTAAATTCAAAAGAAGATAATGGTACTGAAACTAGAGAACCATGGGTTCCTAATCGCCATAATCAACTTTAAGCCCCCCCATAATGCTTGAATAATAATAAAACTAAAGCATTGAAATATACATGATAAAACCTTTGGAACCTTAGACTTTAGGACTACTACTTTGCGAGAAGCTTGGAGCTAACTTCGTAGGCAACATGATAAGGATGTACGAAAGAACAACTTCAAGAAAGCAAGTGGATCTATAACAATAATATTTTCAAGGTTCTTTGTCTAGTGCAACATAAATCCTCACTTTATCTTTAGACCTTTCCACAATTATGTTATGTAATTTAAGCCCTAACTTGCCTTAGGCTCCAAGGTTATCGTTTGTTACAACATAAATCCTCCCATCTTTCAAAATATTTATTTGATTGTTTCATGCAAATGTAAGTCATAATTAATAATAGTTGGCAGGATGAAACATTTAATTATATCTCTTTGAAATTGAAGCTCAACCATAGAATAGCCTGAGAAGTCATTGGGGTTCTCTTTAGGATCCGTGACATCCCCTAGTACACTTCCTTTGAATTTCATAACAAATGTTCCAAACTTGAGACTTTCTTATTTGATACTCTTTTGTCTAATCTTGAAAGTCTTAAACTCTAAAATTCTTGAAAAAAATATTTTCTGATCTAAATAAGAGTTTTCTTAGGTGACTTCAAACATTTAAGATATAATTAACTATAGAGGCTTGCCCTTATAGAAAATTTTAGAACCCAACTTAATATAAACTCTGTTTAATCTTTCATATTATATAAGAAAAATTTGTTGGTCAACATAAATGATTTTGCAGACTAAAATAGATGCGATAAATTCTTTAGTTTATTTAATCGAGCTTCACTAGTAAGTAATGTGTCTATTTCTCAGGATAGATGCATTACTTGTAGTGCTGTGCTCGTTTATTTAAACTATTGTATATATGAGATCAGTTCGGTATCGTGCTTTCAAATTTAAACTACTACTTTCCAAATTATTATTATTATTATTATTATTATATAATATAATTTCTCAATTTGGCGACCGATATCACAATAGGCCAAAATTAAGCTTATGTTACAAAGCCAACATTCAAAATCCTTCACTAAGCTTCCAATGGCCATTCTCATTCTCCAATCTACTTCGTTGAACCTTCTATGTTTAAGAACTAATAATCTTGATGAAGTCTAGCTTGAGTTCATCCAATTATTCAAGCTTGTCATCGTCCAATTTGATTAATTGAAAACTGAAGCTTATGGGTATTTAGCCAATACAAACAAAATGTTAATTATTAAAGAGAACCATTGCATTGAGGAATGTCCTTAACATCACTATAGCTATTTAAAATTTTAGACGTGAAACAAANATGAAGCTTATGGGCCTTTAACCAATACAAACAAAATGTTAATTATTAAAGAGAACCATTGCATTGAGGAATGTCCATAACATCACTATAGCTATTTAAAATTTTAGACGTGAAACAAAGTGTAGAGGTTGCTTTATCCAACCATAGGATATGATGTTTATAGGTTGAAATCCTTTTTAGCTTATTAAAAATTAAATTACATAATTAGTTTGCTCGAACTAGTAGCACATATATGAATTACTATCGTTCAATAACTCACTATGTAATACTAAATAAGAGCTTTTAGATTCTTTTAGATTGATTATACAATTTTTAATAAGTTAACTCATTGTTATGCTCGTAGCCACACAACATGGTAGGACCCATTGTCTAATTTCTTCCAAGTTGAATGATTTATTCCAAGTTTGGTGTTGAGTGAGAAAAAATAAAAAATTATTTAAAATATATATATATTAAATCTATATACTTTTATACACATGTTACCTTAATAAATGTGTTTTTTGCAAAAAATCTCTCATGAGAAGAACCTTGATGGTTTTTTAAAGTTAAACTACCAGTGCCACAATGTCATATTAGAAATTTCTCTAACAAGTTTTTCAAGAGCAAGACACCATGAAACCAATCTAGAGCACCAAAATATTATTGTATAACATCACAACACTATCATCCAACACTATAACATGGCCACAAATTGAAGTTGAGATAAATTTCAAAGAGCTTGATACCTCAATGCCTATCTCCAACACTACAATGCTAGTATCATTGTTGAAACACCCTATCAAAAAGCACTATAGTACAAGCCAAGATTAACTATTGATATGACAGTTAAAAGCAAATATTCTAATAATATTATGCAAGCTTGAAAAAATATTCTCACCTATTTTTGTTTACTCCATGGAGCATCTGCCAGTACATCTACCACAAGAGACCTTTCTTAGAGGACTCACTAGATGTATTTATTTGAGAAGTACACAGTAATACAATCAAAATATACAGTTACTAAATCATAAAAAAATATTATAAATTTATGGAAAATAATAATTATTTATAGATTTTGGCATACATTGAAGTGAACAGTGAAGAATAAATCATGACCAGAAAGATCTATGTGTGGCCATATTTACTGTACTATTTAGTGCAAGAAGTATCCACATTATTGGGTGTAGTGCCTCCATCGACACTTTCTATTTTTTAGTTGTTTGCTGAAGCATCAGGGAGATGCACATCACATTATCTTAGTGATCGGGAACTTTAAGTAGTGACATTTTATCTTCTTCCAAATTACGATGAAGTTCAACCCTTTATGGAGCAAGTCACAAAATTCTATTAATAGTTCATCCTTTTAGGTGGAAATATTAAAATGAGTTGATCCATAAATTTTTTAATGTAGTAATAGTTTATTCTTAAATTCGTTGAACATGAAGGAAGATGATATCACACGCCAAGAGATAGAGAATAATTTTCCTCAATGGTTCACAGCACATATAAGTTAGAGTTTAACAATTTTATTAAACAACTAAGATAAATATTTTTAGTTATCTTCAATGACACATGAGTTTTTATGAATTAATATATTCATGACCAGAACAATGGAGTAATGGATCAAGGCTTCATAGATCTTGCTTGGGGACCCATGCACATCATGAAAATTTAGCAAATTTATGATGTGAAAGGCTACAAGTTTCATATGAGATCTTGGTCAGAAGAAAAAAAATACTTGTAATTCTAGTGTTTGTGTTAAAACAAAGAAAAAATCAAACGATGACATAGATTACTATGAGATTCTCAAAGCAGTTGTTGAACTTTCTTATCTTGGCTCTATTAGTGAAAGTGTTTTCTAGTTTAATTGTAATTGGTTCAATCATATTTCTAATAGTGGAAAAAGTGTAATCCAACCGTAAAATATTGTAGAAGTAAAAGTGAACAAAAGATATGGTAAATTTGACTCATTCATTTTACTAAGGCAAGCAAGTCAGATATTTATCTTTCATATACCCATAACATAAGAGACAAAGTTTAGTGGGCACAAGTCATAGCAGGTAAAACTACAGTGACTATTGGTATTGAGAATGCAATTTAACCCTATCATCAAGAAATAGTTGATACTTTCAATGAAGAAGTAAATTTAAAGGATGTTACGGTGAACATGAAGAATTTGTATCCATGAGCATGATTCTGACAATGCCTTGGATGAAATAATTTTAACTACATCCTCAACTGACTCATCAAAAGATGTTAACTAAGATGTATAAGTTAATAAAACTACATAACTTTTTGTTTGTACTTTTAGTGATGTGTAGATTGCACTTTACAATTTTATTTTATTTTTACTTTGTACTTATGTGTTTTCAGTTTCAATAGTTTGTAGATTGCACTTTATAGTTTTTTCTTCTATTACTACATGCTTTTGTGTTTTCAATTTTAGTAGTCTATAGATTGTATGCAATTTACTATTATGCTTTCTTTTTACCATGCTATTGTATATTCAACTTTAGTAGTATGTAGTTGTACTAATTAATTTTACATTCCTGCTTGTAGATGACTTTTGGGGAGAGGAGGGGTCTCCCCTCTATTGGCGGACGTGGCATCTTGCAATAGTCCACCAAGTGATGAAGCCATGGGTGTAGTGGTATAAAGGAGATCCTTACGGTTGACGCCCCCCAGTAAGCCCCTGTCTCGACTCCCATCACACTAGCACCACCTCTAGTTGTAGCTACAACACTAGCACCACCTCCAGTCATAACCAGTCACGACCATGACACCAATTTTTCCACTAGACTGAACAGGACATCACCAACACCATCATCATCAGTTGTTATTGATGCGCCTTCTAGTTTGAGTAGCACGAGCAACCATCATCAACTCGAGGTAGTAGGGAACACATATAGTTTAACTAATATGGAGATTACTGCTATATATATTTTTTACTTTAATAGAGAACTAATCGTATGTTATTTTTAGAATTACTCCCTCCACATAAGCCATTTATTCCTTTAGAGACAATATTCAAAGCAAGTACGATCACCTGTATATCATGGAGGGAGATCCTGCTAGTAGTTCGAGATATGCAGTTTGGGGAGTTCACAGTAAACCCTGAATACATTAATTTTAGTTATGTATTAAGTTTTTTGAATTTAATATTTTCTATTTCAATTTACAAAAACAATGGTTCTTCCACCTGGGGAGGAGACACACATCCAAAGGAACTTCAAGCACAAGGCGAGCGACCTTATTTGCTACCAGTTTAGCAATATATGTTGGACACGTGAGCACCCATTGTGGATTAGCAATGATGTGTTTGTTGCCCTGCTAATGTCTTGGGACTCTCCCGTGTTTCAAAAGAAGAGGGAGCAGGCCAAGCAGAATTACTGCTCGATGGCAAGGGCATAGGGGCCTCGAAGCACACTGGTGGGGCACTCCCACGTATGAAGTACAAGAGGAGGTTGGTAAGACTTATTTTCTACATTAAATCTAATTTTACATTTCATTACACTGGCAGACTTTAGATAAACGAGCGCACTCTCATGCGACAGCTATATCAGTTCAGGGTGGAAAGTAGAACTTAGGCGACACATGTAATTCCCAAGATTAATTAGTGTAAAATTTAAATAAATATCAAAGTTTATTTAGTCTTTATCTTTTATTAATCATACTTTTTTCAAGGAGAACCGATCATAGCAGTCGAGCAATAGTTTGGGCACATCTCACAATCCTTCTGAGTACGACCTATGGAGGGAGGCTGTTGGCAGCAAGAAGAAGGGTAGGATCTATGGGTTGGGGTACATCTCAGGCACCGACCTACAATGCCTTCTTGACATCTAGCACATCTAGTCTGTCGACTTCTGCTACACAAGAGGCAGAGATTCATTTTCAGATTCCTGCTCAGTTCTCACCCACCTAGCCGTCCTAATATCAGAGATAGAGCAGAAGATAAAAATATAGATTGAAGTAGTGCTATGTCCTGAAATGTAGAAACGGGAGCAACTAGTTCTGGATGAGAATGAGGATGATGATGATGATGAGAGGACAGAAGAGGATGCGTAGGGGATATTTTTTTATGTTTTTTTAAGTTAAATAATTTTTTGTTCATGAACAATATTTTATTAGACAATTGTTCATTTCGTTTGGTTTAATACACTCATTTTTCTTTTATTTTTTTATATGATTTATGAGTTACTTAGTTTTGTTACTATGTTTTGTTGTGTGTAGATTATACTGTTAAGATTGCAGATGTGTAAATTGTAATGTTGAAGGAGGGCTTAATTTTTTTCTGATGCTGCAGGTTTTTGACAACTTACTGATGATTTTATGACTCTTTGATTATGTGCCGATGGTTTCCCGATGGTCCATCGAACAAGTGATGTTTAAATAAAGTGCTGTACTTTTACAATGAGTCCAACCATTAAAAATTTTCCATGGTGAATAAACCGTAGGTAAGCTACACTCAACTGATAGAAACTTGACACTTTTATGTTGGAAGTGCGACTCCTTTCCTACATATATACACATTGATTATATTAATAACAACAAGCTAAGATTAAACATGGTATCGTTTTGGATCAACAATGATGGTTACGATACGTCGGAAAACCATCGGTATATAAAAACTGTCGATAAATCCGTAGGTAATTTTGCTAACTACAAGCATTTTTTCTACGTTGAATGAATTGTTGGTAGACCTCTGATATACATTTTACAATTGGTTTAAACATTATTATAGACAATATTTAATCGTCGGTAATAAGCTATGTTCCTTTAGTGAATATTCCTGAACAAAACTAGTTTTACTCATCCTATTCATGGTACTCAAGCAAAGAGAAATCCTCTATTAGCATCGATGGCTTGGACCTAGCTTAGCTTTATAGTCAACCATTACGATATCTTGTTCGAAAAATTTTTAATAACTAAATTTGGATTTTAAAAACACTAAGGAGAGCAAGTTTTCTCATAAAATGCATCATTGCATTTTTTTTCCTTTCATAACAACAACATAGTAAGAAAATAGTGAGTATTAGTGAATGTCAACGCCATTAAAGGTGGTTAGCTGACATATCAAAAACAACCTATTTGGGAATAATTGGGTGTTTGAATTTGTTTTTTAATGTGCAAGATTGATTTTTTTATGGTTTAAGAGCCTACTAAAACTTTACAACAAATATTGCTCAAATTTGGAGACTTTACAAAAAAAATTGAATAAATTTTGCTCCATTGATGTTTAAAAAGTTGATTTTAAGAGTTTATAATTTTGATTGAAAGTTCTTTATTTAGTTCATGACGGAAAGAGGAGTTCTACATTGACGTTTAAAAAGTTGTCACATCTTATAATTTTTTTAAGACTACAATTGCTTTCAATAAAATTTGAATAAATATAATTTTTTTGGATGGTATAAGTGTTGATATTTAATAAAAAGGAATAAATAATATGGTCATAAAAAAATCATTTAAACAAGACAAAATTTAAAAGAAATACTTTTATGATTAGGAAAATAACATCCAAATTTTGATTTCAAAAAACTTATGATCAAAGTAAATATTTTGATTATATGAAAGAAATCGTAAAGTCGTTCTATCAACCTCCAAATGAGCTCAAATTAAACAGTTGAAATATACCTAAAATGTTCACTATCTTTTTAGGACTTTAAATAATTATTAAAACTTAAATGCATACGATAAATTAAATCCTTTAAATGGTATAAGTTTATAAAACCTAAGATCACTCAATTTTAATATCATTAAGATACTTAAAAACTAATGTTGTAGTTTATAACCATGAAAATTAGCACTAGTCATCCAATGGAGTTTTTTAGGCTTTTAGCTAACATTATCATAATATTCTTTTCAAAAAAATAAGAATATACCCTAATTTTCTATATATAAAATACCTAAATTTCAACAGAGTTTAGTGATATAAAGTTCTCTAATTGTAGCTACAAATTTTTTCTAGAGTATGTGTAACTTTATTTTTTCAAATATTTTTAGATTTTATTATAATTTAAAGGTGTAATGGCTCATATGATTTTAAGTAAGGTATAATTATACAAATCTCAAGTGTAATATATTTTTTTATTTGACTAATTGGTTGAGTTAGCAAAGTAAAATTTATAATTTAATTCAAAAATAGTATCTACATATTATAAAGTAGCTAAAATATTCATTATAATTATTTCTATTGAAATATCTATGACAACATATATGGTGGGAAGTACTTTTGAATTGTAATAAAGTGATATAGAAACCTCCATATGCTAGTATATCTATGAAATCTTATATAAATTTTTTTTTCAAAAAAATATATCAACTATGTTAGATATTTGTTAGACCTAGAATTCTTTTGTTATTTTAATTTTAAATAAGCATTATGCCTTGAATTTTGTACAAGCCAAATTTGATATCAAATAGTTTAATACAAGCTAGAGTACTTTCTTCTAGCATCCTCTCAACATAACTTTACTTTTAATTTCTTCCTTTATCCTTCACATATAAATTATTTTCTATCATAGTGGTGACAACGACTGGTTTGTGAAAAGATGTTGAGCGGCATGAGCACTAAGTACCTCATCTCCTAAGGTTTAAAATTTAGGATATCAAATTAAAGTCTTTTTTGATCTCCTAGATGTTTAGAAGGTGGTAGAAAAAGATGACATTAAGCCTTGAGATAAAGTAGCATTATTGTTGATCCAAAGAGGCTCTTTGAAGGAAATTCGAAAGAAGAATAAGAACCGCATTTTATCTTCTAAGCTTTAGATGGAACTCACTTTGAGAAGGTGGTAGAAATTAATATCCGCTTTTAATAATTTCTTGGAAACTACTTTAAATANTTGTTATTTTAATTTTAAATAAGCATTATGCCTTGAATTTTGTACAAGCCAAATTTGATATCAAATAGTTTAATACAAGCTAGAGTACTTTNCGGGATTTAAAACATTCAGAAAATACCCCTAAACTTCAAAAATTTATAACTTTTCATAGAAAACTCATAAAATAAAATAAAAATACCCTCTTGCTCAGTGAATAGAGAAGAATCATGTGGAATTATTTTCACATTAATTTAATGCATAAATTATTTTCAAAAAATAAATTAGTGTTAGGGGTTTTTCAATTCTCCATCCATATTGGATTATCATCTTGACCCTAAATTTTTATATGTTTTAGCCTCTGTCTAAGTGCACAATTTGAGTATTTTTCCAAAGACATAGAAGATCTCTAGAGAGAGATCTTAATTTTCTAAGTTTTTATGTATTTTCTATTCCAAAAATTATAAAAAATTGTATGTGGCTTAGAAAATTCTCCAAAAATTCATGTAAGTTCCCTATGACCAGAGTAGTCTTAGGAAATAATTTCATAATTTTTAAGAATCAAAATATCACTGTTTTGAGCAAACTTCAATTTGATTAAAACATTTAATTTGAAGCACACAGAGATTAAAATCACTTGATTTTTTGTCCTCCAATGTGGTTCATGAGTCAGAGAACTCACCATCAAAATGTCAAAGGATTTGGAGATCATTTAATATTTTTAATTGATTTTTAAAAGTGACCATTAAATTTGAAACTTAAATGATTTTTAAAAATTAAAATATAACTCCAAAAATTATGAAACTTAGTTTTTTGAGTTCTCTGATATCAGGGGAGTTTAATAAAAATAAAAATATATTTAAAATAAAAACTTGATTTTTAGGTTATTTTTAATTATTTTTAATAATTAAAAATAATAAAAAAA
>JXCR01041124.1:12819-38045 GCA_002079205.1 Phalaenopsis hybrid cultivar
ATATTGTATGAGATGCTTTGGGCGAAAGAATAAATAATATTTTTCATGTTATATGTTAGGTTAGTGGACATTTAAAATAGACTCAAATTTATTATGCAACCACTTAAAAAGAATTATTAATAATAGTTTTTGTATTTGATACATTTAGATCTTATCTGATAAGCACAAAAGTGATAGTTTATATTGATCACTCAATTACTAAATATCTTATAGCAGAGAAAGAAGCAAAACTTAGGCTTATATGTTGATTTTTTTGTTATAAGAATTTGACATAGAAATTTAGGTTAGAAAAAAAAAAGAGATAGTTAATCATTTATCTAGAATTAAGTCAAGAAATCAAGACTTAGATCACATTTACATCAATGAGAGTTTCACTAATGATTACTTTTTATATTTTGAATTTTTGTTCCATGACATACATATATTGTAAACTTCCTTATAAACGATATTGTCCGCTACAGGTCGACATATAATAAAAAAAAATTATCAATGATTCTACATTCTATTATTGGGATGACCCATCTCATTGTGAAATGTGTAGAGATTAAATTATTAGGAGGTGAATGCCTTTGGAAGAAATTAAACCCACGATTAGGGATTGTCATGACATTAAATATGAGAGGCATTTTGAAGGAGATTGAAATATATCTAAGATACTACAATTTAAATGTTATGATCATGCTATGTTAAAGGATATGAATTTATTTATTAGGAAATGTGATTGTGATCAAAGAGTAGAAAACATGCGAAGAAAAAATGAAATGCCCCCCAATTATATTTTTAAAGTTGAATAGTTTGATATTTAAGGATTAGATTTTATGGCATAAATTCATTAAGAAATCAATTTATGATAGTGACAATATATCATTTGTCAATGTGTTGACATGCCCTTTTAACGTGCTAATTTTTCCTTCTACATCTACTACTTATTTTTCATGATATTGCACTTTAATATAATATATTTTTATGTTATTGATTGTATGTATAATGGGTAAAGCAAATTTAAGAAACCATATTTCAAAGTAGGGAGAAGGATAAATAAGGCTACTCAAAATTCATGAGAAGTATACGACAAAACATAGATTTCATATGTAAAAACAAGTTTACAAAATAAAAGAATTAAAAGACACAACTTATCTCACAATCTTTCTCAAACAAATCTTTAGAAGTTCTCTCCAAGTCTTTCTCTCTTTACAAACACTCTCAATTCTCTCTTAGAAGTGTAATGAAGAAGAAATCTCTCACATTCCCTCTTCTCTTACTACCCTAGAAAAAAATCTCCAAGCCCTTCACTTTCTCTCTCTATCTCTTCCTTTTGCCTTTTACGCCACCCCCTTTCACACTCCAATGGCAAAAGTCAACTCTCCAAAATCATATTGTCGATGTGACAAAAGATAGAGTGGTGTTGAACTATTGTATTCAGAACATGAAAGCAATAACTATTGGTGCACTCATACTTTATCATGCTCGAAGTATAGCTTGTAGTTCTACAGCTAGTGGTTTGGGATAATCTGTCTTGATTTTCACTTTTTGTGAGCAATCAGGAGTAGAGTCCCATAGAAATGAAGAAAGATTACAACCACAAAATTCTATTAGGAGGCATATGATTCAGAGAGTGGAATCATTTGTAAATCTAAAGGTAGTAGAAGGGATAGACCCTCTACAGCAGGTACAGGAGCATCTACTTCTCGCTTTGCTTCACTTGAAACTATTATGGAGCAGCTTATGATTTAGCAAATGAAATGGACATAATTAATATATAGAGTCATATTGGAGAAATTGGAGCAAAAAATGTTTATAATGATAAATATCAGCAGAGGATTGTTCAACATGATATTGATTTTGAGAATGTTATGGTAAGACATCTTAGGGGTGAGCCCAATGTGGAATTTCCTCTTTGCCCCAGTTTCACTTCTTATGCTTCTATTCATAATGAAGATGGGGAGGAGGAAGAAGATGATGATGAGGAGGAGGAATGTGATGAATAGTGATATTTTTAGGAGTTTAGTTTAGTTTGTTTTTGTGTTTGTTTGTTATTTGTGATTGTATTGTGATGCACTTTTATTTAGGAACTATTGAAGTAAAGAGTGGACTAAAATTGTAATAGTAGCAGTAGATTTTTACTTTTCTCCATTTTTAGTATTTTTTAGTTTTTGTTTTTCAGTTTTTGTATTTTTATTTTTTATTCTCAACAAATTCTTTAGAATATATTATGTCTCATTTAATGCTTTAAAACTTGTATGTATGTTTTTAAAGTTAGTACATGTAGTATACTAGAGTCAGTTTCATAATCAGAAATCATCTACAGGTCAGTTTTTATTTTCATGCATTTACTGTTTTTTTTTCACTTACTAAATTTTGTACTAAAATATTTTTTAAAAACAATTACTTTAAAACCTAAGTTTGGGGGGGAAGAAAAATTCTTGTTGAAAAGAAGCAAACTAAATTTTATTTGTCCTCAATTAACTATATTTTTAAAATTAATTTAACATGACCTGAGATATTGAGATTAAACTTTAAATGACTATACTTAAGTTTATGATATTATGGTACATTTAGGTAAAAAAAATTTTAATAATGAATGTCAATTCTAAAGTTAAAGATATTTGGTAGGAAATGATAAGAATATGTTTTTCTATTTAAAGTAAGGAAAATTGGTTTTTTGAAGTGTTAAGAATTTTAGAGTTTCATGTAAGAAGAAAATAATGAAACTTTATGAAAAACCATAAACTGATATGAATTTATTAAGTAAATAAAGGTAAGGAGTTTTAACTTTATGAAGAGAATAGTGAAGTTCAAAACTATTAAAGGCTATCCAGACATAGTAACCATCACTTGAAAAAGAAAAAAAATAAAAAGAAAAGAAAGGATTGAAAATATCCTAAAAGAAAAAGAGAGAGAGAGAAAGAAAAGAAAAGAAAAGAAAAATAAAGTGATGAGAAGCTAGAGGAGATGTCTAATCAAAAATTGACTTCACTTGAATCAACTTAAGGAATGAGTTTTATTACATTTTCTAAACTTGTATTGGAATATTAGTAGTATTACTAGTAAAGTTTTCATGAAGTTCTTTTTCATATGAATGCTATAAATATTCTCAATATGATAAATTGCAATTCTTCTTGAAATGAATAGAGATTCAAAAATCTTAAATTTGATTACTAAATACTCTTAGACTTAGAGTTTGAATCTAAGTTATTAAAGGTTTTTCTTAAATTCTGCTATTATATTTATTAAACTAAATTATAGAAGTTATGAGTTGATCTCTATTCTAGTTCATATGCTTTTATGTAATAAAAGTGTCACTTGAGGACAAGTAACATTTAAGTTTAGGGGATTTTGATACACCAAGAATAATATGTTGTTTTAAGTAACTATTTTTAATGATATTGTACTTTAAAGAAGGGTATTCTTGTGTTTTTGTTACAAGTATAATATTTTTAGGCATTTGGAGCAAAAGTAGCAAAAAAACAAATTTGGAGCCAAAACAACGAATTTTGGGAATCTGGCGCATGATGCGCCTTTTGACAGAGCCTTGGTGCATATTGTGTCAGATCTGATGACAGATGCACCATAGTGATTTTTTTGCGGATTAAGGGGTTTGAGGCAAATTTTGAGCAAATTTTCAAAGGGACACTTGTTTTAAACACCTTTTGGAGTAATTCAAAGCATCTAAATATTTTGGAAGGTTTATTTATGAAGGGATATGTCTCTTGGATCAAATGACACCTCTTTTGAATTCAAAAAAGTTGACTTTTGGAAGAAATTTTGGAGGAAAATTTGAATTCTTTTTTATAAGAGACAACCCGAGATAAAAGAAGAAGACTTCAAGGAGTTTGGGTGTGACATGAAAGGGGGGTGGCGTGAAGGCAAGAGGAAGAGATCAAGAGAGAAAGTCAAGAGATTGAAGATTTTCTTCTAGGGTTGTAAGAGAAGGGAAAAGGTGAGAGATTTCTTCTTCATTATACTTCTAAAAGAGAATTTAGAGTGCTTGTAAAGAGAGAAAGGCTTGGAGAGAACTTCTAAGGATTTTCTTAGGAAAGATTGTGAGATAAGTTGTGCATTTTATTTCTTTTGTTTTGTAAACTTGTTTTTATAAATGAAACCCGTATTTTATCATATCATTCTCATGAATTCTGAGTAGTCTTCGTTATCCTTCTCCCTACTTTGAAATATGGTTTTGTGAAGAATTAATTTTGTTTTCTATGGTTTTAAATATTAATAATTTGTGATGATTGGAACTCCGATCTTCATTTATTTTTTAATCTGGCCAATTAAAATGTTAAAATGTGTTGAAAAACATATGTTTCGAAATGGTTATGATTTCTACAACATGTAGAAAATCACATTTGATTTCATGGGAGAGTATGTCATTCATGGAGTTGAATGCAAAAAAATAGAGAAAATATACTTTGTTGGATGCAGAAGTTGAGATTTTAAAGTGACAGATTAAAATTCTCAATTTGGTCTACTTGATTGGAAACTCATGCGAGATTGTTAGCCCTCAGGAGAGGGAGTAGTGGGAGCTCTGGAGTGGCAGCCAGTATCCTCCCAGCCTAACCACGAAATTAGGGACCAAACTCTAGATTAGTCAATGTTCTTTATAGCACTCGAAAGAGAGTAAAGAATAAGATTGCTCCAATTTGACACAAAATAANGAAAGAGGGTAATGAATATGATTGCTCATATTTTGCACAGAAAAAAAATTTATATATATTTTTAAATGATTTCAATTTCTTCACAATCGATATACTCATTGTAAAGGGGAAGGATGCTTTCTTAAATTTAAATTTTCCGTCACAACAAAAACTTTATTTAATTTTCTTTATTTTACTTTTGAAAGTTTAGTATTTAGTTTAGTTTAACTTCTGTAGTCTTAAATCTGCATTTTAAATAGCATGCACTTGAGTATTTAATTTTCAAACTTTGCACTTTATTTTACTTTACTTTTGATTTTATTTTTGTTATAAAATAATTTTTATAATTTAGTTTAGGGTTTTCTAACTTTCCTGTGAGATCAATATGTAGTACTCCATTAGATTCCTTTATTACTTGAGCGATATGCATACATCCATTGATATTAAAGGGCATTTGGTAATTTAAAAAGAATTTTAAAAGATAAATTATTTACATAAAGAGTATTTTTGTTGGGATGATATTGTGTATTTATTATATATCAGTTGTATTTAATTTTGTAATATTAAAAAATATTTGCAAATCTCTCACACTAAATCTGCCCGCATCACTGACTCTCTCCTCAATGATGACCTGTCAGATAAATAACAGATGAGCCTAGAAAATCCTAAGACTCAGCTTTAGGAGATGTACTTCGATGGATTTTTGTTAACATAGAAGGATAAAAATTCATAGACAACCAAATTTGACAAGGTGGGAATTAATTTAATTTGCATTATGATGAATCAAGGGTGGTTAAAGTATTCCTATCACCTATGAATAATGAAGTTGAATATGAAGCTTTGATAATAGGGTTGGAGTTAGCAATACTAAAGAAAATAATATAAATCAATATCTATGGTGACTCACAGTTAATTTTCATCAAGTAGCCAGACAATACAAGATTTTAAGACCAAAGCTTGAACAATACTTCCACTGCGCTAGGAAGTTGTTGGAAAAAATCCCCAGCATAAGGTTGTACCAAATCAAAAGAAGGGATAATACCCATGTAGATGCCTTAGCCAAGTTTACTAATAAGTTTGAGTACCCACCGGAAGATTCCATCGATATCACGATACAAGGATGACAATTTCTATCTTGGATTAATATGGACACCTTACATAAGTTTGGAAATTAAGAGACGATAGTAGCAACGGCTGAGGATACTGATGATTAGTGCTAACTACTTATCAAATATTTACAGATGGAAAAACTGCCAGAAAATAAAAAAATACTCACTAGATAAGGAAGAGAGCATTGTCATATTCCCTTGTGGACAATGTCTTGTATTGAATATCTTTCGACCAGATGTGGCTGAGATGCTTAAGCATGTTAGAGGCACCATAGATCATTAAGGAAGTGATGCAGGACTACGTGGTGCCCATTATTCAAGCACAAAGATGAGGATGAAAATTAAGAGGAAGGGGTACTAATGGCCAACAGTGATGAATGGCTACATGGAAACAACTAAGTAGTATCACTGGTGTCAAGTTCACGGAGTGGTCTTGCATCAACCTTGAAACGTGCTATGCACGAAAATTATGTGGTAGTCATTATCATTCAAGTGTTAGGGCAGAGTTATAGTGTGTTATATAGACCCTCCGCCTCCAAGGGGACAAAAATTCATGCTCATAGCCATAGATTACTTTTCAAAATGGGAAGAAGTTGTGTCACTAAGAAAAGTTAAGGCACATCATTTTCTTTAGTTCTTCAAAACTTAAATTTTTGTACAGTTTTTGCGTCCCACATAGAATCATATCAAACAATGACCCAGCTTTGAAAATTATGAAGATCAATAATTTCATCAAATGACACGAGATAGATTGGAGAGACTCTATCATTGTGGTGGAAGCTTTCAATAAGGCCCTTGTGCAACTTCTAAAAAATATATTGGATGAAAGATATTGAGGATGGCACAAGTATTTGTCAGAAGCTCTGTGGGTACAGAAAAATAGTTAAAAATCCAACCCAGTTGACACCATATGTGCTCATGTATGAGTGCAAGGCTGTGCTTCAGTTACAAGTGTAACTTCCTTCCCTCAGGATTGTCATAGCCAACAAGATCATAGTAGAAGAGAGCACCAAAATTTGAATAAAAGAAGTGGTATGCGTATAAGAAAAGTAACTATCAATGTAGTAGAACTTTGAAATCTATCAGGCAAGAATGATATAGGCCCATGATAAATTGGTTCGCCTGAGAATATTTAGAGTTGGTGATTTAATCCTTCTACTCAGAAGACCTATCCTTCTACAACTCAAGATAGGAGGAAACTTTGAGCCAACTTGGGATGGATCGTTTGTGGTTGAATAAGTCTACCGTGGAGGATCTTACTAGATAGTATGATGTCAGGGTGAAAGTGATAAGCTTCTAATCAATAGACGATACTTAAAAAGTTATTAAGTTTCATGATGTTTCAAGGGATGAACTTTAAAGACAACACTTGCTTCGTGGAAACACTGATATAATGATTGTCTATGATTAAGTCCAAAAAAGAAGAAACTTGTAATAAAATTGATGAAATAAAATAAATTCTCATAAGTAATGACAAACACCTTCATTAGAATCTAGAATATTGTGAAATTAATTAAAATAAATAAATAATAAAAACATGTTAGAGTCACATAATTAATAAAAACTAATTATTATTTTTACTCAATTTTGAATTTCAGCACACTGGCAATTTTGCTATTTTCTGCAGGAAAGTGTTTTGTAAGAGGCTAATTTTTTCTTTCAAGAATGACATAAATCTTGCATTTGATGAAGAGAAAGTGGCACAATAAGCCATCATTGACTTTGACCTGGACTTCTAATAGGTCAAGATGGAATATGAAGGGCCCCTATAAAATATAGTTAGTCAAGAAGAGATGGATGGTTTCAAAATAGTACTCATATTCCAAAGTAAGATGGGGAAAACATTGACAAAGAAGAGAAAGTTGGAGAAAATCAAAAGTGAAGACCTTACCAGAGTAAGCTCACCAGATATAATCCATAGTTATGATGTAAGAAGGAAAACCTTTCAAGGCTGCATCGATAGATTCCCCAATAGCTCCATCTCAAATAAAGACGCCCTTCACATGTACACAATGCAAAAACTTCAATTAAAGCAAACACAAAATACTGGACCAATTAGAAATAAGGCGGGCCAAAGAAGCAGCTTCAGAGCATGTCTCGTCCGTTTCAGAAGAAGAATTACTTGAGCAGTCAGTAGAGGAGGTGACGTAGATGAGATTTGATATGCAATCATTTATGAAGTTGACACCACTTAACCGTGCCAAAAACTTGATGCAGCAAGATTTATAATAAACATGCAATATAATCCTAACAAAAAAAAATTTATAATTATAATTTATCCTTCAAAACTCTTTTTAAAACTGTCAAATCTCTTCTAAATATCAACGCAAGAATACGTATCGTGCAAGTAATAAAGGGCTCTAATGGAGTCATAGATATTGATTTCATAGGAAAGTTGGAAAATCTTAAAGTAAATTTTGGAATGTATTTTATAATAAAAACAAAAAATAAAAGTGAAAGTGTGAAATTTGAAAATTGACTACTCAGGTGAATGCTAATTAAAATGTGGATGTAAGATTATAAAAATTAAACTGAACTAAATACTGAACTTTCAAAAGTAAAATTGTGAAAATTAAACAAAATTTTTGCTGTAATGGAAAGTTCAAATTTAAGAAAGCATCCTTCCCCTTTACAATGAATATATGATTTGTGAAGAAATTGAAATCATTTGAAAATATGTATATAAACTATTTTGTCTAAAATAGGAGCAATCCTATTCTTTACCCTTTTCTGAGGGCTATAAAGAACATTTACTAATATAGAGTTTGGTCCCTAATTTCGTGGTTAGGCTAGGAGGATACCGACTGCCACTCCAGAGCTCCCACTACTCCCTCCCTTGAGAGCTAACAATCTTGCATTAGTTTCCAATCAACTGAACCAAATTGTGGGTTTTAATATGTCAACTTAAAATCTCCAATTTTGCATCCAACAAAAGTATATTTCTCTATTTATTTGCACCTAATCCCATGGATGACATACTCTCTCATGAAATTAAATGTGATTCTCCCTATGTTTTAGAAATCATATCTCACTTAAGAATATATGTTTCTCAATAGTTTTTAACATTTCAATTAGCCAGATTGAAAAGTAAATGAAGATTGGAATTCAAATCATCACAAATTATTATCATTTAATATTGTAGAAAATAAAATCTATTCTTCACAAAACCATATATTCAAAGTAGGGAAAGGATAAAGAAGACTACTCAGAATTCATGAGAAGGATACGATAAAACATGAATTTCATATATAAAAACGAGTTTACAAAATAAAAGAAATAAAATTACAACTTATCTCACAATCCTTCCAAGCAAATCCCTAGAAGTTCTCTCCAAGCCTTTCTCTCTTTATAAACACTCTCAATTCTCTCTTAGAAATGTAATGAAGAAGAAATCTCTCACCTCCCTCTCCTCTTACAAACCTAGAAGAAAATCTCCTCTTCTCTCTCTCTCTCTCTTTCTAACTCTCACGCCACGCACCTATAACTTATTTCCACCCCCCCCCTTCCCATTTAAGTTCTTCAAGTCTCCTTCTTTTATTTTGGGCTACCTCCTTTGGAAAAGAATTCAAAATTCCCTAAATAATTCCCTCGAAATGCCTAAAAATGAAATACTTGTAACAAAAACACAAAAATACCCTTCTTTAAAGTGCAATATCGACAAAAATAACAATAAAATAGGTACTTAAAACAGTATATTATTTTGGTGTATCAAAATCCCCCAAACTTAAATGTTACTTGTCCTGAAGTGACACTTTTATTAAATAAAAGCATATGTGTTAGGATAGAGATTAGATTATAACTTCTATACTTCAGTTTAATAAATAGAATAACAAAATTTAAGAAAAACCCTTTAATAACTCAGATTCAAATTCTAAGTCTAGGAATACTTAATAATCAATTTTAAGATTTTTGAATCTCTATTCATTTCATGAAGAATTACAATTTTTCATGTTAAGGACATTTAGAACATTCATATGAAAAAGAACTTCATGAAAACTTTACTATGAATGCTACTAATATTCCAATATAAGTTTAGAAAACGTAATAAAGCTCCTTCCTTAAGTTGATTCAAGTGAAGCCAATTTTTTATTAAGCATTTCCTTAAGTCTCCCTACTCCTATATTTTTTTTCTTTTCTTGTAGGATCTTTTGAATCCTTTCTTTTCATTTTATTTTCCTTTTGAGTGAGGATTACTATATCTGGATAGCCTTTAATGATTTTGAACTTCACTATCCTCTTCTTAAAGTCAAACTATATACTTTTCTTTACTTTGTAAATTCATATTAGTTTATGATTTTCTATAAAATCTCATTACTTTCTTCGTACATGAAACTCTAAAGTTCTTAACACTTCAAAAATACAATCTTCTTTACTTTAAATAGAAAAACATAGTCTTTTCCAATCATACCAAATATCTTAAACTTTAGAATTGACCTTCATTATTAAAAACTTTTACCTAAATTTACCATAATATTTATAAACAGAAGTATAGTCATTTAAAGTTAAACCTCAATTCCCCAGGCAATGTTAAATTAATTTTTAAAAATATTGTTACTTAAGGACAAATAAAATTTAGTTTACACCTTGTCAAAATAAATTTTTCTTTCCCCCAAACTTAAGTTTTTAAATGACTTTAAAAATGTTTTGGATATAAAATTTAATATGTGAAAGAAAATAGTAAATGCATGAAAATAAAAACTAACTTGTAGAGGATTTCTGACTATGAAATTGGACTCTGGTATACTGTAGGTACTAACTGTAAAACTACATACAAACTTTAAAACATTAAATAAAACATAATATATTCTATAGAAATTGTTAAGAATTAAAAACATAAATACAAAATTGAAAAACCAAACTGACAAATTAAACTGAAAATACTAAAAATGCAAACAAAATGAAAGTCTACAATAACTATTACAGATTTAGTTCACAATACAACATAAAAAGTCTTTTACTACAATAACAAGTTTCAAATAAAAGTATAACCTATTACAAACACAAACAACAAATAGACATCAATATAACTAAATAAGACTCATAAAACATCAATCCTCATCTCCTTCCTCTTCATCATCTGATTCTTCTTCTTCTTCTTCTTCTTCTTCTTCTTCTTCTTCTTCTTCTTCTTCTTCTTCTTCATCATCATCATCATCATGGATGGGAGCATAAGGAGTGAAAATGGGTAGTAGGAACCACTAAGGTGTCTTACCATGGCATTTTTGAAGTCAATATCATGTTGAACACTCCTCTGCTGATATTCATCATTATATGCATTCCTTGCTCTTATCTCTCCCAACTGAGTTTGAATATTTACTATATCCATCTATTGAATCATAAGTTGATCCATAATACCTTCAAGTGATACAGATCTAGAAGTAGATGCCCCTACAGCAGATGTAGAGGGTCTATCCCTCTTCCACTTCTAGACTCAACAAATGATCCTACTCTCTAATCATATGTCACCCGATCGGATTTTATAGTTGTAATCTCTCTTAATTCCTATAGGATTCTACTCCTTATTATTCACATAGAGTGAAAATCAAGGCAAGGTATCCCAATCCTCCAGCTGTAGAACTACAAGGATTACTTCGAGCATGCTAAACTATAAGTGCACCCACATCTATTACCTTCATGTTTTGAATGCAATAGTTGAGTACAACTCTATCTTTAGTAACATCAGTCAAATGATTTGTTGGCAACAGTAAGACAGAAATGAAGTGGTGCCATATTTTTTGATTGAATAGTCAACATGGAACCAGGGAAGTTAACTTTCTTGTCATTCTTAATCTTTCATTCTCCTCTTCTATCAGTCAAAAATGCAATCACTTCCTCCAGTGTTGGATCAGTCATCACAAATGCGGCATATTCATCAAAAATAACACCCATCAAACCATAAAAATTTTTTGATCTAATCAGAAGTAAACTCAACTTATTTACTGATACACCTAAAATGTATAGTATTTTTAAATGCATTTTATACCTATTTTTGAGATATTGCGCTTTAATGGAATGTATTTGTGTGTTTTTCTTTTAAGTACAAGTAAAAAGGTGAAAAATGCTGAAAGGAGTGAAAAAGGATCAAACTTGGAGAAAAGAGGTGAAAATTGTACTAAAGTGTTTTGGCGCCTAAGCGCCAGATCCGACACTTAAGTTCCGGTTAAACAGAGAAGGTTGTGCCTAAGCGTTGGAGGCCTCACGCTTAAGTGCCAGAGGCAGTTAGTCGGAAGTTTTCTACATTTTGCCAAATTTTGAAGAGGTATTTGAGGCACCTATTGGCTAAAGAGGTTGGTTATGACCACTAAAAACAAAAATATTACTAAAAAACCTATGAAAGGAGGAATCCTTTGGAGAATACATCGAATTGGGACACATTTTGAAGAGTTATCAAGGCACCTCTTGGAGATTTATAAAAGAAGGAAGTTGAGACTTTTTAAAGTGTGCTTGAAAGTTCTGAAAATTTTTGGAAAGGAGAGAGTTTTGGAGAGATTTTCAGGCAGCACACAAATTTACTTTATCATTTTTGTTTTTAGTTTTATTGTGAGAGTCAAGAGTGTTGTAAAAGAGAAGAGATTCAAAGGAACTTCAAGAGTTTGGTGGAGGTTTGAGATTGTATTTATCTTCTATTTTGAACTACTTCTGGTTTTAATTGAGATTTCTTGTTGGTTTAACAATGATTTCTACTTTAAAATAAAGTGTGGTTTTGTTTTCTCCATGGATTCTAAGCTGTTTTCTTTATCTTTCTCCTTAAAAAGATAAGTAATTAAAGTGTTGGATGGAAGTTGTGGAGAGTATTGATCTTTAAAGTTGGAAGAAGTTTTGATGAATTAAATCCATGAACTTCATTTACTTCCTGATTTGGTCTATCTGGATGTTAAAATTTATTGTGAGAACATGTAAGAATAAGGTTGGTATTGACTCAGTCAACAATTAGAAAGAATCACATGATGTTGTATGAATGAGAATGTAATTCATATGATTTAGTGCAAAGGTAGGAAAATATTCATTGATGAGTGTAGATTTAGAGGACTTTAAAGTGAGAGGTTAAAGCCCCCATTGGAAATAATCATTGAAGGGTGTAGAGTTAGAAGAATTTAAAGTGACAGGTTAAAACCCCCAACTTGGTTTTAAGAATCACATGAGGTTATATGAATGAGAATGTAGTTCATATGATTGAGTGCAAATAAATAGGAATCGCATGAGGTTGTATGAATGAGAATGTAATTCATATGATTTAGTGCAAATAAATAGGGAAATAATCATTAGTGGTGTAGAGTTAGAGGACTTTTGGGTGACAGACTAAAGCCCCTAACTTGGTTTATTGTTTTAGGTTTTGATACGAGAGTTAGCTCCCTGGTGGAGGGAATTGGGGGAATCCTAGAGTGAGAACTGGTAACTTCCCTGCCTAGCCGGTCTTCAGAACTATTTAAACTTTAAATTAGCCAATGTTCTTTATAGTATTTGTAGTAAGGCTAAAGAAAAATATTGCTCCTATTTGACACAACACAATTTGAATATTTCCACAATATAATTTTTATACTTATTACTGATTCATGATAAGGAGAAAGATATTTCATATTCGGTGCTTTTCTTTTACATAAATTTAAGTTTTATTAAGAAGTTTTTTTTTTGTTTTGTCAAAATATAAAAAAATACCAAAAATAATTGAATTTTAATTACTGTAAAAATATCTATTGTTTAAGTAATTGTCTTTTTGAAATAGAAAATTTGTTATTTAGAAGTGCATATTGTGAACACTCCTTGTGGGTTCGATATTTGGGGCTTAATTAAAAAATCATATATTACTTGATAACGATTCGTATACTTGCGTAGTATCCCTATATATATATATATATATATATATANGAGTTAGAGGTACTTAAAGTGACAGGTTAAAGCCCCAACTTGGTTTATTGTTGTAGGTTCTAATATGAGATGTTAGCCTCCAAGTGGAGGGAATTGAGGGAGCTCTAGAGTGAGAGCTGGTATCTTCCCTGCCTAACCGGTTTTCAGAACTATTCAGACTTTAAATCAGCTAATATTCTTCATAGCATCTCTAGTAAGAGTAAAGAATATAATTGCTCCTATTTGGCACAACACAATTTGCATACTACCACAACATAATTTCTATGCGTATTACTGATTTATGATAAGGAGAAAGATATTTTCGAATTAGTGCTTTTCTTTTACATAAACTCAAGTTATGATTTTAAATTGTTGTTGTTTTGTCAAAATATCAAAAATACCAAAAAGATTTGAATTTTAATTACTGTGAATATAGCTCTATTTTAAGTAATTATTTTTTTGAAAATAGAAAGTTTTATGTTCAATAGAGCATATTACATAAATTTCCTGTAGGTTTGATATTCAGGACTTAATTAAAAAGTCCTATATTACTTGATAACGATATGTATACTTGTGTAGTATCTCAATATATATATAAATTAAAGAGTTAAATTCTTATTTTCTTTAGAATCACGTTTTAGTTCTGTTGCAAAATAAGGAAATATTAGTGAAAATATAATCAGAGCCATTGTTATACTGTTGCATATAAATGGTTAGTTGGGATCAAGTTTTTGGAGCCATTTTCGGAGAAATTAATTAATTTAAAAGCAAATTTCTCTTTTTAGAAAGTCTTATTTAAACTTTAACAACTATTGTATTTTTTTGTGTGTTTTATTTTATTTTTATTTTAGGTTAGTGTATGTGTAGTTCAGGTTCTAAAGGACTAGTGCTCTACGATTCTGAATTAGAGAGAACTGTTAAAAAAACCAAAAAAATCAAAAATTTTGAAAAATCTAAAAAAATTACAGAAATGGCAAACCAAAATAATCAAAATGCTGAAATTCATTGTTTAGACCTCTAAGAGATTGTGCCAACTCTACTGTAGATGAACTTCATTGTAGTATTAAAAAACCTACTATAGTGGCTAATTCATTTAAGCTTAAATTTTTTATTATATAAATGGTATCAAATAATCATTTAGGGGATCACCAACTGAAGATCCAAATTTGCTCTTGTCATTTTTTTTTAGAATTTTGCACTACATTTAAATATGATGGTGTATTAGATGATGTCATAAGACTTAGGTTATTTCCTTTCTCACTGAGTGATAAAGCTAAGATGTGGTTAAATTCATTAGCATCTGGATCGATCAGAACTTGGGGTGATTTAGCACAAAAAATCCTTGCTAAATATTTTCCACCATAAAAAACTGTGAAGCTTAGAAATGATATTACATCTTTTAATCAGTTTGAAGGGGAATCTATTTATGAAGCATGGGAATGATTTAAAGAACTCTTAAGAAAGTGTCCACATCATGCTATACCTGATTGGTTAATAATTCAAATTTTTTATAATGGATTAGTTGGATCTCTTAGACATTTATGGCTAAGAGATGGCTACCAATTATTACCAGTTAATAAAAAACTGTTGGTGGTTCATTGATGTCAAAACCATTTCATGGCACTTATACTTTAATTGAAGAAATGGCTACCAATAATTTTCAAAGGCTTTCTGAGAGGGTGAATCAAAGGAAAGTAGCCAATATTCATGAATCTGATGCATTTACTATGTTAGCAAATCAAGTTGCTGCAACTTTAGAGAAGTTAGACCAATTTGGAATGTATTTTTCTCAACCAAATTCCATGATTGAAGAAAATTCATTATGTCAAACGGTAGATTCTCAAGCATCATTAGAAACTTTGAATGCTATAAATAACAAGAAGAGTAACCCATATTCAAATTATTATAACTCAGGTTGGAAGAACCATCCCAACTTTAATTGGAATAATACTACGGGTGGTAATAATCTACAATGGGGGAACAATCAAGGAAACCCATTGGGAAACTGGAACAACCAAGGGAATAATAATTATAGATCTACTTATCTTCCAGGTTTCAACAGTAATACACAATTTTAGAAGAAGAAGTTTTCTATAGAAGAAGTAGTGTTACAAATGAGAAATCAGTTACAAAGTCAAGAAGCTACAATTAAAAATATTGAGAATCAACTTGGACAAATAACAAATTATTAACTAATAGATCTGAAGGAACACTTCCTAGTAATATTGAAACAAATCCAAAAGATTAGAATAAATAGCAAGTAAAGTTGGTTCAACTTAGAAGCTGAAGAGAGTTGGAAGGTGGGATTCAAAAATAAATTGTAGTAGAGAGAGAAGAAATTGAAGAATTAAAAGAGGACACTCCAAAAGAATCTGAAAGACCTATTTATCCACTTAAAGTTAACTTTAAAAAACCACCACCTCCATTTCCTTAGAGACTTCATCAACATAAGTTAAATAAGCAATTTTTAAAATTTTTAGAGATTTTTAAGAAACTTACAATTAATATTCTATTTGCTGAAGTCTTAGAACAAATGTCAAGCTATGTAAAGTTTATGAAGGATATTCTCAACAGAAAAAGGAAGTTTTAAGATAACGAAGATGTTGCACTTAGTGGGGAGTGCAGTGCTATAATTCAGAAGAAGCTTCCTGAAAAGCTTAAGGATCCTAGTAGTTTTACAATTCCATGTGCAATAGGAGGCATATTTTATGGGAAATCTTTATGTTATTTAGGTGCAAGCATTATCCTTATGCCATTATCAATATTTAAATGATTGAGATTAGGAGAAATAACCCCTACTACTATAACTCTGCAGTTAGCAGATCATTCAATAACATACCCCAAAGGAGTTATAGAAGATGTCCTAGTGAAGTGGATTAATTTATCATTCTTGTTGATTTCATTATGCTAGATATGGAGGAAGATAAAAAGATACCTATCATTTTGGGGAGACCTTTCCTAGCCATAGGAAGATCAATGATAGATGTGCATAAAAGGGAATTAATAATGCGTGTCAATGATCAAACTGTTACTTTTAACATTTCAAGATCAATGAAATATCCTGGAAAAGGTAAAGATGATGACTGTTATAGAATGGAGGTTATAAGATATCTGAGTGAATCTCATTTCAAAACTAATTATGAAGAAAAATTTGAAGTACAAGATTTTAAACACAAGCAAGAAGAGAAATTAGTCAATGTGAAGATGTTTTTAAGGAAGATTCAAACTATGTTCGAGAAAGTTTTCAAATTCTGGCCATGATAGACAACAATAAATCATTTTGTCCATCAATTGAAAAACCTCCATAACTTGAGTTGAAGTTACTTTCTCATCATTTAAAATATGCCTTTTTAGGAGATTCCTCTACTTTCCCAGTTATAATTTTTTTAAATTTAACGATGGAAGAAGAAGAAATATTGATGAAAATTCCAAAAAATTTTAAGAAAGCCTTTGGATGGAAAATAGTTGATATTAAAGAAATCAGTCCTTCAATTTGTATGCTTAGAATTCATATGGAAGAGAACTGCAAACCTAGGGCTGGTCCTCAAAGGAGATTGAATCCTGTTATGAAAGAAGTTATTAAGAAAGAAATTTTAAAGTGGTTAGATGCTGAAATTATCTACCCTATTTCAGATAGTGCATGGGTTAGTCCAATCATTTCATTCCTAAGAAAGGAGTTTTAATTGTGATTGTGAACGAACATAATGAATTAATACCAACTTAACCACTTACTGGGTGATGAATATAATTTGATTATAGAAAATTAAATCTTGCCACTAGGAAAGATCATTTTTCACTACCCTTTCTAGATCAAATGTTGGATAGACTAGTTGGGCATAAGTAATTTTATCCTTTGGATGGATATACTGGTTATCACCAAATTTAAATAACTCCTGAGGATCAAGAGAAAACAACTTTTACCAGTCCTTATGGTACTTTTGCTTTTAGAAGAATACCCTTTGGTTTATGTAATGCCCCTGCTATATGATTTAATTGAAAGAGAAAACAACTTTCAAAGATGTAAGATGGTAATTTTTTATGATTTAATTGAAAAAGAAATTGAAGTATTTAGGGATGATTTTTTAGTATTTGGAACTTCATTTGACTCATGTTTAGAACATTTATCAAAAGTTCTTAAGTGCTATGAAGAAATAAATTTACTCCTTAATTGGAAAAAAATTCAATCTATGGTAGCAGGAGGAAGTGTATTGAGACATAAAGTATCAGAAAATGTTATGTAAGTAGATCCTGCTAAAATTTAAGTGATCGTTAATTTACCTTATCCAACAAATGTAAGGGGATCAAGAGTTATTTAGGACATACTGGATTCTACATGCGATATATTAAAGAGTTTTCAAAGATTACTAACCCTTTATGTCATTTACTGGAGAAAGCTGCAATTTTCAATTTTGATGAGGAATTCCTAAAAGCTTTTAAGTTACTAAAAGAAAAATTAGTCACTGCACAAATTATAATTTCACCAGATTGGGGAAAACCTTTTGAATAATGTGTGATGCTAGTGATCATGCTATTGGAGCTGCTTTAGGACAAAGATATGATAAAATTTTCAAAGTATTTTACTATGCTAGTAAAACTCTTAATGAAACTCAAATAAACTATACAACCACTAAAAAAAGTTATTAGCAATAGTATATGCCTTTGATAAATTTCAATCATATTTAATTGGAACTCATTATGTAGTGCATACAGATCATTCTGATATTAAGTACCTAATGAAAAAGAAGGATGCTAAGCCTAGACTTATAAGATGGATTCTTCTTTTACCAAAATTTGATTTTGAAATAGTAGATCGAAAAGGGATTGAAAATAAAATTTTTTGATCATTTGTCCAGGCTTTAATTACAAAACCCACTCTATTTTGAAAAAAAAAATTAATGAACATTTTTCAGAAGAAAACTTGTTCAATATTAATGAGTGGTGTGTTCCGTTGTATGCTGACATTGTGAATTTTCTTGTTAGTGATATTATACCCTATGGAATGACATACCAACAGAAGAGGAAATTTATATCTGAAGCTAAGATTTATTTTTGGGATGACCCATTTTTATACAAACAAGGAAAGGATCTGATTATTTGAAGATGTGTACCATTAGAAGAAACTTCTGAAATTATCCAAAAATGTCATAATTTTGATTTTGGGGGACATTTAGGTGTTGATAAAACAACATACAAAAATTTTACAGTCTGGATTCTACTGGCCGACTATTTTTAGAGATTTTAATGAATGTATCAAAACTTGTGATAGATGTCAATGAGTAGGCAATATTTCTAGAAGAAATGAGATGCCCCTTAATTATACGCTAGAACGTTGAAATATTTGATATTTGGGGATTAGATTTCATGGGTCCATTTATACCATCTTTCAAAAAAGAAATATTTGATTTTTGGGGATGAGATTTCATGGAACCATTTATACCATTTTTCGGGAATCTATATATACTGTTAGCAGTGGACTATGTATCCAAATGGATATAAGTTGGTTCTTTACCTAGATGTGATGCTCAAAGTGTTGCAAAGTTTTTGAAAATGAACATATTTTCTAGATTTGGGATGTCGAGAGTTATCATAACTGATGGGGGAAGTCATTTTAAAAATGTCATAATGGAGAAGTTATTAAAGAAAAATCATATAAATCATAGAATTGCTACTTCTTAACATTCTCAAACAAGTGGTTTGGTTGAATTACCCAATCAGAAAATTAAAAGAATTATAAAAAAAACTATGAATCCAATAAAAATGGATTGGTTAGTCAAACTTGACTATGCTTTGTGGGCTTATAGGACTACATATAGAACTCCTGTAGGAATGTCCCCATATAGGTTAATATTTGAGAAAGCTTGTCACTTACCAATTGAACTTGAGCATAAAGCATATTGGGCGATTAAAGAGTTCAATTATCATTTAAAAGTTGCTGGTGAGAAAAGATTGTTACAATTAAATGAGCTTGAAGAGATAAGGAATATGAAAGATGCTGGTGAGAAAAAAATATTGCAATTAAATGAGATTTAAGAGATAAGAAAGGAATCTTATGAAAGTGCTAAGATTTACAAAAAAGATAAAGAAGAGGCGTGATCAAAGGATTCTTACTAAAAATTTTTCAGCCAGGGCAACAAGTTTTGCTATATAATGCAAGGTTAAGATTATTTCCAGGCAAACTTAAGTTCAGGTGGATGGGCCCATTTGTTGTGATAAAACTTTATCCTTATGGAGCTATGGATTTTAAAGATCCTAAGACTGATAAAGTGTTTAAAGTGAATGGTCATAGACTGAAACCTTATTTTGTAGGGGATCATCATAAATTTAATGAAGGAATGATGTTGGGTCAACCAGAATAAGCATTGGTTACGTCAGGCTGATAACGTTAAACTAAGCACTTTATGGGATGCAACCCATAGTTATCAGTGTGTTTTGCTTTGAATGTTATTTGTTTATGATTAAGAAAATTGGGGTAGCATTTTTGAGACTATTATGTGTTAGTATTGATTTTAAGACTTTATTTAGTAACCTAGACATGTTAGAATGAGAATTAGGATGTTTAGTTGACTGGTGCAAAAATGTGCACTAGCGCTTAAGCGCCAATATTTGGCACTTAAGCGCGGAAGTTAAAAAACATTTGCTAAATTAAGATTCTAGAAGGTTTAACTGCTAATTGGTTTGTAAAATGTTCCAAGGCAATTCCAAGACGTGTCTAGAAGTTATTAGAGAGATTTAGACCTATAAATAGAAGGGTTTAGTGAAGGAATTTCGCGCCATATCATTTTCAGCCCTAAAATCTATAAGAGAGAGAGAGATTTTGATAAGATGTCTTCACGGGAGATGAATTTGAAGAAGAAGGAAGTGACCATGAGGAAGCAATTCTTTAGTCAAAGTGCACAAGAGATATATAACAGTTTCTTAGCCGTTAGTATCAAAGGAATATCAGAAAAGATCAACAAAACAAAGACTACCATGGCTTTACTTGAGACAAAGGTAATTGAGATTCATGCACATATTGAGCATATTGGATGGCAATTGAAAATGCAATATAGTCATACTAATTATACAGAGGAAGTAGATAAGGAGATGTTTCTTAAGCAGAAATGGATTGAAGAAGATAGTATCAGAGCTTATCATGACCGTCCATTTTATCAACTTTATATTCCAATTGCCCCAGGAGAAACTAATGAAAGACCGGAGTTTGTCCCATCAAATAAATAATGGAATTAAGTTTGATATCAGTTTGTTTGTTAGGAGTCATTGTGTTTATGTGATAGTTTTTAGTGTTTATGCTTTTACGTGTTTAATTGTGAATGTTTGTTCAGTTTTTGTGCTTATAAAATTTTCTCATCCGAGACTATTTGGAGTGAAAATTAAGTGTTATATGTACTTGTAACTTTTTGTGAATGAAAATATATGTTTTTTTTGTGTGAAAATTAGTGCTATTTTTAGCCTCAAATGTAATTGAGTTATATATAAAATTTTGAGAGAGAGGAGAGTTAAAGGAGATGAAAATAGTCATTTAAGTGTTATAAAACCATTTAGGGGTGGTATACTTAGGAAAATAGTGCATTTTACTTCTATTTAAAAATCTCAAAAAAAAAGTGCACCGGCGCCTAAGCGCCACATCTCTCGCTTAAGTGCGAAGAAACCCGAGAGGCAGACGCCTAAGCACCACTTATCCACGCTTAAGCGACGGTTCACAAAAACTGGTTTGTGAACAATTAAAAGTGAAAAATTAACTCGAAAATCGACATTTTCACCCTCCGGTCACCTTTAACCTCTCAAAATCATGATTTTGGAGAGCTAGGGCATACTATTAAGTTGAGATTTCTTGGTGGAATTAAGAAAAATTTGCTAGATTTGGATTTCTTAAGGTAAGAGCTTTACTTCTATGTAAAAATTTTGGATTTTCACCATGTATTTGAGTACATTTGGAAGAATTAAAAAATTCACTATTCATGGTGAACAATGAGGAAAAATTTATGAAATTTGCATAGAAAGTGTAGTTTATGCTTTTAGAAGTTTAGTTTAGTAGTTTAGACTTTATTTTTGAAATTATTTTTGAAATTTTATAAAATTGTAAAATGGCACCAAGAATGAAGAGGAGTAAAGGAAAGAGCCCTTTTAATTCAAGCAAATTTATGAGTTTGAAGGCTCAATATAGGTACAGTGATGCTCTGCAATCACGAAAGCTTATCCAGGAGCGTTGTTTTAAGGATCCAGGTGGATCTATGGAAGATCTGATCGCTCGCCGACAGTGGAAATGATTATGTTGTTTTTCTGCTATTGCAGGTATATCTGTTATTAGAGAGTTCTATGCAAACCTCCCTGAAGCTAAAGATGATAGAGTCATGGTTTGAGGAAAGTTTGTACCTTTTTTCACCGGAGTTAATCAATTTTTTCTACCTTTTTCCACTGGATACTTTATGTTTTTATATAAATTATAGTCCGACTGAGACGAAGCTAGGCATGGCACTATTTTATTTCTGCTTATCTGCTACCAACAAATCATCTCAGTGAAGTTACCAGAGAGAGAGCGATGTTAAATTATTATATCAAGAAAAGAAAGCTCATCAACATTGGAGCTTTGATACATAAGACTATCATCAGTTATGCCATTGTCGTTACTACTGCAGGTTTGAGATTTGCTTCCTTGATCTTTTCTTTATGTGAGCAGACTGGAGTGAAATATGATAGCTGGGAGGAAGTACCGTTGCCTCTAAAGCCTATTACAAAGGTGAATGCGAAGACTTATTCTGAACATTCTATTTTTGGATAGAGAGGAGGATTTTCAAGGAGTTATGGAATGAGAACGTCTGCTGCTTCTACATCGAGACCATCTACTCACGTGCTTCTACTTCTAGAGGTAAGTCTAGTGGGACCCAAAATCAATTATTACACAGGATGATGGACAATATTAATTATATTGCTGATAAAGTTCAGAATTTAGAGCGTTTTGCAGAACATACTGATAGGTATAATAGAAGGAAAAGTGATTATGAAGATAAATTTCACTCATCTCTGGAGAGCCTCATTAGGGGTAACCAAGGGGTGCAATTTCCTCCATATCCTAGATACCCTCATTATGAGCCTGCAGATGTCTGGAATAGCGGTGATTATGAGAATGAGCAGTAGGACTAAGAGATTTATTTTTATGTTTGTATTATGTTATGGACTATGTAGTCTGGGCTTGCTACATTTGCATTTATGTCTTTATTTGTACTATATGATGTGTGTTGGACTTATGTTTAGTTGTTATTGTGATTTTTGTGTTTTGTTAATATTTTGTGTTAAATTCTAGAGTAGTAACTGTTGTTGTGTGTTTAGTATTGTGTTAGTTAGTTAAGGATTGAACTTAATTTTACATCTTTTTGAAAGTTTGAAAATCTTGCTAACTTTAGTTTTAAATTTTAAACTTAAAAAACCGCTACCCTGTATTTTTCATTCATCTTGTCAGTGTGTTTGTTTTTAAGTTGAGACCGGAAATCAAAGTTAGTGTGTTTGTTTGTTTTTATGTTTGTACCCACTACTTAAAAGTCTACTGAATCTCTACAAGTTCAATTGAAATGAAAATGATAGAAAATTAATCAAAAATTAATTTTACTCCTATTTTTAGTTTTTTACTTGTATAATTAGGATATAAAAATTCCTGTCAGAATGTTCTTTCAATTTTCATTCCTGCTTATATATATCTGCGGTTAAACTGTTTAATTTGTTAAAATTTAAGTTTGGAGGGGATGAAAAATATTTTCAAAACTTCAATTTTATTTATTTTCAAATGTGCTACAAGTGAATTTGATTTAAAAAGAAAAATGATCATGTATATGAAGTTATATTGAGGAAGTAAAATTTGATTTTAGAAATGAGTAAGAAAATTTAGTTGAAATTTTTTAGTAATGAAGAAAAACTTTAAGTTAAAAGTTTTTAGTGTAGAAATTGTTTAATATAAGTAACTATCATTAATAAGAAAAATTGTACTTTTGAAAAATTTAGAAATTTAGACTTTTATTTTTAATACTTAAATTTCTTTTGTTGAAAATAATTTTCAAAGCGATTATTATAATTATAAGTAAAAGATTTATATCAAGACTTTTCTTTAGAAAAGGAGAAGTGGAATTCAAAACCATTAAAGGCCTATCCAGATATAATAATCCTTGCCTAAAAAAGAAAAAAAGTAAGGGAGGAGAAGCCCCCATATGGAGGGAATCGAGGTAACTCTAGAGTGAGAGCTGGTATCTTCCTTGCCTAGCTGGTCTTTAGAACTATTCAAACTTTAAATTAGCCAATGTTCTTTATAGCATCTCCAGTAAGGGTAAAGAATATTATTGCTCCTATTTGACACAACACAATTTGCATACTTTCACAATAGAATTCCTATACATGGTATCTTCCCTACCTATCTGGTCTTTAGAACTATTCAAACTTTAAATTAGCCAATGTTCTTTATAGCATCTCTAGTAAGGTCGGTCTTCAAAACTATTCAAACTTTAAATTAGCCAATATTCTTTATAGCATCTCTAGTAAGGGCCTAGCCTGTCTTCAGAACTATTCAAACTTTAAATTAGCCAATGTTCTTTATATCATCTCTAGTAAGGGTAAAGAATATTATTACTCATATTTGGCACAACACAATTTGCATACTTCCACAACAGTAAGGGTAAAGAATATTATTGCTCCTATTTGACACAACACAATTTGCATACTTTCACAATAGAATTCCTATACATGGTATCTTCCCTACCTATCTGGTCTTTAGAACTATTCAAACTTTAAATTAGCCAATGTTCTTTATAGCATCTCTAGTAAGGTCGGTCTTCAAAACTATTCAAACTTTAAATTAGCCAATATTCTTTATAGCATCTCTAGTAAGGGCCTAGCCTGTCTTCAGAACTATTCAAACTTTAAATTAGCCAATGTTCTTTATATCATCTCTAGTAAGGGTTCTGCCTAGCCGATCTTCAGAACTATTCAAACTTTAAATTAGCCAATGTTCTTTATAGCAACTCTAGTAAGGGTAAAGAATGTATTGCTTCTATTTGGCACAACACAATTTTCATACTACCACAACAGAATTCATATGCTTATTACTGATTTATGGTGAGGGGAAAGATATTTTCAAATTTAGTGTTTTTCTTTTACATAAACTCAAGTTATCTTTTTAAATAGTTACTGTTTTGTCAAATTATCAAACATAGCAAAAATATTTGAATTTTAATTACTGTGAATACATCTCTAGTTTAAGTAATTATCTTTTTAAAATAGAAAGGTTTCTATTCAATAGAGCATATTACATAATTTCCCTATGGGTTTGATATCAAAAAGTCCTATATTACTTGATAGCGATACGTGTACTTGCGTATTATCCCAATATATATATATAAATTAAAGAGTTAAACTCTTATTTTCTTTAGAATCAAGTTTTTGGTTCTATTGCAAAGTAAGGAAATATAAGTGAAAATATAATCAGAGACATTGTTATACTGTTGCATATAAATGGTTAGTCGGCATCTTTTACCTCTAGCATGGATGTGATCATCAGTAGTGAATCTCAGGTTTGCATAAAACTCCCAAACCATGGTTGTCGGCACTATTTTTGGTGTGGGGTTTGCCCGTAAGAAGTTGTCGGTCATCGGAATTG
>JXCR01041136.1:0-11042 GCA_002079205.1 Phalaenopsis hybrid cultivar
AGAATATTTTAATGGCTAGTAATAGCCATTATTTAATTCTGATTATTCTGAATTATTTCCTTTGATTTCCTTCCTTTTTCTATATTATTCTGTTTTATTTTTTCCCTTTATATTATATCCTGAATTTAACTTTTCCTTTTTAGTTGATCCTGTAATGGGTATATATACCCATCTTTGTATCAATAAGATGTATTCTGGTTTTATTTTAACAATATATATAGCACAAAATTCTCATGTATTTACATATCTCACACCTAAACGTTATATTTAAACACAGACTCAAATCTTTAATATCACATCAAAAATAACACTATTATCACTTTTTAAAAGTAAAATACACATGTTCATCCATAGATTTAAATCACCAAAATGCTATGTACGTAAATATGAATGTTTAGGTGTGAGATATGTAAATGCTTAATAATTGTGTCCTATGTATGTAAATCTCCCATAAAAAAAGGAAAGGTTAAATGAAAGTGTGCCTCGGATTCTTACAATCCTTTTCTGCTTTTCGTCTGCTGCGCCATAGAAGGCGAACTGGTGTACCAGGAAAACCCACATTTGATCTTAGCTGCTTCTCCATATAACGTCTATATGTATCAGGAAAAAGTTTTGCATCATTAACAAAGAAAACAAAAGTTGGAGGACGAATAGCGGCCTGTGAAAAAGTGATGAAAATGAGTACTACAGCACTTACGGTAGAAAAAAAAAGTTTCATATTTACAATTTCATACAAAAAACATGAAAAAGAAAATCATGCAAACAAGAAGAGCATAATCTTGCAAATGGCTTCTATTTCATTGATGAGTACTGAAAAGAGGTAATGGATTGTAAATAGCTTATAGAATATTTGATGTAGGAAGTATATTGTTTTAAAAGATTGATAACAAATCATGGTTACTAAATCCTAAACTAGCTAAGAGTAATAAATAGAATGTTTTGAGATTAAACATGTTGAGTAAATTAAACTACTCCCATGGACTTGGAACTGATAATCAATTTGTCCCTCAGGTTACCAATTTTCCCATTGAATCTAGTTTCAAGTGTGTTCTTCTCATTAATTACATTGTTACCAAAAAATATATAAAAATGCAACACTGATGACCTCCCCCAACTGGTTGCTTGACTTCGACTTTGCTTTTATTTAGGTTACTAATAAAATGGTGAGTATTGGAAAAAACAATATTTTCTAATTTATAATTATATAGGTAGGATAAAACAAAACAAAATAAAAGATAATATCCTCAATAAGGAAAAAGAATATATTATAATAATAATTAATACAAATAATTTAGGCCATAGATATGATTAGCACTCCCTCATTAACTTCGTTATGTTTTTAAGTCTATTTTTTGCCCTACGAAGAAAATGTGTCACAATGAATTAAGTCGTGGGTCATACTATGACGTGAATGAGGAATTAGGGTTGCATTTTTTCCACAATCAAATTATCATGAAATATGTTAACTTTTGAGACTTGAGCTGCATATTTTCATCCATAGGAAAATGGTATAAATACACATTACACGACTCAAATAAAAGAAAGACTAAATAACAGGAAAAACATAAATTCAGAAATAAACCACATAGAAAATACATAAAATGGAAACATAAGCAAATAAAATAAAGGCAAAAATAATAATTCTAATAATCCCCCTCAAGTTCGCAAGATGTTCGTCATGTTCAACTTGGATTTGAAGTCATTAAACAATGACCGAAGAAGATTATTGGTAAGAATATCCGCTAATTGAGCATTGGATGAGACAAATGAAACACAAATCTCTCCTAAATTGAGCTTCTCCATAGTGAAGTATTGATCACTCTCTACATGCTTGATATAATCATGTTGGACCAAATTATGAGCAATGTTAATGAGAACTTTATTAACATAGAATAGTTGTAGAGGAGCAGAGACCAGCATACGTAATTTACGGAGCATGATGGTAACTAGAGAGTTTCACATATACTCAAGGACATGGAGCAAAACTCCACTTCACCACTGCTCTGAGCCACAACCGATTGTTTATACTTTTCTAAGTGAAAAGATTTCTCCGCACAAACGAGCAATACCTAAAGGTAGATCATTGATCATGGGCGAACATGACCGAATCAGCGTTCGTATAAGCAACAATAGACCGAGAAGTGTAGTACGAGAAAAACAAACCTGAGCCCGATGTGCCTTTTAAGTAATGAATAATACTGTGGACAGCTTGGAGATAGTGTTCATAGGGATCATGCATGAATTGACACACAATACCAACCGCATGGCAAATTTTTGGGCCAGTATGGGAGAGGTAAACAAGTTTTCCCACATGATGTTGCTAGTGAGTCTTGTTCACCTAAACTGCATTGGGAACATCAAATAATTTCTCATTGGGATCCATTGGGACATCCACTGGTTTGCAAAGAAGAAGGTTATTCTCTTACAACAGTTCAAGCACATATTTGCGTTGAGATAGGCAAATGCGCCGAGATGACAGAGCAACTTCCATGCCTAAGTAGTACAGGAGCGGCCCAAAGTCCTTCATTTCAAAGAAAGTAGCAAGAATGTTTTTCAGATACTCCAGTATTGGTAGATCATCACTTGTGAGCACAATATCGTCAACATAGATGATAAGCATAGCAATTTGACCACTGAAGGAATGTTAAAAGAAAAGTGTATGATCTGATTGGGTCTGAGAAATCCATAGCCCATTACCTTCTTTGCGAACTTATCAAATCAAGCTCTTATGGTTTGCTTCAGTCCATAGAGGACTTCCGCAGTTGACACACTTGTCCCCGGGAAAAGGTAGAGTCAGAGCCTGGAGAGAGGCACATGTTCAACTCCTTTGTAAGATCACCATTTAGGAAAGCACTCTTGACATCAAGCTTGAAAAAGGGCCAGTCCAAATTCACAACAAGGGATAACAGGACCTGAATGGTGTTTAATTCAGTAATCGGAGCAAATATCTTATCATAGTCAACTTTGTATGTTTGTGAGTAGTCTTTGGCGACCAACCGTGTCTTGTTGCTTTTAAAGGGTCCATCGGTTAAATTTGGTGCTAAAAATCTAGCAGCACCCCGTTGCATTCTTACTTGGAGGAAGATCCACAACATCCTACTTATGATTTTGCTGAAGGGCATTCATCTCATCCATTACTGCAACTTTCCTGGAAGGGTTTGCTAATGATGCCTTAATAGTGGATGGAAGATAATGATTTGTCAGGGCAGTAGTAAAAGCTTTGTAGATTAGCGATAAACCGTGAAAAGAGATATTTTACCATGGAATAAAGAGTGCTTGTCAGATTACATACATCAATAGGAGAACTCACCTCCTCATTTGGAGTTGGGTTTGTTTCGGGGATGTCGCTCGGAGTGGATTTCAAATCCTGTAAAGAGGTAGCGGCCTAGCGGGCTCCAGAGTAGGAACTTCAGAACGAGTGCGCCGAGTACAGACACGAAGGGTGGGAGGAGGGTCTGGTTGTTTGGTAGGTGGCAGATCCAGAGGGACAGAGAGCTCATCGAATATAGTGGTTGGAGAAATATCCACAAGATTTAGATAAGGAACAGTGTCTAAAAAATCTAGCTCCCCCCACCAGAGGCAGTGATGGGGAAGTAGGGGACACTTTCAAAGAAGGAGGGAGACATCAGCCACGTAGAATTTATTTGTGACAAAATCAAGACACTGATAGCCTTTTTGAGTGGCAGAATATCCAAGGAAGACACATTTTATTGACCTGGGATCAAGTTTACTATGAGTAAGTGCAGTGCTCCAAAAAAAGGCCATGAAACCTAAATTCAAGAGTGGTGAAGGAACGATAGATGGGGATACATGACATCAAGATGGCTAATGGATTTTTGAAGTCGTAAATTTTTTTGGAGACTATTAATGAGTAGGTGACAGTAAGCACTGCATCATTCAAAAACCTTTCAGGATATTAGAATGAAATATAATGAAACAAGCCACTTTGAGAAGGTGTCGTGTTTTTCTCTCGACTATCTCATTATGTTGAGGAGCGTCCGTAAACGAGTAATTATGGAAGATGCCCTTACTTACCAAGAATTCACCTCATATAGAGTTAAAAATTTACAATTATTGTCAGTTCGAAGGACTTGAATTGATGTTTTGAATTGGATCAAAATGAAGGAGTAAATGTTTTTTTAAGTGAAGATAGCTTCAGATTTATCTTTTAAGATATAAACCCACATCATTCGAGTGTGGTCATCAATCAAGGTAAAGAACCATTGTTTATAACAGTAGCAGAGAGTGTGAGATGGTCCTCATAAGCCACTGTAAATAAATGAAAAAAAAAGTGGAAGGCGTGCAACAGTGGAGTGGATATGGCAATGATATTTAGCTAATTGACAAATCTCACATTTGAAACTAGCAAAATTTTTATTAGTAAACATCGGCGGTTATAATTGTTTTAAATATTTAAAACTAGAATGACCCAAACGATAATACAACAGCATAATAGCGCATTCAGGGGATCGAGAAAAACTGCAGCTGCTGGAAGAAGTGTCCTCGTTTTCCGTATCTTTCTCTTGGAAAAGTAGAGGTCGGCTACCCACTTAATAGTTCCAATCATCTTTACCGAACGGTAATTCAAAAAGACCCCAACATCAAGAGAAAAATGAACAATGCAATCAATGTCACATGTCAACTTACTGACAGATAAAAAGTTTATACTTCAATAGAAGTACATGTAACAGATTTCAGAGTTAGACCGGTTGTTAATACAACCGACCTACCAACAACTGAATTACAAGAGTCATTAGCAATTTTAATTGTATCTTTCCTAAAGCATAGATAATTGTTGACCTCATTTTTAGTGAGGTCTTAGTCTCCTACTCTTAGAACCTAGGATCTAGCTTTAGGAGTTCTTATTGACCATCCTAGCGGACTAGCAATGTAGCTCACCTCCCATAGAACTTCAAGCCACTTATTGACTCATTTTCGAGAAGAAGTAGCATGAGTGGTTCCAAGCACTCAATTTCTAGTTGCAAGGGCTAAGGACCAACATGTAGAGGGCCCGAAATGAATTCCTATAGGATCAAACAGCCTTAGGTGAACCCTTTGTGACTCGATTACTCGTGAACGCCGCAATTCACGCATTCACTGCACCACACACGACTTTGACTTGAATCGACTCGCCCGTCGGCGAACTCGTCCGGACGACCTTGAATGACGAAACGGACAGTGCCGACGCGTCCGGAACGTCAACTTTAGCTAGGAATGACACCCGTATTGCTAGAGTTATGCGCGCGCATAAATGACAAGGAAATCGATATAATTTTTTCTTTAGTAGGATGCAGGCCCGGTCTCTACTCATGTTCAACTCGGATTCGATTCAGGCTGGACTCGAGCCTGAACAAGAGTTAAGTAATTTAAATTTCAAATTTCAAATTTCAAATGAAATATTTAATTCAGTTTTAATGAAATTAAATTATGAGTTATCATATGCCAAATAAAACTCCTCCCCCGTTTGAAAATTCATCAATTACCCGCCCATTATCGCATAACCGACTTTTTGGAATTCCTCGAATACAAGATCCCGCTTAGCTCCTTCCTGGCATTCGATCTCTTCTTCTCCGGCTCGTCCATTCTCCTCTGCACCGAAACCCCTCTCTCGAATCGCCATCTCCCTCACTCGCCTACTCGCCTCTGCCCCTCACACGCCTCACCTTCTTGCGCGACCCTCTCTCGCACTCACCTGCTCGCCTCCTCCCTGCGCCGAAGACCACGACCTGCTTTGCCTTCCACTCCCGCATCTTCCCCGCTCGCCCAGAAAGCCCCGCTCTCGCCTTCTTCCCCGCGTACGATCCGAACCCCACTGCTCGCTTCTTCTCGCTCGACCTCGCTCGCCTGCTTGATCCTGATCTCCCGCACTCGCTCCGCTCGATCCCGCTCCCTCCTACTTCCCTCTCGCGCGACCGAGGCCCTCTTCCTCGCTCCTGCTCTATATGTCGAAGAGCTCCTTCTTCCTCCCGCTCTCTCTCTGCTCGATCCCGCCTCCCGCGCCGAATTTCTCACTTGAGAGAAACCCTCGCTCCTCTCTCTCTGCGAACGTCGAAGCCTTCGCTTCCCCCGCTCGATCGAAGGCCAAAATCACTCCCTCACCTCTCGATCAAACCCGAGACCAGAGATTCAGTAGCACTTCTCTTTTTCCTCCTTCCCTCGGTGAGGTCCAGCCGGAGTCCCTTCTTCTCCCAGCCGACAGTCCTGCAGGAAAAGATTTGGACGAAAGTCAGTTGTGCATGCGCCGCCTGTCTAACCCAATCCTCTGATCGTTACTTCTCTCTGAGTTCTTGCAAAATCCCAAACAAAAAATAATAATTACATTTTCTGTGGATTTTATTTTTGTCCAATTTGTGCTCAAGATCTTGTTATTTATGTTGTTGTGTTTCTATTTCCGATAGTTTTTTTTTTTTACTCAACTTATGTTGTCTCCCTCTCTCTGTTTAGGGGATTGGTTAATGATTTGATTCCTTCTTTTTGTTGACCAAAGTTTAACGGCGAACTGTGTTATGAAATGTTGACTGCTCCTTTTAAGTTTTGATATTTAACACGACGGATTTTCTTCGAGTTGTCTAATTGTTGTTATGTATATTTTTGAAACTTAGGCAGTTGCAGTTAAATTTGTGACATGCTTGTGGATTGATTGGAACGATATCAAGGGAAGATTTTCTGGTGATGCTAATTGACAACAACATTTGTAGTTATTTGTATTTTTAATGTTGTTATGGCCCTGCAAGTATTGAAAATTTATTTTATATGTTTTCGGCAATTTAAAAGTTTAAATGACCTTGTGGTTGCTTTCATGTAGGATTAGATAAATTTAGATTCCGGTTTCAATTGTATAATTTTTGGTCAAGCATGTGATGAATCTCGTGTTGATTTGGGCTTGCAATAATACCTGTTTTGGAGAAGGTTTTAAACACCTTTTGGGTCAATCAAAACACTGTCTTAGAACATACTTAAGCACTCTTCTCGAGACTTTATTTAATTACAGTTGTTGAAAGAATTGAAGCGATTTCATGAACAATTCACTTTCTGCTTTCCCCTTTTTGGTTGCTAGTTTTTGGGGGTGGATCGTCTGCTTTTTTTTTTATTTTGTTTGTTTCTTTCCAATGGTCAAGTCAAAAAATGAGAATTTCTGATTTAATTACTTGGAAAACACTTAATTGCGGGTAGAACATCATTTTAGGCACAAACCAAAGTATAGGCTTCCTAGATTTTAAGAGCACACCCTAGGTGAGAGTCCATTCACCTAGCCCTCAAGGTAGGCTTCCTAGAGTTTTAAGAGCACACCCTAAGTGAGAGTCCATTCACCTAGCCCTCAATGTAGGCTTCCTAGACTTTAGGTGCACACCTTAAGTGAGAGTTCATCCACCTAATTCTCAGCATAGACTTCCTAAATTTTAGGAGCACACCCTAGGTGAGAGTCCATTCACTTAGCCCTCAATGTAGGTTTCCTAGAGTTTTAGGAGCACACCCTAGGTGAGAATCCATTCACCTAGCCCTCAATGTAGGTTTCCTAGAGTTTTAGGAGCACACCCTAGGTGAGAGTCCATTCACCTAGCCNGAGGTCGGCTACCCACTTAATAGTTCCAATCATCTTTACCGAACGGTAATTCAAAAAGACCCCAACATCAAGAGAAAAATGAACAATGCAATCAATGTCACATGTCAACTTACTGACAGATAAAAAGTTTATACTTCAATAGAAGTACATGTAACAGATTTCAGAGTTAGACCGGTTGTTAATACAACCGACCTACCAACAACTGAATTACAAGAGTCATTAGCAATTTTAATTGTATCTTTCCTAAAGCATAGATAATTGTTGACCTCATTTTTAGTGAGGTCTTAGTCTCCTACTCTTAGAACCTAGGATCTAGCTTTAGGAGTTCTTATTGACCATCCTAGCGGACTAGCAATGTAGCTCACCTCCCATAGAACTTCAAGCCACTTATTGACTCATTTTCGAGAAGAAGTAGCATGAGTGGTTCCAAGCACTCAATTTCTAGTTGCAAGGGCTAAGGACCAACATGTAGAGGGCCCGAAATGAATTCCTATAGGATCAAACAGCCTTAGGTGAACCCTTTGTGACTCGATTACTCGTGAACGCCGCAATTCACGCATTCACTGCACCACACACGACTTTGACTTGAATCGACTCGCCCGTCGGCGAACTCGTCCGGACGACCTTGAATGACGAAACGGACAGTGCCGACGCGTCCGGAACGTCAACTTTAGCTAGGAATGACACCCGTATTGCTAGAGTTATGCGCGCGCATAAATGACAAGGAAATCGATATAATTTTTTCTTTAGTAGGATGCAGGCCCGGTCTCTACTCATGTTCAACTCGGATTCGATTCAGGCTGGACTCGAGCCTGAACAAGAGTTAAGTAATTTAAATTTCAAATTTCAAATTTCAAATGAAATATTTAATTCAGTTTTAATGAAATTAAATTATGAGTTATCATATGCCAAATAAAACTCCTCCCCCGTTTGAAAATTCATCAATTACCCGCCCATTATCGCATAACCGACTTTTTGGAATTCCTCGAATACAAGATCCCGCTTAGCTCCTTCCTGGCATTCGATCTCTTCTTCTCCGGCTCGTCCATTCTCCTCTGCACCGAAACCCCTCTCTCGAATCGCCATCTCCCTCACTCGCCTACTCGCCTCTGCCCCTCACACGCCTCACCTTCTTGCGCGACCCTCTCTCGCACTCACCTGCTCGCCTCCTCCCTGCGCCGAAGACCACGACCTGCTTTGCCTTCCACTCCCGCATCTTCCCCGCTCGCCCAGAAAGCCCCGCTCTCGCCTTCTTCCCCGCGTACGATCCGAACCCCACTGCTCGCTTCTTCTCGCTCGACCTCGCTCGCCTGCTTGATCCTGATCTCCCGCACTCGCTCCGCTCGATCCCGCTCCCTCCTACTTCCCTCTCGCGCGACCGAGGCCCTCTTCCTCGCTCCTGCTCTATATGTCGAAGAGCTCCTTCTTCCTCCCGCTCTCTCTCTGCTCGATCCCGCCTCCCGCGCCGAATTTCTCACTTGAGAGAAACCCTCGCTCCTCTCTCTCTGCGAACGTCGAAGCCTTCGCTTCCCCCGCTCGATCGAAGGCCAAAATCACTCCCTCACCTCTCGATCAAACCCGAGACCAGAGATTCAGTAGCACTTCTCTTTTTCCTCCTTCCCTCGGTGAGGTCCAGCCGGAGTCCCTTCTTCTCCCAGCCGACAGTCCTGCAGGAAAAGATTTGGACGAAAGTCAGTTGTGCATGCGCCGCCTGTCTAACCCAATCCTCTGATCGTTACTTCTCTCTGAGTTCTTGCAAAATCCCAAACAAAAAATAATAATTACATTTTCTGTGGATTTTATTTTTGTCCAATTTGTGCTCAAGATCTTGTTATTTATGTTGTTGTGTTTCTATTTCCGATAGTTTTTTTTTTTTACTCAACTTATGTTGTCTCCCTCTCTCTGTTTAGGGGATTGGTTAATGATTTGATTCCTTCTTTTTGTTGACCAAAGTTTAACGGCGAACTGTGTTATGAANAAGAGAGAAGAACCTATGACACTATTCGCCGATTCTTGGTGGGATCGTTGCCCCCGACACTCTTAGGTTGTCAGTAGTTTTAACACGATTAGAGTGACTAGTATGTGGACTGTACGACTTTACAAAATATTTACAAAAATAAAATAAAAATTTCTTTTGCATGATTAAAAGAACTTTGCATAAAAAAGATTTAAATAATAACTTTTGCATGAAAATCTTTCTATAAAAATTTATAAAGGTCCACAGTTAGTCACTTGGATTGAGGTTAAGGACTACCTTCTATAAATTGTTGGGCCGGTAACTCCTGTTCAAGATCGGGAAGCACACAGCCCAGCTCTGAGCTCCCCCACTTTCATCAAGTTCTTATACTCAGTCCTGATCTGTCATATGTGGTTACAGGTTTCTTTTGCTTGTGATTTCTACTACTCGTTTTTATGACTTTCATATTGGGTTTTCTTGTCTTATTTATTTTTCTTGCAAGTATGTTTACATATGTTGCAAATCATACTATGATCACAATATTAGTCGCACAAAAATAGCAGATGCCCAGGTACGTTTTTACAGTTTATCTACAGCATTTTAGTTTACTGTATTTTACCTTTCAAGTATTTTTTATTTACCTGCAATTTGACTACTCTGCATGCAAAAATAAAACCAAACATTAACACCAAAACTGTGAAACACAAATCAACAATCTCAAACACTTAAACCTGGAGCCGTCGCGACGATAGGAGCTTGGAGCCAACTTTGTGGACAACAAGGTGAGGAATGCAGACCGAGCATCAAGAGGATCTCCTTAGCATTATCCCTTCCTAGTATAATAACAACCCATAGGACTTCGAGGTAGCTCGCCTAGCGAGACGTAAATCCTCACTCCCTTTTTAGGCTCCTGTACAACTATGTTGTGCAGCATAAGTCTGCTGACCTCATTTTTAGCGAGGTCTAGTCTTCCTCTTAGGGTTTAGGATCTAGCCTTAGGTATCTCCCTTTGACTATCTTAGAACCTTAGAAATGGGACCCGCCTCGTTTTAGAAATTCAATCCGCTTCTGTACTCTTTTGTGGTTCCAAGTGTGTGGTATCGACTTCTAGCATTTAGAAGAGTGAAACCAACATGAGGAAACTCAAAAGGGATCCCTATAGGACCTTTAAGCCTTAGGGTTACCTTTTACACAATTCGCACTTTCGCGCGCACAAACTTCGCAATTCGGAGAGTCGACGCGTCCGATCGCCACAATTCACATCGCTTGCACTATTATTTGTCGAAGCCTCGAGTAAACTTGTCGAGGCGATCGATCGCGGGTCGAAATTATGTGAAATTTGAATTTCAACGCGTTTTTGACCCGATTGTCGACGACGTCGTCTGAGCGACCCCGGATGACAAAACGGACTGTACCTGCGCGTCCAGAACGTCGATTTTGCCTAGGGAGGACACCTATTTTGTTACGTCTCCGCGCGCGAATGAATCGAATATAATTTAATATATATATATATATATATAT
>JXCR01041138.1:0-19241 GCA_002079205.1 Phalaenopsis hybrid cultivar
TAAAAAGTTATATGAAAATCTTCTAAATATAACCAATCATCTAATCTCACATTTAATTTGGCTTAAATAAAACAATTCCAATTTCCCTCAAATAGCAGGCTGGAACAATTTCTCAACTTTAAAATTCCACCATCTTATATCCAAAAGCAATACATTTTTTTATTGCTCTCTTTATGAACTTAAAATAAACATCAATAACTACTACTCTATCTTGTAGGGTTAGACTCTCGCCCAAATTGCCTTATAGTTTAATGAGAAGAAGCTTCTTTCCTTACAGTTGAGAAGTAATTTATTTGTGCTTTGATTGCTCCAATTTCACACAAGTGTTTTTTCCATTTCTTAAAGTATGTATTCGCTATTGCAAGATCATAAAATGCTGCGAAAATAAAAATAGCATCTCCTATTTCATTTTTATATTATTGTACATCCACAATGGAGCCTCCGATAGCCATCCTATTTTCCCAATTAAATCACCTCCTACAAATCCTTCGCNCTCAAATAAAAATATTGTATGCAAATAAATATTTTTCATGCAAGTTTTTAATGCCAAGGTTTTCTTAGGGTCTGTTTGGGGCAGTTATCCCGAAATGCGACCCGCGGGCCGGCCGCAGGGGTCGACCCGCAGCATGCGTTTAGTGTAAAAACCCAAACGCAATTTCGGATATGCTGGCGAAATGCGCGAACCAAACGGTACGGCGGCGTTTTGAAAACGCCGCCCGCACTTATAAGCTGCCCCAAACGGACCCTTAATGTAATATCAAATTTTACGTGTTAGATGTGCAAATGCATAAGAATTGTGTGAAATGTATGTACAGTTCACAAAAGGCTAATCCAAATGTCAGAAATGTGAACTGAAAGATTGCGTTAGATTCTAGGCTTTCTAATACAGATGTAAATATAAATGCAAAAAATCGTTGGGCACATTTTTAATCCAAAAATTACTTAATAGTTTGAAAAAAAAGAGAAAAAAATAAACATAATCATCTATAAAAAATTATGCTTAGAAAATAAAGAATAAAGAATACATGGCTGATTTTCACACCACTTAAATAAACTCAGATTATAACCAATTTGAATAAAGTTAAGTAAAGATGGAGAAGAAAAAAAGTTGGAAGAGAACAATAAGATCCTCCAAAATTTTTATAATCACAGCCCCCAACCTTGCCCCTAACACAGACCAGCACTCCCCTTCACCTCCCTGTCACACCCATGGCCAACTCCCAACCTCTTTCACCAATCACCACTCTTGGGATACCATTAGTTAAGTTTGTTTGTCTGTTGTTTTATTTGTCTTTTGACAATGTTTAGTTGTAACCCTATTTGTTTTTGAAATGATAATATTTGTTTTCCTGATCATGATTTGGGTTAACTCCGATATCATTTGATATTAAAGCCAGTCTAAACTTAATTCTATTCTAAGGTTTCTAGCCTTTCCTACACATCTCCACACCAAGAATTTCTTCCATATCCTCAAACATCATCTTTTCAGTCGCACAAAATTCAAACCCTAATCATGTCACTAAAGAGATACATGTCGAAACCTACCCGGAAAGAGATAGCGAGGAATCCGTCGACTTCAGCAGACTTGTGGAGATTGATGACAGAACCCAGGAGAAAATTACACTCGATCGTAATATGGACAGTCGAAGAGGAGAAAGGGACGATAACTTGGATCCCTTCTATAAGAGGACTTCAGTGATGGGGATGACAGACAACGACGTTTCGGAATTCATTATTAGAGGAGACCGAGACAGAAGATGACGCATGAGGGACATAAAAATTTTGGAATAAAAGCGAATCTACTGGTGTTTGACGAAGGGATGGATTCAGATGATTTCATCGAATGGTTTTAGTTGATTGAGAGAATGTCCGAGTAAAGAAAGGTGGAAGAAGACGAAGATAAAATTTGCAGCCATCAAATTAAAATATTATGATTGGAAAACTTATATAGAGGCAAAAAAGGAGAGAAGTGAAAATATTATCAGATGAGAGATGATGAGGAATAAGTTGCAAATGAAATACTTACCTCCACACATTTGTTGAGGCTCCAACACTTATAAAATAAAGACCTATCAGTGGATGAGTTCACGACACAGCTTGACCAGCTTTAGATGATGTGAATTAGAGTCTGTTTGGGGCAGCTTATTTAGTGTGGCACCTGACCTGTTTGGGTAAATTACGTTTTGACAGCTTATGCATTTTCAAAACGCTGAAAACAGCTCACACCACATCTATCTAGGTGTGGTGACAACTTTCTGGCTGCGGTCTTATTTTTCCAAAAAAGATAAAAATTTGTAATAGCCACCGTACCTAGCTTATCGACAGATTATTTTTAATCAGCTTATCAGCAAATTATTCAATAAGTTGCAGCTGCCCCAAACAGACCTTAGTCAAGCCAAAGGAACATGCTATAGCTCGGTATCTGGGAGGCCTAGGGCCAACTATCAATAACATTATGCAACTTTAGCCCTATCGGTCACTAGAAGATGTTCGGACCTTAGCATTTAAGGTGGAAAGACAACGAAAACAGAGTAGGTAATTACTACCATTCAGACAACCACCTACCGTTGGAAACATCAGCATGAGCATGCCTCAGGTAAGACTGTAAATGAACCAATGGACCCGATGAACAACTCGAACTCGGCTCAATTAAGCCTCAATCATGTTTGTTTAAATTAGTAAATAAAAAAGCTTAAACAACTTTTAAAAGCTTAGAGCTTAAATGAACTAAATATGAACATAGTGGAACGTATTCATTTATGTTCATGAACAAACTCACTTGTTGTTCAACAAATAACTCATTAAATACTCGATGTTAAGCTCGATGATAGCTCGTATTATACATGATATATTATTTAAATAAAATTTAATAAAATAAAATTTGTTTAAAATGTAAATTTAATAGTAATATATTATTATATCAATAATATTTTTTGATTAATTATTAATTATATATTTATTTTACTAAAGTTTAGATGTTGGATGAGAAAATACATAAGACTTATGTGTCATGTATGCAATGCCCCTTAAAATTAAAAATAGACCCCAACAAACTTCACTTTTCCACTATTCTCTCACAGTTTCATGTAACCTGGTTTCGCCTGAAACATACAAAACCCTAAGTCACTAGGCTATGCAAGCATCGAAGGCAACAACGAGATCGCAGTGTGCAAAGATCTCTGAAACTATAGTCTCTCGAGTATCTCCCTTTTCCACTTTGCTCATAAAATCCTACCCGACTAAAAAATACAGTGCAATCATTATAAGTTATATATGATTAAGAATAAGGATGGTGCAAGAACTCAAAATAAAAGACATCTACAAGATTGTCCAAAAAAGCTAGAAAAAAAAAGGTGCATATCATTATGAGAAAACCAACACCTATATCTAAATGTAGGAATTGAGTTCAAACTTGGACGTATCATTATGCAAAAATATGATAAATTACATTTTATATAATCATGGTTCATGAGTTGCATTTCATTTTTATAGAGTTCAAAATCGATAAATTAGTCAGTGCGATCAAATTTGTAAAATTATTAATTGAATTTTTTATGCGAAATCTAAATATTCGTTTGAGTATTTAGCGTGTTTATTATCTCATTTAAATACTCGTTCACTTGTTATAAACAAATCAAGTTCAAAAAATAAAAAATTTAAACAATTCAAGCTTGAACAATATATGAAAACTCGACACAAGCCCAAGCTGAATATAAACCAATTATAATTATACCAAGCCAAGTCCGAACTATGATATACTCGGCTCGACTCGACTCAATTACGACCCTAGCCTCAGGGAGTTGAGAAAACTGGTCAGGATAAGAACATAGTCATTCAGATAGAGAAGAATACTGAGACAAGTAGAACAATCACTACAGTCCCAACCAAAAAATGCTTCAGATGTCATAGTTTTAGACACATCGCCTCCAGTTGCCCTAAGAGTCGGATTCTGTCTTTACCCCATGGAAGTAGCTGAAGAAAATGGTGATGAGCATCAACTTCCAGCAGATAAGGGTAAAATGCTTGTCGTTCGAAGAAAAGCACTCTCCTTCCCCTTCCGCGTCACACTCATGACCCAACCTCTTTCGGTCATCACTCTTAGGATACAATTTACTCGAGTTTGTTTGTGTCTATTGTTGCATTTCCCTTTTAAGAGCGTTTGATTGTAACCCTATTTGCTTTTGAGTAATAATATTTGCTTTCCATATTGTGGTTTGGGTTAACTCTAGTATCATATAGTACAGTAAAAAAAAATAACTCACTTGCAGGTAAATCTTCCGTAGTTTATTATATGAAACTTAGGAAAGTTGACTGTAAACAAGCTTAAACACTGCTCAAATAAAAACATATTAAAACATTAGTTAATGATAAGTAATATGCAACTTCATAACTAATATGAGGAAAAAATTCCACTCCACCTAAATTACATCAATAATTATAGCATAAACAGAAAGCAGAAAAAAAAAGCTGAGAACAACTAAAAAATAACCAAACCTACTGGCTTTCAAAGTATCTCAACGCCCCTTCCCATCCGCCATATGCCAGCCTACTAAACTAGTAATTTTATAATCAAGGGACCTCCCCGGCCTCTCTCTTACTCTGTTTCTCTCCTCTCTCACTTTATTTCCCACTCCACATACTGTTGTTCATATAAAAATATGTAGCATACGAAACATGAAACCACTTCTAAAGAAATGAGCGCCTGAAACAAAGAATTTAATTGAAGGCGGTTACACTGTCCATGCAAAAAAGGAGCACGAGAAACATGTACTGCACCATTGCTTAGCTTAACCCAGCAGAAACTTATCACCCAGAACTTAGCGAATAGATCTGGGATATGGAAACATCAGAAACAGACAGTAATGAACTACAGAATGAAGCCCTACAATGAAAAAATAAAGAGTAGCATGAAAATAATAAGCGTTCAGGACAGATTAATAGAAAAAAGAGTTCAATTAAGAGCAGTGAGTATTTGGCTTTTTTTCTAAGATTCAACTCTCTCCTTACCTTTAGCTAAGACTCACTTCTCTCTAACACACCCCCACCCAGCAAAGCACGTTCTGTACAACACTGCAGACATTGATGATTGCCAAAAAATTATGAGAGAACTCAAGGAAAATACAATGATGATGAAGTTTTAGAGACAGGTCAAGTAGATAGATACAGTGAGAGCTGGGAGATAACACTTGAAAGCCTCACGAATAAGTTGATATCTACTGCAGAAGAAGGTACTTGTCAAAGAAGTAATCAATTACAGGTTTACCCATAGTTGAAGTTGGACAAGAAGGTAATGCTGAGCATTTACAAAATTTTCCTAGGAATATATAATTGACATATGGTACCAATCTGATTAAATTTTAACACCATTGAAGCTATAAGTTGACCAAGCTTCAATATATTCAGGCAAGGCTAAAAAATCAACTCTTCACAGTCAGCTGGTTTAGGCCAAGTTCTCCCTCTTGTTTAGTCCCACATCAAATTTTCCCAGGAATATGAACTGGACAAAAAGGGGTAAGATAGGTAGAACATTTGTCAATTTTATATTTCAAATGTAACGACACCATATTAGCACTCTCAACTTTTACTTGCAATGTGCCTTCTATATCCTTTTTAACAATGAGAAAGCTACCAAGTCCATGAGAACCATTTATAACAATAAATTGTTGAACCAATGACAAGAAAAGTACCTAAGTGTTCACTGTCCACATCGAACAAATTAACTCATATATTGTTTAATTATTTGAGCATCATTAGCACTATAAATTTCACCCCACAAAACAAGTAATCCCATGTATTGTTTCAAAGCCATTACAAACTCAACAAATTCCATCTTGAAATCACTAGAATTGATGAATGACCCCTATGAGGANACACATCCAACAAATTAACTCATATATTGTTTAATTGTTCGAGCATCATTAGCACTATAAATTTCAACCCACAAAACAAGTAATCCCATGTATTATTTCAAAGCCATTACAAACTCAACAAATTCCATCTTGAAATCACTAGAATTGATGAATGACCCCTATGAGGAATCCTAAGCTAAGAAAAGCTCTATGCATGCACAAGCCATACTATACTTAAAGGTGCGAGTAGGCTCAAACTTCCCAGAGAAGCCTAGGGCAGCTTGGCGCCTCCAATAAATATCCATAAGAATCCAAAGATTTTTATAGTTTAATAAAGTTATCGCACACTCCATAATTTGCTTATTTCAGAAGAATTCTTTCCACTATGAGATGTGCAAAGAAATCACTTGAAACCAAACCAAANATAGTTTAATGAAGTTATCGCACGCTCCATAATTTGCTTATTTCAGAAGAATTCTTTCCATTATGAGATGTGCAAAGAAATCACTTGAAACCAAACCAAACCCAAACCCAAACCCAAAACAAGAGATTGAACCCATGTTTTGTTTCAATTTTCATCAAAGCTAACTTTTGCTCCACGAAACAACAGATCTCATGCATTATTTCAATGCCATTACATATGGCCCCAAATTAGCCAATTAGTAGATTTTGATGATATAACAACCCACCTTGTACGAGAAAACAAGCTTGCCGCCTCTCCTATAAGCTCCATGCACTAGGATATTTCCTCATTGGAGTCAGCCCCCCACGCGGTATCCTAGGCTAAGCAAGCACTAGGCATGCCTAAGCCTTAATAGACTTGAAGGTGCAAGTAGGCTTGGACTTCCTATAGACAGGGTTGGGCATGCTTGAACTCTCGAACAAATCTTCAGATAAATCTAAATGAGATTTTTCTAGTTTGTTATATGGTCCGTAATATGCTTTATTCTAAAGGAACCATTTCCAATAAGAGGTGTGAGAAGACCTCAACCCAAAATCCAAATCACAGCAAAGGATTGATCAATTTGATTTCAATTTTAAAGAACTTAGTTTTCCTTTCTACATGCTTGCATAAGCAACGACTCATTAGTGTGTTTTTGTTGCTTGAAATCGGAACCGTAAAATATAACAAGAAAAAGAACTATGCATCACATATGATTACCAAACCCGCCCATTTTAGAGGAAACTTAGCTAAATTGCATAGCTCACAAAATTCCCTTTTGTTAAGTGACCCTATATCAGAGCAACCAAACCGAATATAACCAGTTTAAATCATGCTATATAACTTCTACGTGTAACCCAAGAACTTCAACTGATTGTTTAGTTTCGTTGGTTCAATCACAGGTTCTATTTTGGCGGCCTGGTTTCAGATTATAATCTAGTTGCTTGGCTTTTTTGAGTTAGATTCTATATAGAGATATCTCTGCAGACATGTAAAAATTTCCCAACGCACTAATGCTCCTCCTTGAAAGTATTAAATTAGCTGCTCAGCCAACAATATAGGAGTTAAATAATAAAATCTACTAGAGCATCACTAGTCAACAATGACCTACCACACTCATGTCAACTTCATCAGCCTCCTGCACCTGCCTTTCTTCTAGATGTAGCAACTACAAACCAGGAATCTTTTGCATTTCTTTAGTTAACAAATGAAAGTTTTTTCCCTCTGTCAACAAAATTATTTCACGCCCCTCAATTAAACAATACCCAAAACTGCATACTAACAAAGCCAATCAAAACACTGAAATTAAAAAAAAAAATTCTATCCTTTTCACTCATATTACCAAAAAGAAGCCCCCAAAATTTCTATACTAAATACTAAAGACATTAAGCAGGTCAAAGTAGCAAGTCATTGCATCATTTGCTTCAACCATCTGATTAATGAGGTCAATTTCTTTTGGTTAATTCCTCGTACCTTTAGATGATTTTTCTTTTTGAATAGGTTCAAAACATCAAACCTTCCACTTCATAAACATAAGGTTGAGATTTAACTCCTGCAACGTGCAACACCCTTTCAACTACTTGCACTACCTGTAGCTACTATTTGTCTATAAAGAGCCACCTTCATACTCTTCACACCCACCAAACCCAAAATCTAAAAAAACCCGATAAGTACAATATCAAATTACTTTATCAGCAGAAAAAGGCAATAAATGGCAACGATGGAAGATTTTCCTATTAATGCTGTGGTTCAGATTCTACAAATTTTTTAACGCATGCAAATACCTGAAAGAAACCTAAGAAGCCACATATCTACCAAGAAACCAGTTGGGAATGAAACCCTTTATCTTAGGAATAAAATAAAGAATAAACAAAGAAGGAGCTGAAGAAGTTTAGTTCTAGATAAAAAACCCTTAGAGATATGAGATTGTATTGTATGATGTTTCAATTGTTTGACTACTGCTCCAATGGAATTGAGAATGGACCGAAGAAAAAAATGATGTCAAGTTTGGTAAAACATCAGCTAACAAAATATAAACTTCTTTAAAGTAAGGCCAACTTTTCTTTATCCTTTTTCCACATGAAAATAAAAAAGAGAAAGACAGATGTTGCAGCAAACCAACAATTGCCCGGTGTAACTCAAAGACTAAATAATGATGGAAAAAAAAACACTCAAAGATCAAGAACAATCAACAAATTATATTTTACAATTACAAATGGTTGTCATGGACTGAATAGCTTCCACATTATTAATAAAAAAAATAAAAAGTTTGCATAAAGTTGGAAGTAATGAATATAGTGCAAATTGACATGATTTAACATTAGAAATGCACAGCCCAGCATTTAGAATAGTTTATGCTATGCCAAGGAAGACGTTACCCGTACAAAGTCTGATGATGGAATGCAATCAGATCAAAAACTGATAGAACTTTTTCGATATGGTATATCAATTTGAGCCTTGCATTGCCAAACTCATTATCCAAGTCCTTCAATATAAACCAATATGTTCGAGGCTATTATATTCATTCATATAAACAAGAGAAAAAAAAAGATTTGCAAATTAAAGAAAGCCAAATAGATAAAATATATATTTTTGGATGAAAACCTAAAAATAGAAAAAAGTAAAATAATAGTATATGCAACAATCAATTAAATTCAAAGAAAGTAACAATACATTTGAACCACAAAAAATCAACAAGAAATTGATTTTTTTTATTATGCAATTGAAATTCTATTTGTAGCAAAATTGACCAAAATTATGATTTGGAAGATCAATGTTTGTATTTCATAATAAATAGATATTATCACAAAAGAGCTAGAGAGCTTTCTCATGATTTTCAAAACTTGAGATAACATGTGCAGAAGGCCTCTTCATGTTCCTGTGATATAATACAAAAAATCTTAGCCTTTATAATTGAACTTGTGGTAACAAAATCATCCAAATAATTAAAAAGTTATATGAAAATCTTCTAAATATAACCAATCATCTAATCTCACATTTAATTTGGCCCAAATAAAACAATTCCAATTTCCCGCAAATAGCAGGCTAGAAAAATTTCTCAACTTTAAAATTCCACCATCTTATATCCAAAAGCAATACATTTTTTTATTGTTCTCTTTATGATCTTAAAATAAACATCAATAACTACTACTCTATCTTGTAGGGTTAGACTCTCGCCCAAATTACCTTATAGTTTAATAAGAAGAAGCTTCTTTCCTTACATTTGAGAAGTAATTTATTTGTGTTTTGATTGCTCCAATTTCACACAAATGTTTTTTCCATTTCTTAAAGTATGTATTCACTATTGCAAGATCATAAAATGCTGAGAAAATAAAAATAGCATCTCCTATTTCATTTTTATATTAATGTACATCCACAATGGAGCCTCCGATAGCCATCCTATTTTCCCAATTAAATCACCTCCTACAAATCCTTCGCTTTCTTAGGCATGAACACTAAACCCAATATTGCTTTTTCAAACTATATTTCAATCCAGCTTGAGGTGCATAAACACTAAGAACATCTATAATATCTTCATGGATAATTATTTCAATAGCAATCACCCTATCACTAACCATATTGAACTCAACAATCTTATCTTTCAACACTCTAATCTAATATTATCCCAAGTTCATTCCAATTATTAACCATTCCAAAATACAATAACTTATAACCTTCTCCATCTTATAANAAATATCTTCATGGATAATTATTTCAATAGCAATCACCCTGTCACTAACCATATTGAACTCAACAATCTTATCTTTCAACACTCTATCCATTATTATCCCAAGTTCATTCCAATTATTAACCATTCCAAAATACAATAACTTATAACCTTCTCCATCTTATAAAAACATCAATGAAAACACATAAATAAAAATAAAAAAAACATATATTAAGCACTTGAATCAAAATCCAGAGGACAATCATACATTATGCATGTCACGCTAAAATTGCATGGGAAAATGGGTACATGACCAATACACTTAAAAAATTACACAAATATACTATTTATAGCACTTGTGCTTAGATATTGAAAACGTAAGACAAGAATTGTGTTGAGCTGAGCCNCAAAAATTTAAAAAAACATATATTAAGCACTTGAATCAAAATCCATAGGGCAATCATACATTATGCATGTCACACTAAAATTGCATACATAATAAAGGGAAAATGGGTACATAAACAATACACTTAAAAAATTACACAAATATACTATATATAGCACTTGTGCTTAGATATTGAAAACGTAAGACAAGAATTGTGTTGAGCTGAGCCACAAATATCATGGATTGAAACTGGCTTGGTCATACTAAAATTTATTCTTCAGCTCAAGCTCGAGTCAAGCATTCACATATATGTTTTTACATGATTAGATTTCTCTATGATTCTGCTTGCTTGTTGTTGAATTGCTAAATTAATCAAAAAATTAATTATTTGAGCTAATAAGCAAACTTAAAAGATAAAAATATTTTAGCTTTTTACATTAAAAAATAATTTTAAACATCAAATTGAACAATTAATTCAATAAATAAGGAACTAGTAGTTAACTACTTGACACCAATTAATAAGTATTAAATAAATGAGATAATAAATATGNCGATTAATTATTTGAGTTGATAAGCAAACTTAAAAAATAAAAATATTTTAGCTTTTTATATTAAGAAATAATTTTAAACATCAAATTGAACAATTAATTCGATAAATAAGGAACTAGTAGTTAACTACTTGACACCAATTAATAAGTATTAAATAAATGAGATAATAAATATGTTACAAATAATTTTTTTTAATCATACAACAAAAATAAATACTCACTTATTCATTGAAATAAAAAAAATTAGAATAGATTGCATCGAATCATTACGCAACTTCACTAAAAATAGATTAATGAATTTGAAATAGGCAAAAAGCTAAAAACATTTAACTAGATAAAAAAAAATTTCGTGGGAAATCATCTTGTGCCTACTAATCTGTAAAAGAATTTGATGCCTTTGTTGGTCCCAATCTCCTTAAAGCCTCTTGACCTCGATAGCTAAAGATAATGTGCTCATGGTTTCACTGATTTGTAAACTGTATGACGGTTAAGATAAAGTAAAATATAAGATGTGCTCATATCTAGCAGACACGTCCTCATGGAAATACCTCTTGCTGGTTGAGTTCAAATCTCCTGTTCTTACCTCTTGCTGGTCGAAGGCTGCAACTAATGGTTGAAGCAACATGTAAGCATTCTGAGCTGAAGGTAATGACAATGACAATATAGACGGGCAAACAGAAGGAGATGCAACCAAAAATAGCAGCTGCAGGTAGTAGATGGTGTTCAGTAATAGCAACGCAAATTCAATGCCCATGGCGGCAAACCATCGTAACATATTTGAGACAAGAAAAGCTCTGGATTTATAACTAGATGGATGCACACCATGCGTCCATAATTATGATTAACTCAACCATGGTTAAAACTGCTGTAATGGGTTTTATAGTTGATTTCAATGGAGAAAGCTAAAAATCCTTCTTTATTTACATATTTTAGTACTATTTATTAATCAATAAAATTTGTCGGAAATGCTACAAAACAGAGTTAAAAAATTCATCTACATGCTACCAATGTATATATATTTATATATATATATATATATATATATTGAGAGTTGACAGATTTATTTAATTCTACATAAAAGAAAAGTCAACTACGGTGATCTAACTACTTGCTTTTTAGTAATTATCTGCACCTCATCTTTTTTATGTGCAATTCAAGAAGTTTTTTGGTTTATAAATGTTTATATATGGCACTTCTCATCATCAACTTCAGCCATGAGCATGACTAAGGGCGAGAAATAAATAATTTCTAGTTGATCCCTTCCTACCTTCAACTTGGAACATAAAATTTAAATAAATTCGGCTCAATATTTGTAATCTTTTTGCACATTTTAAAAATTAGCTATATAATACATACACATTTATGTATCTATGTATGTATATAAATAGTCAGACACATGTAGTATGCATGTATATATCATCATCATTTGGACTTGATGAATTCTAATATTCCAATCATTCTAACTTACAGCTGCATTAAGTGTTAAATTTATTAAGCACAAATCAATTTTTAAAAACTTTTATCCATGTTAACTTAGGTTGGCTCCTTTCCTTTTTAAATCCTTCAGCATTAATTTTATCAACTAATCCAATGGGTGCATTCTTTACCCATGATTGCATATGTAATCATGGGTAATAGATGTAAATCCAACCTTTTGTAATAGATGTAAATCCAACCTCCAACATAGTCATCCCTTAATTCATCTGTCCTAATTTTATCATAAATTTATGCTATAATTCTCATTTTTACCACACTCAACTTGACCATCAATGATTTTTTCACCATCCAACACTCAAATTCATCCATCATAGTCACTTTAATGGCAAATTTTTAAAATTTCCTATAATTCTACAATCAAAGTTATTCTTTTTACAACATACTTCCAAGATATTTTTCTATTTTAAACATACATCCTTACCTATATCATAGTTCATTATCTAATAGGCCAAACAAACTTTAAGCTTATCACGTTAGAATCCTTACCTATATCATAGTTCATTATCTAATAGGCCAAACGAACTTTAAGCTTATCACGTTAGAATCACTTTATCTTCTAATTATATTGCTATCAAAGCTAGAATATGCTTCCCCAATTAAAACTACATAATTTATAAAAACCATATATCAAAGCATCTATTTTGAGCATCAATCATAATCATCTTCATATACAATATCTAAAGATATTGATAATATCAATTTACATTACAATATAAGTTCAATAAAAAACTCTTTAGCCAGTCCAAAATCATTTTATAATACTAGTCAATGCTCTATCATTCATATCTTTCATAACATTTATATACTTTTACACATTTTTTTCCATAATATATACCAAACCAATTCTAATGGTACGTAACTATATACACTCTCAAGATCAATAAAACCCAATTAAGGATCATTTATATACTATATAAATGTATCGTCCATTAATTAACTCAACACAAAAATCATTTCCACAGTGGATCCTCCAAGGCTGAAATCAATTGATTCTCTAATATCTATGCAATTTTCTAATTAACATACTTTTTGAAATGTCGGCTAACAAATTGTGAATCTTAGGGGCCAAAAAGCATACAGAAGAACATTTCAAAGAATAATTTCAGCTTGTTATAATAAAAATAGATTGCTTACTACATACAGAATTTGGAATATAAGTTTTTTCCAATAATACCAGATGCATATGGCCTTTAAACAAGAAATTAAGATCCAAGCATAGGTTTTCAAAAAATTCCAAAGCAAGTGTGTCAGAACATCAATCATGTGATTATTCTAGCAAGTCCAAACACTCTTGACAAGAAAAGTGTAATTAATCAATAAAAACAATCCCAAAAAACAAGACTCAACAGCAGTAACATAGACATAACTTTTAACTGTGTTTTTTGCAACTGCTGTTTCACTCAAATGAAAAATAAAGTTATCTAGGCTGCATGTCATCACAATGCTAGTGCAATTTATCAATTCTTATTGAGTCAATATGTATATCTTCCCAATTCAAAATGATCAAAGGTGGTTCCAGCCTTCTTTGCCATTGCTTCTAATTATCAAATAGTTGCTTTGGAAGACATTCCTTGGTCACTTTATTAGTACAACAGTACCATGAGGACTGCAATGATATTATAACTTCAGGGGCATTCATATTATTTATTCATTCCATATTGTTGCTATAAGGATCACAGTACTACTTAGAAAGACCAATCGTGATTCAAAGCTTTTAGTCTCATTTCTTTTAGACAAAAACATAATTGATATTAGATTCGTCCTAATTGGAACATCTAGATAATTGCTATCATGAATCAACCAACAGCAGCATCCTTGAGATATTGGCAAACCAACCTGACATGTGGTTTATGGATAACATAAAACTTGAGATATCGACAGCCCTACAGCCTTTAGTGCTATCATGAATCTAAATATTAAAATTGGTTGAAACATGCGAGCATACATGCAACAAAGTTTCCCTAAAGATCAATTAGATTTACAAGAAACCATATTAGCTGCTCGCTATGCAAGGTTCCTTTTCCAATAAGAATGATAGTATAAATGACTGTGACCAACAATTACTTGGCATAAAGCTGATTTAAAAAACTTCAACGTCTATCGCACGGCTCAAGTAAAACATGAACTAACCCGCCTCTAATTTATTCCAATTAATATTGACATCAATCTAGGATCACTACATGGTGTGGGAGAGATCAATAGAAGCGTTAGGTAAGTTTTAGGACAAAATAGAACGGTGAAAAAATAATGACAGCGGATAAATCGATGCACTTGGCGGCTCAATAGAAAAACAGAACAGAAAAAGTGTAGGCTGGCTGCAAAATTGGCTGCGTAGGTTTTTGGGAGTCCAAAAGAAAATCACTTTCTAAAACCAATCTAGTTTCAGACACCAAAACTGAGAAAAATCAAAGGATACAACATTTCAAACAAAAAAGAACTAAAAAAAAAAAACGGGTCTATATTGCATAAATCAAAATCCCAAAAGTGTTCAAACCAAGTTTTATTAATATATTTATATTCAGGAAACCAAATACCATAAAAATTACCTAAATAAAGCAGCTAATAATTGTATAATAGACTGGCCAGCACAAGAGCATAAGAATTCCCCAAATAAACCAGAGGAGAACTGGTTGGACAAGCTTTGGAAGATTATCCCCCTCCCTTCCGGTAAGCAGTCCGACATCCACATTATTCTCCCTGGGTAAAAGGGGCAGCACATTCTTTGTGGGAAGCATCTAGATTCTCTTAGTTCAGCAATAGGTCTGCGAAGTTAATAGTAGCAGATATGTTGTAGTCTCATAAGTCAATTTTGTCAGCATTGACGTTGATTTTCTTGGAAACTCTAAATGATCTATCAACTCTAGGCTTGAGCTTTACAAAAATACCGACAAGCTCATTCTTTAATCTAATCCACATCAAATCTCCTTCCTTAAAAAACATAACCTTCCTAGACCAGTTAGCCTAATTCTTATACTTTGTGTTACGACCAGGCTCGGGCCTTGGAATTAACCAAAACAGGTACAAAATGTTGGACGGTGAGAACTAAGATTTCGATTTTCATTTAGCATTTAACAAATGAAAGAGTTAATAATCAAATTAAATTAAAGCAATATAATTTATTTTAATTCATTACAAGATTTCTATTTTCATTATAAACAATGTCTTTTCTATGGTTCATCTTTTAAAAAACTAATTACATCTGAAAAGTTAGTTTAAAATAACTGTAAGCTAACCAATGTCAGTAAATACTCGTACTCTTAAACTATAGTAACAAAAAAAATCATATGCATGTCAGGTATGCTTTTAATAGATCAATATAAATATTTGATATATTAAAAGAATATGATGTTATTCAAAGAAAATTTTATTATATCAATAACATATTTATATCATTTTATATCTATAAAACCGTCACAAGAGCACCGTCTAAAAATTTATGTTAGTTAAAGTACTTCAAAATGAATATCTTTTTTTATTTACGTTCTCCTGGTAGTACCATAAAATGATGACTATATCATAATCAGTCATGCACATACAAACAGTTAATATAATTTTTTTATATTGAAATAAAAAAGAATACAAAAAGTTGTATGAGAGGGCCCAATAGATGATGTCCTACTCATACGATACATGGTACAAAGATATCCCAACAAAAAGGTACATAAGACTCAAATAAAAAGAAAACATGCAAAAACAAGTGTCTATGGACGAGGCAGTTTAGACTTGTCTCTTCCTCTGGTTCNATATAAAAGACTCAAAAAAAAAAACATGCAAAAACAAGTGTCTATGAACGAGACAGTTTAGACCTGCCTCTTCCTTTGGTTCTTGGAGCGGATCCAGATAGCAAGCAAACTCTGAAGTGTTGTTCCATTGCCAGGAGTGACCAATGTATCATCCATTAAGTTTCCAAGCTGAACAGTGTCCCCAACCTTCTTCCTCCGTCGCGAAGTGTAAACTTTCATTCTTCTTCTGAAGACTGTTCAGTTTGATCCGTAGAAGTAAAGACAATTGCAGCGATGAGTTCCTGAGTTTGTGTAGGACAATCTTCCAATACTTGAGAAACACCTGCCCTCTCAACAGGTAGTTTTACCAACTGATTAATAGCAGTAAGATGGTTTGTGTTTGGCTCTAAATCTTCCTCATTAGTATTAGGAGATACCTTTTCCGTCATCTGAATGTGAATGTTCGCTTCATGCCTATCTTCAATCACCTCATAGAGAGGAGCCTGAGCACCCTCCACGATAGGTAGAGCCTGAGAGGATAGTATGTCCACTCCAGTAGAAGAAAGGGCAGTGACCACGTCCTACCTTCCAGGGGCAACCACCCGACTCTCATCCAACAAACGACCCTTATCAATATTTTCTGAAACAATACCAGTAGACAAACCATTTTGCACCGTATCCGCCATGGGCATAATAGTAGGTATCATAGACAGTGAGAAAGAGAGTATAACTTCCGCAGAAATGTGCTGAGAAACAGGAGGTGGGGCTACAGCCGACCGTAGATGGGGATGCAACCGATAACAGGATGAAAAGCTATGACCAAACATTCCACCGTGAGAGCAGTATTGGGGATGAGGTCCCATCACAATCTTCTGCCAATAACCCTGATGAGGGGAGCCAATCCAAATCTCCCCTGGAAAGGGTTGAGTGATGTCGCGCTCTACAAGAACACAAGCTTCAAATGGCCTGGTTGTATTAAGCGCGGGAGAACCGACCTTCAGCGGTTTCCCAAAAGCAGTTGCCTATGTATAAAGAGTTTCATAATTGAAGAGATGCACCTTGAACCCTGAAAAATTAACCCAAATCGGGATAATAGGAGATTCCAATTTAGGATCAAAATTCACTGTCCATTTCAAAATTTTCATAAAGCGATTATCGATTTTGAGAACTTTTTGAGCATAGAGTTGGGTATAATCTATGTCATTTGAGTTGAATGAGAATGTGACGGCCATCTAGTGAACCAACTATCTAACTCTCTGTGAGCTTAAGAGAATCGAAATGCTTTCTAATAATCTCAAGCTTGGGATTTTCATACGGAAATTTCCCAATAAGACTATATCTACATGCTGAAGCCAATATACTTGTTTCCTCATCAGTGAGAAACAAAGTGGGTTTGTCATTCTTTCTTTTCAGTTTTTTAATAAAGGTATAACCACCTCCAGATTCAAGTGCATCATGAAATTCTTGAGGGAAGAAACAGGAACGACCGCCTGCTACCGGAGTAGAACCCCGGAGACAGCCGCAGCATAACTCGAGGCCATTCACCCAAACCGGAACAAAAGTAAACCCCAATGCAAAAACCCCACGCGCCAACACTGGAGCTGAAGCAACAACAAACAGAAACAAGGAAAGAAAATCTCGAACAGAAACAGGGAACACAACAGTGGTCGGGCGAGATGTCGTACGAAATCATCGTTTGGCTGGCTAGAAGACGTCGCACTAGAGCGAATCCCTTCGTCGTCGGGAACGAAGAAGAGACCGAAGGACGCGAGCAAACTCGTCGTCTGGCAGAAAAGAGACGACTCGCGAGCAGAACGAAGGAGAGATGCCCTTCGTTGTCGGGTACGACAAAACAAAACCGAATGACGCGAATCTTCGTCGTCGGAGACGACGATGCCCATGGAGGAAGTCGATAGTTTCAATGTATGGAATTGTCATCGGGCGAATCCCTAGAACAGCTCGACACCAACGCCGACGTCATAATGAAGCAGTCAATATATATATATATATATATATACATTTTCCAATACATGATAGTAAGTAGTTACAACATTTATAACAATGTAACCAATAAAAAAAGAGCATATCAATCAAAACAAAGCTTATACAAGTATCAGTAACTACTAATGCAAAATAGTTTATAATAACTAAAATATTTTCATATATTAAAAGTATGAGTACTCACCTTGGTGATAGATGATCTACTTGCTCTTAACTTGTATCACTTCTTTTAAATTATTCTATAAAGTATAAAATACTCAATTATCACTTTACTTAATTATCTTTTACTTTAATTATCAAATATTGTTCTATTGTACTATTTTAGTTAAAATTTCAATACATTAATTATGGTAATCAATCTTAATATTAAATATTATTAATTTATAAAGAATACTTTTAAAATTAAAATCTAAATAAGAAACTTATACATATATATATATATATATATTTAAATCATATATGATATTTTTTAAATAACTTAATTAAATAACCTACCCTTAATTATAATCGAAAACCCCTCTCATGCATGCGAGTCTTCTCAGTGTGGGATGCTCGGCTACGCTCCTTACAGGTAAAGGTTCACATATTGCCTTCTGCACCCCTTCTTCATGTGATCAGTCTTGTTCTCTGCCACGCACAAGCCTCTTAGCTGCCACACCACCAACATCTTCTCTTTCTTCTTCGACTCAATCGTCAGAGATCGAGCATCACCGTGCGCGTAAGAAGGTCTTCTGCACTCGCCTCCTTTACTTGAAAACAACTTTTGCTCCTCGTGCTCGATAGTGGTGTCGTCATCCGACGATGCCAGCTAGGTGAGAGCCCTAGCTTCTCGATCCCCCTCTTCATCTCACCAGAGTTGCTCGACGCTATAGGTAAGTTCACTACGACGATTTATAGACTGACTTCATCCCTTGCGTTCCCGACCACTCGTTTTAACTCACTCTCTTCGGTTCCTCGACTCCTCACTTCCTCTTCTTTGGTTCTTCGTTTCATCTTCCTTGGGCAACAGAAAAAGAGACGTCACACTGTGTATGTTTGATAACTTTTTCCGTCACTTATATAAAATATGAATTTATTTGATATGCATATGCATTCGAGCTAAGCTCAGTAGTTACAAGTATCAATACTAA
>JXCR01041138.1:25572-36540 GCA_002079205.1 Phalaenopsis hybrid cultivar
GCTATGGAGACCGAAGGTGACTTGAAGGTGAGCAACAAGGTCGGCGATGGTGACGATATCAGGCCGGAGTTGGAGCCAGCACTTTTGCAGCCCTCGTCGCCTCTGCGATCCGCTCAGGATACCGGCGTCCACGAAAACCACGCGGAGCCTAACGCAAGCACGCATGGTCGGAACACTTATGCGCTAGTCGCCTCCTCCCGGCGAAAAATTATTCAGTCCGGAGACGGCGCGGGCGGTATGCAATGAGCGCTAATTTGGTTAGGCGTCCATTCCGAGTTCAAGAGTGAATGGTGGGCACATATGAAATTCTGGTTAAAAAAAAAAAATTAAGTTTGCAGCCTGGCCTGACCCTAAGCCAAGAGCTTACGAAAATACTTTTGCCTTGAAAAGGAGCACTAAGAGTCCATTTTGAGAGCAGAGCTTCCCTACTTTTCTTTGTCTCTTAGATTTCGGAGTTAGGGTTTCCAGAGGGTAACCATTGTTCGTTTGAAAGAGGGTAGTCATTGTTTGCAGCAAAGCACGAAAGTCATTTCTTCATTTGAAGTTGAGAGGTTTAGGGTTTGATATTTTCATAAAATGAAGGGTCGCAAGCANAAAAAATCGACTAACTCTACTTTTTATTACCTGTAATAGATGTAAATCCAACCTCCAACATAGTCATCCCTTAATTCATGTGTCCTAATTTTATCATAAATTTATGCTATAATTCTCATTTTTACCACACTCAACTTGACCATCAATGATTTTTTCACCATCCAACACTCAAATTCATCCAACATAGTCACTTTAATGGCAGATTTTTTAAATTTCCTATAATTCTCCAATCAATGATATTCTTTTTTACAACATACTTCCAAGATATTTTTCTATTTTAAGCATATATCCTTACCTATATCATAGTTCATTATCTAATAGGCCAAACAAACTTTAAGCTTATCACGTTAGAATCACTTTATCTTGACATGAAAAGTGTAATTAATCAATAAAAACAAGCCTCAACAGCAGTAACATAGGCATAACTTTTAACTGTGTTTTTTGCGACTGCTGTTTCACTCAAATGAAAAATAGAGTTATCTAGGCTGCATGTTATCACAATGCTAGTGCAATTTATCAATTCTTATTGAGTCAATATGTATATCTTCCCAATTCAAAATGATCAAAGTTGGTTCCTGCCTTCTTTGCCATTGCTTCTAACTATCAAATAGTTGCTTTGGAAGACATTCCTTGTTCACTTTATTAGTACAACAGTACCATGAGGACTGCAATGATATTATAACTTCAGGGGCATTCATATTATTTATTCATTCCATATAATTGCTATAAGGATCACAGTACTACTTAGAAAGACCAATCGTGATTCAAAGCTTTTAGTCTCATTTCTTTTAGACAAAAACATAATTGATATTAGATTCGTCCTAATTGGAACATCTAGATAATTGCTATCATGAATCAACCAACAGCAGCATCCTTGAGATATTGGCAAACCAACCTGACATGTGGTTTATGGATAACATAAAACTTGAGATATCGACAGCCCTACAGCCTTTAGTGCTATCATGAATCTAAATATTAAAATTGGTTGAAACATGCGAGCATACATGCAACAAAGTTTCCCTAAAGATCAATTAGATNGTGGGTTATGGATAACATAAAACTTGAGATATCGACAGCCCTACAACCTTTAGTGCCAGTCACTACTTAACATTTTCCTACTCTAATCTAAATATTAAAATTGGTTTAAACATGCGAGCATACATGCAACAAAGTTTCCCTAAAGATCACTTAGATTTATAAGAAACCGTATCAGCTGCTCACTATGCAAGGTTCCTTTTCCAATAAGAATGATAGTGTAATTGACTGTGACCAACAATTACTTGGCATAAAGCTGATTTAAAAAACTTCAACGTCTATCGCACGGCTCAAGTAAAACATGAACTAACCCGCCTCTAATTTATTCCAATTAATATTGACATCAATCTAGGATCACTACATGGTGTGGGAGAGATCAATAGAAGCATTAGGTAAGTTCTAGGACAAAATAGAACGGTGAAAAAATAATGACAGCGGAGAAATCGATGCACTTGACGGCTCGATAGAAAACCAGAAAAGAAAAAGTGTAGGCTGGCTGAAAAATTGGCTGCGTAGGTCTTTGGGAGTCCAAAAGAAAATCACTTTCTAAAACCAATCTAGTTACAGACACACCAAAACTGCGAAAAATCAAAGGATACAACATTTCAAACAAAAAAGAACTAAAAAAAAAAACGGGTCTATATTGCATAAATCAAAATCCCAAAAGTGTTCAAACTAAGTTTTAATAATATATTTATATGCAGGAAACCAAATACCATAAAAATTACCTAAATAAAGCAGCTAATAATTGTATAATAGACTGGCCAGCACAAGAGCATAAGAATTCCCCAAATTAGCCAGAGGAGAACTGGTTGGACAAGTTTTGGAAGATTATCCCCCTACCTTCCCGTAAGCAGTCCGACATCCACATTATTCTCCCTGGGTAAAAGGGGCAGCACATTCTTTGTGGGAAGCATCTAGATTCTCTTAGTTGGGCAATAGGTCTGCGAAGTTAAAGGTAGCAGATATGTTTTAGTCTCATAAGTCAATTTTGTCAGCATTGACGTTGATTTTCTTGGAAACTCTAAATGATCTGACAACTCTAGGCTTGAGCTTTACAAAAATACCCACAAACTCATTCTTTAATCTGATCCACATCAAATCTCCTTCCTTAAAGAACATAACCTTCCTAGACCAGTTAGCCTAATTCTTATACTTTGTGTTACGACCAGGCCCGGGGCTTAGAATTAACCAAAACAGATACAAAATGTTGGACGGTGAGAACTAAGATTTCTATTTTCATTTAGCATTTAACAAATGAAAGAGTTAATAATCAAATTAAATTAAAGCAATATAATTTATTTTTAATTCATTACAAGATTTCTATTTTCATTATAAACAATGTCTTTTCTATTGCTCATTTTTTAAAAAACTAATTACAACTGAAAAGTTAGTTTAAAATAACTGTGAGTTAACCAAAATTAGTAAATAAACTACAGTAACAAAAAAAAAATTATATGCATGTCAGGTATGCTTTTAATAGATCAATATAAATATTTGATATATAAAAAAAAAATGATGTTATTCAAAGAAAATTTTATTATATCAACAGCATATTTATATCATTTTATATCTACAAAACCGTTACAAGAGCACCGTCTAAAAATTTGTGTCAGTTAAAGTACTTCAAAATGAATATCTTTTTTATTTACGTGCACTGGTACCTTAGTGTTCTCCTAGTAGACCATAAAATGATAACTATATTATAATCAGTCATACACATCCAAGCAGTCAATATTTTTTTTAATATTGAAATAAAAAAGGATACAAAAAGTTGTATGAGAGGGTCAATAGATGATGCCCTACTCATACGATACATCGTACAAATATATCCCAACAAAAAGATACAAAAGACTCAAAAAAAGAAAACATGCAAAAACAAGTGTCTATGAACGAGGCAGTTTAGACCTGCCTTTTCATTTGGTTCTTGGAGTGAATCCAGATAGTAAACTCTGAAGTGTTGTTCCATTGCCAGGAGTGACCAAGGTATCATCCATTAAGTTTCCAAGCTGAATAGTGTCCCAAGCCTTCTTCCTCCACCGCGAAGTGTAAACTTGTCATTCTTCTTCTGAAGACTGTTCAGTTTGATCCGTAAAAGGAAAGACAATTGCAGCGATGAATTCCTGTGTTTGTGTAGGATAATATTCCAATACTTGGGAATGTTGACCTCATTTTTGAGGTCATTACTCCTTTCCTTAGGATCTTAGGATCTAGTTCTAGGGGTTCTATTGACTATCCTAGAAAAGTAGAAATTGGTACCCAACATTTTAGAAATTTCAAAACACTTCCTATTTTCCTGTGATGTCTAGCATTTATGGTCTCAAACTCATCGTCATATATACGAGCGGTTAAGGGCTATTATGTGAAAACTCAAGGAGAAGTTCCCAATAGAACCTTAAGCCCTAGAAAAACCTCATCACGACTTTATCGTCATACACACACACAAAATGCACCAAATTCACTAAATTGCACAAAATCGGATTTCAATTAAGCCCAAATGATGGTGGAAATGTGAACTTCTCTGGATGACCCCCGATGACAAAATGGACTGCGCCAACGCGTCTGAGACACCAATTTTAGTAGAAAAAAACATCCATATTGTCATATTTCCTACACAAGAAAATTGGCATGTAAATCGATGAACTCGTTAAAACAACCTCCGACGGCGAAACAGACCGTGCCAACGAGTCCAGAACGTCAGAATTACTTAAAAATGATACAAATTTTGTTATGTTTCGACGCACGAATAAAACACAAATTAAATTTTTATTTTTTTAAAATATTAAATATTTTTTTAAAATATTAACTATTTTTTTTAAATACCCTTAAATTGTAATTATACTAAACCTAAATCCTATTTACACCTCTACCCGCATGCTTAAACCCTCATTCAGCCTTGCGTTTGGCCCTCTTTTCCGTGTGCCCTAGATCCACGGTGGATCCACGCGACTCTCCTTGCCGTTCTTGCTCGCGGCTCAACTCCTCAAAGCTTCCCTTTGGCTTTTTGGCTCTCTAATTGCAAGGAGATGAGCTGGCCGAAGCTTCTCCTCCTCGAGGCTGTACGCTCTCCCTCTTTATTGTGTCGATTCCATCCCTCTTGTTCTATTCGACCATGGAACGGTGGTTGGTGGCTTCTTATCTTCTCTTCTCTGTCTATAAAACGATTTCCTAGTCAACTATGTTGGGTTGTTGAAATTTTTGAGAGAGAAAATGACGGTTTTTGAGAAAAGAGGGCTTGGATTCTTCTTAATGTGGAGGAAAGCTACTTCTTTCTGATTTGCTATTTGAGAGGAGTTCTTCTTCCTCTCTGTTAGCCGATACTCTTGTGGTTAAAGAGCCGGGAGCTAAAAATCGTGGGGGCTATTTGTGTGAGGCTTTCGGGAAGGATTGCTGTGGGGGGGTGTTTCTTTCAATTTATTTTAGTACTTTGCTTTAAACCTGCATTAAAAATGTATTCTCTTCCTCTCCTCTACTTGGCACTATTTCAGATGGCATGAAAGTACTTCCTATCTCAAGTGAAAGCAAGATTTAAGCTTCTTTCTTGAAATTTAAGCATGAATAGTTCCTAGAAAAATCTGAATAGAGCATGTATAGGCTGCCTTTATTTCTCTTGCTTAATATATTTGGAAGAATCATAATGGTAGTTTTGAGAAGAGATTTACTCCTCTAGAGATGCATGTTAGAGGAAATTATCAAAGCTTTTATTGTTGTTATTTATGCTTAGAATAAATGTTGGAAAATGTTGGCTTTAAAAGAATTTATTCATGTTTACTTATTGTCTATCACTATTTGATACAAAAGCTGGAACCCTCTCTGGGGCTCGGTTTAGCCTCTATGTTGATCGGTTTTGTCCATCTTGGGCTCGGTTTTAGTTGTGCAGGGCTGGATAAATGCTGGAATCATTGTTCTTATTTTTTCCCATAAGCCGAGCTTGGTTTTGGATCATTTTAAAACGTATAAATGGCTGGAATTTGATTTCAAAGTTTGTTTTTTATGGTGGATATGGTTTCGGTTTTGCCCCTGTGTTGGGCTGAGTTTTGCCCCTTTGCTGCTCGATTTTGGCCCCCCTTCTTTAAGCTCGGTTGTAGTTCTTTTGAGAGGGGTAATTACTGAATGTTATTTTCTGGTTTGCCCCTTTGTGTTGGGCTTGGTTTATCCTTATGCCAGCTCAGTTTGACCCCCTGTGTTGGGCTCGATTTAGCCACTATGTGTTAAGTTTTGTCCCCCTGTGCTGGCTCGGTTTTCGCCCATATGCTGCTCTGTTTAGCCTTTATGCTGCTCTGTTTTTGCCCTTGTGCTGGCTTGGTTAGTCCTTATGTTGGCTTGGTTTGTTCCTTATGTTGGACTTGGCTGGGCTTCTTTTGAGGTTGTACTCGAGTTGAAATCCCTTGAGTTTAGTCTCACTCTTGCCTGAAGTTGGTTTGTAATATGCATGGGGCTCGGTTTTCCCTTTCTGTTGGGTTCGGGTTGGCCTTTTACTAGGCTTAGATTGTGCTCCTTTTGATGAGTTATGTTGGTTAAAATTTCTTATATGTTTGAACTACTTCTTTGGGCTTAGTTTACCCCTTTGGTGGGTTCAGTTTAAACTTCTTTTGGTATTATATTTTGGTTGAAATCTCTTACTGCTTAGAATTGTCCCTTGGATTTAATTTGATATTTTTGTTGGGCAAGGCTTGGTTGGAGGTCTCCCTTCTCTTTTGGCTTTACCCGTGAGCTCTCTTCTATTTTGGCTTTACCCGTGAGTTAATTGGGAGCTTGGCTGTGATTCTTGTTGTCTTACCCGTGGGCTCTCCTTTTCTGTTGTTTTACCCGTGAGCTTTCCTCCTCTTTTGGTCCTACCCGTGAGCTAATTGGGTTTTGAATGTGAGTCCGGTTGCCTTACCTGTGAGCTCTCCCCTTCTTGTTGCCTTACCCGTGAGCTCTCCTCTCTTTTGGCTCATACCCGTGAGTTAGATTTAGAGCTTAACTGTGATTCCTATTGCCTTACCCGTGAGCTCTCCCCTCCCTTATTGCCTTACCCGTAAGCTTTAACTTGTGACCTCTTAGTGGAATAAATTGGGTTTGTGGTTGTCTCTTTTTATTGCCTTGGTCATGGGTATATACAAGAATAATTTCATTTTAATGAGATATAAAAGAAAAGGGAAGGAGCTTTTGATTAAAGATGAAATTGAAGGGGAGTGATATTGGCATAGCTTTTGGAGTTTTTTTTTTATTTTTTAAAAAGAGTTATTCTTTATGGTTTAGTCTCCCTTGTTTTATGACATATGAAGATTTCTTGAAATGTTATTTTGAGAAATTATGAATTCGATGTAAATTGAATTCATAAACGAGTTTGGAAATTCATAAAATTGTCATTTGGAAATGATAACCTTCATGGATTGATCAGCTTATGAAATGTGAGAAAATGATATCTTTATAGAATTGATTCAAGGACTATGGGCTCTATTTTTTAGGTCTTTTCGATATGACTTTGAGAATTGCTCTACCCTTTTTTCCTTCGATCTTTTGGGTGGATCATTTCTCCTCTCTCTCTCATCCCCATTTTTGTTCTTTTCTTTTCTTGTTTCTTGGTTCGATTTTCTGTGCTTATGTTTGATACATAAGTGCTCATGTATAGCATTTTGTTATATGTGAAACCATCAAGCAAGGTCGCAAGTAGATCGATTTTGTTTTGGGGCGTAGGGCGATGATAACAAAGACACGCCGATGGTAGAGTAGAATGATATCTCATCCTACAATACCAGGACTCAATTCTGGGACCTGATGAACTGTAGGATGAAAGCATCATTCACCGACATAAGTCTAGAGGGGAACCCGTACCTTCTTAGGTTGTTGGTAATCCTAGGCTCGGTGACGTGATCGATTTGTGGACAACCATTTATTTTTTAAAATTAATAAAACAAATTGATAAGAATAGATACAATATTTATAAAAATATTTTCATTATAAAAATCAAAATTAAAACAATTTTCCTTTTGCATGATTGAAATACACACATACATATATATATATATATATATATGTTAAAATTTAAATTTTAAAGATGTGTCACAAATTGGGTTGTCCGCTTGTTGATTATCGATCCTGGGCTAAGGAATACCCTCCTAAGTTAGGTTCAGTAGAACATCCTTCTAATAGAGTATCGGGTTTTACACATCCGGGTGACCGAGTAGCCTTCAATGACCCTCGGGTACAAATGTATATTTAAGTCTAGCCCCAACCCGAGTGCTTGCGGTCCCCTCTTTTCGTATTTTTTCGTATGTTTTCTTGGAATTTTGGACAAAGCACTCGTGGTCTTTTCTTCGGGATTTTCCGAAAATTTTTTATTATTATTTGTCAATTTTTCTGAATCTTTCGTCGTGGATTTATTCGTCGATTTTCTCTAAGTTTCCAAACAACTCTTCTTTATACAGTGAATAATAGCTAGCTTAAAGGAGCAGCAGACTTCTCAAATTTACAGGTGTGATTTACCTTGCAGCATTTTTTTTATTTATAGTCTAGCATGTTATATCACTTTCTCAGCATGTTATACTGCTCTTTCTAGCACGTTATACTCTTTCAGCATGATATACCGTCTTTTCTTTCTACTATGCGCTATACTGTTTCTTTTCTTTTATACTACATGTTTAGTTACTTTGATATACAATATACCTTAGTATAAGATAACCTAGTGGTTAGGTGCGTTTTCAAAACTAAAACTAAACCCAAAGGTACTACGACGAAGAGCTTGGAGCGAACATCGTGGGCAGCACGACGAGGAACAACTTCAAGGTGAATCTGCAACATCAAAACACATTCACATCACCTATCACTCTCTTTAGTTTAAATAACAACCCATAATATCACTTTTTAGGCTTTTTGCACAGCCTTATTGTATAATTATTAGTCCTAACACTTTAAGATTCCGAAGTTGTTGTACGGTATGGTGTAAATCCTTCTATCTTTTTAGGTTATTTGCACGATCGGATATCGTACAAATATAAGTCATAAATTCTAAATAAATTGCAGGATTAAACATTAAATAACATCATTTTAAAGATATAAAGTCAAACAGTAGGATAATTGGGAGGTCATCGGGGTTCTCCCTGGATCTGTGATATCCCTTATCATTCGCTCTTTTGGATTCCGTAAAATAATTGTCCCTGTTTGAGTCATTCCCATTTGATTTTCCCATGTCCAATCTTGGAAACCTAAACTTTGAAATCTTGAAGGCAAAACCACTGATCTTAATCGAGAGTTTTCTTAATGACCCCAGTCATTTAAGATGTAATTAACTATAGGAAACTTGAAACTCTGGTAAAATAAACCATATCTAATCCTCGTATTAGGTAGGGGAACTTGTTGGCCTCATATAAAATATTTCGCAGACTAAACGAATGTCATAAATTTTTTAGTTTAGGTGATTGAATTCATATTATAAGTGATATATTTATTCTTCGAGATAAGTGTATTACTTTTAGTATTGTATTCAATCATCTAAACTATTTAAAATGTGAGACCCGTTTGGTTTCACCTATTTTAAAATTAAAATGTTACTTTTAAAAATCAAAAAGGTTATATTTATATTTAAATTATTTTCAAAATCATAAAATCATCACTTTTTCAAATTACGAAGTTAAAACGGCCGACAGGGAAACACCTGCCCTCTTAACAGGTAGTTTTACCAACTGATTAATAACAGTAAGATGGTTTGTGTTTGACTCTAAATCTTTCTCATTAGTATTAGGAGACACATTTTTCGTCATCTAAATATGAATGTTCGCTTCATCCCTATCTTCAACCACCTCATAGAGGGGAGCCTGAGCACCCTCCACGGTAGGTAGAGCCTGAGAGGATAATATGTCCACTCCAGTAGAGAAAGGGGTTGCGACCGCGTTCTGCCTTACAGGGGCAACCACTTGACTCTCCTCCAACAAACGACCCTTATCAAAATTTTCCGAAACAATATCAGTAGACAATCCATTTTGCATCATATCTGCCATGGGCATAACAGTAGGTATCATAGACAGTGAGGAAGAGGGTATAACCTCCGCAGAAATGAGCTGAGAAACAGGAGGTGGGGCTTCAGCCGACCGTAGATGGCGATGCAACCGATAACAGGATGAAGAGCTATGACCAAACATTCCACCGTGATAGCAATATTAGGGATGATGTCCCATCACAATCTTTTGCCAATAACCCTGATGAGGGGAGCCAATCCAAATCTCCCTTGGAAAGGGTTGAGTGATGTCTCGCTCTACAAGAACACAAGTTTCAAATGGCCTGGTTGTCAAGCTTGGGAGTATCGACCTTCAGCGGTTTCCCAAAAACAGTTGCCAATGTATAAAGAGTTTCATAATTGAAGAGATGCACATTGAGCCCTGAAAAATTAGCTCAAACCGGGATAATAAGAGATTCCAATTTAGGATCAATATCCAATGTCCATTTCAGAATTTTCTTAAAGTAATTATCAATTTTGAAAACTTTTTTAGCAAAGAGTTGGGTATAATCTGAGTCATTTGAGTTGAATGAGAATGTAACGGTCATCTAGCGAACCAACTTTCCAACTCCCTATGAGTTTAAGAGAATCGAAATGCTTTCTAATAATCTCAAGCTTGGGATTTCCATACGAAAATTTCCCAACAAGAGTATAACTACATGTTGAAGCCAATATACTTGTTTCCTCATCAATGAGAAATAAAGCGGGTTTGCCATTCTTTCTTCCCAATTTTTTAATAAAAGTATAACCACTTCCAGATTCATGTGCATCATGAAATTCTTGAAGGAAGAAACAGAAACGGCCGCCTGCTCCCGGAGTAGAACCCCAGGGACAGCCGCAGCTTAACTCGGGGTCATTCACCCAAACCGGAACAAAAGTAAACCCCAATGCAAAAACCCCACACGCCAACACTGGAGCTGAAGCAACGACGAACAGAAACAAGGAACGCAACAATGGTCGGGCGAGATGTCGTGCAAAATCGTCGTTTGACTGGCTAGAAGACGTCGCACAAAAAAAACCAGGAGCGAAGCCCTTCGTCGTCGGGAAAAAAGGAGAGACCGAAGGACGCGGCAAACTCGTCGTCTGGCAGAAAAGATACGACTCGCGAGCAGAACGAAGGAGAGAAACCCTTCGTTGTCGAATACGACAAAACAAAACCGAATGGCGCGAATCTTCGCAGTCGGAGACGACAATGCCCGTGGAGGAAGCCAATAGCTTCAACGTATGGAATCGCCATCGGGCGAATCCCTAGAGCAATCCAACGCCGACGCCATAATGAAGCAATCAATATATACATACATACATGCATATATATATATATATATATATATATACATACATATCTATATATACATACATAT
>JXCR01041138.1:37491-53174 GCA_002079205.1 Phalaenopsis hybrid cultivar
GTGAAGTATATATATATATATATATATATATATATATATATATCATATATGATGTTTTTAAAATAACTTAATTAAATAATCTGCCCTTAATTATAATCGAAAACCCCTCTCATGCATGCGAGTCTTCTCCAATGCGGGATGCTCGGCTACACTCCTTACAGGTAGAGGTTCACACATTGCCTTATGCCCCCCTTCTTCATGTGATCTGTCTTGTTCTCTGCTACGCACAAGCCTCTTAGCATGTCACACCGCCAACATCTTCTCTTTCTTCTTCAACTCAATCGTCAGAAATCGAGCATCACCGTGTGCGTAAGGTCTTCTACACTCGCCTCCTTTACTTGAAAACAACTTTTGCTCCTCCTGCTCGATAGTGGTGTCGTCATCTGACGATGCAGGCTAGGTGAGAGCCCTAGCCGCTCGATCCCCCTCTTCATCTCACCAGATTGCTCGACGCTATAGGTAAGTTCACTGCGACGATTTATAGACTGACTTCATACCTTGGGTTGCCTACCACTCGTTTTAACTCACTCTCTTCAGTTCCTCGACTCCTCACTTCCTCTTCTTTGGTTCTTCGTTTCATCTTCCTCGGGCAACTAAAAAAGAGACGTCACACTGTGTTATGTTCGATAACTTTTTCCGTCACTTATATAAAATATGAATTTATTTGATATGTATATGCATTCGAGCTAAGCTCAGTAGTTACAAGTATCAATACTAACTTTAATGGTATGAGAAGTTTTTGTCCATATATAACCTCAAATGAGTTGTGAACTGTGGGCAACCTGAGGATGATCTAATCTCACTTGATATTTTTGCCCACAAAACATCTAAGGAAGCATCAAATCCCACAGAAGAAATTTTTTGCCCATAAAACACATGAGTAGATTTCACACTCATATTTATCACCTAAAACTGTCCGTCCATCTGCTGGTGAGCTGTTGAATTAAACTTAAACTTTGTGCCAAGCTTACTCCACTGAGTTTTCTAGATATAACTTTGATAGTTCACATTCCTATCTGAGGTGATGGTCCTAGGCACAACATATGGGTGAGTTATCTCTCTAAAGTATAAGTCAACAATGTGGTAAAATACAGTGTGTTCGTCATCTTGGAAAACGGTCCACCATAATTGAATTTTTGCTTAGTTGGGTCTATGGGAAACCAACATTGAAATCCATGCTCACATCCACCCAAGCAATCCTGGAACAAATAACGGCATATAGTGACCCGTATTCTCCCATCGGGTCTTAATTAGAAGACATATCTTAACTTGCCTCTCCACATGTTGTACCAATTTAGGCAGGTAAGTCGCTTTCACCAATGAAAGAGTTTTGTCTCTATTAAAATGCCTTGCCCCATTGTTTTACTCCTGAAAAATAAAATTTTTGGGCATACTGTCACCTCCCAAAAGAGCTCTTTTGGGAGGTGACAAGTGATATCAGAGCAGATTACTGTCTGTCAGGTGTGTGGACTCTCCATGGTCCAGTAGGATCCTCAGTTGAGTCGATTCGTGATGAGTGTGTCACGTGATTGGGTGGAGAAGAATGTCACAGATAAAAAATTCCACATCGGCTTGGTGTAAGGCCAAAAAATAATATTTGCTTACCACCCCTAAGAGCTCTTCCGGGAAGTGACAGTACACTTAAAAATATATAGTTTATTCTAGTACAGCAAGAAGTCATCTAATATGTGGAATTGTTCATAAGATTTAACCTAACATAGACCCAAATCTCTTGAGAATTCTCCTCAATGGCTTATGTACCATTTAACACTTCAAATCCAACTACTTTGGACTGCATGGAAAGATCATGAAGTGACAATGGCTTAGTGCATAAGCTGTTTTGTTTTGACTCCCTACCTAGTGCTTGAGCACATATTGGTAAGTACAGGAAAGAGATCCACCTATGAGGAATTTCTACCCTTTAATTTATTCTTACTACTTTGGAACCTCAAAGTTTTATAATAAATGAAAAATGTGAACTCAATTTACCAACAGATAATAACTCTATTGAATGTTCTTACAATATCACAAAATTTATCATTTGTATAATATTTTATCTTGACATCATTCAACTTTCACTGAATAAAACAAAAGGATATCCTCTTTGACTTGGCACAACTCCAATCCCCACATTGGAGTTGTCATGCTTCACCTTACACCAAATCAAAATTTAGAAGAGTTGAGATATAAGCCTTAGTAACTTGTTTCTTTAAAGCTTCAAAGATGGCATGTGTGCCATCTGAATAAGTGAATTTACATAACTTGAGAAGCTTTGTAACAGTGCCATCATAGAACTGAAATTCATGAGGAACCACTCGTAAGAAAAAAAAATGTTAGCCCGTGAAATTAACATACTTGAGCAAATGACTATAATGGGCCAATCCACAATAGTCTCGATGTTCATTGGATCCATCTCCATGCCGACAACTGAAATAATGTAACCTATGAAGCATGTCTGCGAAATAAAAAATGACACTTCTTCGGGTGATCATACAACTGCTCCATCCAAAGAACTAAGAAAATCTATCGCATGTGCTGCAAATACTCCCTCTTAATGGTTGTACACAAAAATAATGTAAATATTTAAATCTATCGCATCGCATGTGCTGCAAATATCGTCATCAACTTTATAAAAGTATTCGGGGAGTTGGATAGGTCAAAAGACATGACTAGCCGCTCAAAAAACACATCCCACATCTAGAAAACAATCTTTCACTCATCCTCGCGCATCATTGAAATCTAACAATAATCACTGTTTAAATCTATCTTGGAAAAAAAAACTAGCTCCTTGGAACTGATGTAATAAGTCCAATCTTGAAATAGGGAATCACTAATCAATGATTTTGATCATAGTTGTGTTATCAATACATATTAAATAAGAGTCATCATTCTTTAGCCCAATCAGAGCTAGGTTTGCACACGGCCAGTACGCTCACAGATCAAGCATCTAACCATCAAACATGTTTCTACAACTCGTACTCTATTTAGTGCATCCAGTGGACAAAACAATTTGGAAGAATAAACTCTGAAATGAAATCTATTGCATGTTGGATCTCCTTTAGTAGTGACAATACAAGAGGTAGGCTATCAATATCCTAAAACTCTTTCAGCAGGGGCTGCATTATGTTTGGTATCAAATTCTCGAACTCAATACCTTCTAAGATCACCAATGTTAGTCCTACTTGCGCTTCTCTCATCCTACAGATAGCTAGCTAGTGGCATTATCGTTTCAATCTGTGCAAATGCCTATTATCTCATACTCCTTTCAAGGTAAGAGTATAATGTGTTTGCCATCCTTAATGAATGAATAAGAGTCCTTGTAGCCACACATGATCCTGCAACTCATCTCTGATAGAGTACTCCGCTAAGCATCTACAACCAAGAGTAATTCCATTCCTTTTATTCAACCAAAATAAGTAATAAAATTGGGTGTGCCTTTGTGTGATAAGACTTGGCTTGCCTATCATTTAGGTTCCTATCAATTTGAAGAATATGTCAAGCCACTAACATCTCTGCCTAGTCAACGGGAAGCTAATACTCTTCTTTGATATCCTTACTTCTTCATGTGTCCTTATTGTCAATGTTAACTTCTTTCAATAGGAAGCTAGTACTCTTCTTTGATACTCTTCCATTCCTTCACTACTCCCTGCTCAGGGAAAGAGACCACTATCATGTTTAAACAATCATATACAATATGCACAAAGCCATGATACTTAAAACACTTCCTAATTGGGAAGCACTTGGGGGTGCTTCCCCCATCACCATCCTAAGCAAATTTCTCCATGAAAGGGGAAGGTTTGGGTGCTTTAGAGAGTGTACTCTAACTTCCTCATCTTAAGGTTGAGTCTTGTTTGTAAGATATGATAGTAACAATGTTATTTTTTAACCTTTAAAAGCTAAAGCATGTACATCGAGCAGGGACCAAATGACTACAATTACACCACATTGTCAATAGATGGCTTCAACCCTCCAAAGTATCTCGCACTATGTGCTTTTACGATTCTACCAACTCATATTTCATCATAAGTAGATCCAATTTGGTCATGAAATTTATTAAAAAATCCCTCTAATGCAAATTGTGGAGTTTTAGGAAAATATCCTGAAAATAATGCAAGGAAATATATTTACATTGCATCTTTTTTTTTATCTTAGGCTATGCAACTATATTTTTATTTCTTTTTTATAGTTGAAAGCGCTTCAAAATTCTTCACCACAATGAAGCATTCTTCCAGAATTTAACGGTTGTCAATTTGAATCTCTTGTCCCGAGGAATCTCTTTACACAGTTTGGACTCACTCAATGAATTCACCTGGATCAAAACATTCATCAAAATCTGGAAATTCCAACTTCACCCCAAAATCATTGCTTCCTCTATCATTTAATGCCAAGTCGTTGGGGCATTAGTTCTTTATCACTAAATATTTTTTGGTGAAAGAGCTTAACTTCCTCCTCTCAATCGAACAAGTCACCATGATATTTATGAGTGACCTCCCAGATTATCTCGTCTCAAATGGAGCAAGTTTTTATTGTAGTGGGAGAAACTCTTTTTGTTGCATATCTTCTATTGTAAGCTTTTGAACTTATATTTGCATTTTTCTCCATGGCCACATTATGTCACTTCTCTCAATTAGGGATAAAAAGATGGTTAGGGTTAAGGCCAAGAGTAGAAGATATGATTGAAGTTAATGAATTTGACTGGATAGATAAATTAAGTTATAAGAATTTTAGATTTAAAAATTGGGAAAATAAATCCCAAAGGATTTACGATTTAAATGGTTTGAATCCAAATAACACAAAACTAGATCAGGCGATGTGGGACAATCAAGTGAGGGGTTAGGTAAGTTGCAGGATAAGAAAGGTGGGCGGAAAAGTGATGGCGGCCGAGAAAACGGTGCAATCAGTGGCTAGAGAGCAAACCGTAACAAGAAAACTATAAATCAACTGCAAAATTGGCACTATAGGAGCTAGTCAGTCATTCGGGCACCCGGGAGAAATCACACGAGAAAATCAAATAATACACTTCAACTAAAAAGAACTAGTGAAAAATAAACTTTATGGCATAAATCAAAACCAAAAAAGTGTTCAAATTAGGTTTTAACAAAGAAAACCATATACCATAATAAAAATCTAAATAAATCAAGATATAGTCCCATGTTAGATAGGCTAGCTCAAAGGAATAAGAATTACCTAGATTGGCTAGAGGAGAATTGGTTTGGAAAGGTTCTAGACGGGACTTCTGCTCCCATCACGTAAGTGGGAGAACACCCTCGTTAAATATTTAGCCAAAAAGAATCAAGGAAAAAAAATATGAATATCACACATAACCAGAAGAATGTTGTGAAAAAGGCTTGGATTTAAGTATTAACATGATTTTAAAACATGGTTTTTACATCTCTTGTTTGAAGCAAGTTTGTAAAATTGGAGTTATCTAAGTTGCATAATATCACAATGCTAGTGAAATCTACCCATAATTATTGTTGATTCAATATTACTTCATGTAAACAGTATATATTAGAATTTATGTCCCTATAAAATCATAGTGATCAGCACAAATCTCGGCACATTAGAATCGTAAACTTCAAAAATCAAATTTGAAAATACACACACTTCAATTTATGATCAAATGAAATGTTTCAGTTAGACAAGCAAAATGACATAACATTTGATCCGATCTTAATCCAAGTGAGTCGAGATAATACACTTAAAGTATAAAGAGAAGCTTTGGAATATACTTTGGGAGGCCAAATGATCTCGAGATTTTGCCAGCTAATAGTTAAATTGAGCATCTCGATGAGACAAATCAAAAAAGTCAAAGAGTGCTTAATTACAATAACATTAAGACATTTAAATATTCATAAAGCTACATTTGACCAAGGAAATCACACTGACCCGTTTAATGGAGTGATCCAGATTCATCGGTATTTATAGAGAACGTCACTCTCAAAATCTATAAATAAACCCCCACTCTCTTTACGAGAGGTTTGGACCTAGATAAGAAGAATTAAGAGAGCTATAAGCTCCTGGGGACTTTCGAGCTCCACCACCGCTGAACCGCCTTAGTTGGGCAGTCGTTTTCGCCTAAACACCACCGCCCAGTCATTGTTGTAGCCGTCCTTACACGACCGCCACTTGGGTCATCGCCACGCCATCATCGAGCACTACCACCACAGTTGTCGGACCATTACCGCTGTTGGAACACTATTTGGTCCCCATTGTCATCACTGTCGAACCACGATTGTCATTGTGAAGCAACCATCACCCGACTGTCAACAAACCATCGCTATCTGACCACTAGTCGCCACAATCAGACCATCGGCATTCGGAGGCTACCGCCACCGGACTACTACAACCCAACCTCCTCTACCATCATCATTGACAAGCTGCCACCACCTGACCGCCACCGTTGTTGGGCCACCATCATCACCAGAGCATTGCTACCTGGTTGTCGTCGTGCTAGGCCATCTTTGGACCGTCATCACCTTCGGTAAGCCCCCATCGCCATACCACCACAACTGTATCGGACCACCTAAGTCAATTTGTTGTCGTTGTTGGACCACCGGTGTCATGTCGTACAACTGATGTTGAGCTGAGGTCGTCATTGGTAGGTTGCCATGACAGAAAGTAGCCATTGTCGGACCATCATCTTTATGTCAGACCACCAATATCGAACAACTACCACTATCAATGGGTTGTCGTCGTCACCGGACCATCACCTGACCGGTACCGAGCCACCGCTACCACCACCATCAAACCATCATCGTTGTGTCAGTCTGCCATTTCCACAAAGCCATTATCACAAAACCGATGACGAGCCGCCGCCGCCACCATTAGGCTCTCATTGTTTTTAGATCGCTATTATCACTAGATCACCATCGCTGGCCTGCACAATTGTCACAACACATCACTATTATCACACCACCATTGTCATGCTAATACACCATTGTTGTCACTGTCTCTTGGTTATCGTTATCATCAAATCACTATCACCTAGCCGACATCGTTGAACACCCATCAAAAATTCTGTATAGCAAAAAGTGTTGTCGCCGCCACAGCAGTTTTTATCAAATCACCCTCTCTCAATCGTTGTTGTTGTTAGACCACTGTAAATCAATCAACACTGTTGGACCACAAAACATTATTGTTGGACGACAATTGCTCCGTCGTGTCCCAGTTGCTACTATCGTCTTCACCACTACAATCTTCATCGTGTCGCTATCTTCTAATCCCCACAATCATTAGGCCAGCCGTTGGAACATAGTCACATGGATGACACTATTTTTGTCGCCACCGCTGCTTGGTTGTTATCACAATTGTTGGCAAACCATAAGTGCCTGGTTGAAGTCATTGCCATCATTAGACCTCTGTTGCCAAATTGTCATCGTCAGATTACCTATACCTGACTATCACTACAATTTTTTATAGATCATTATTGTTGAGCGACCACCACCTTCGCTGACATTGAATCCAGATCGTCGTCACACAACCCATTTCGTTGGTCTTCCATCTTCGCAACCAAATCGCTCTCACTTCTCTAATATTTTCTCTTTTATAATATTATTTTGTATTGTTCAAGAGAACAGAAAAATTCTTATAGCATACAATTGAATAATGGAACAATTTCAATTTGTCTAGGCCATGTGGTGTTATCCCTTTCAGGTTTTTCATATAAAAATCCCTGGTGTCCCTCCTACCAGCATTTTTTTTATTTATGTATGTATTGAATTTTCGTACAATGCTACGATATTAATATATCTCTATCGCCGCAAATTATCTGACACAACAAAAATAATAGAATTTAGTTACAGTTTTTGTTTCATTTTGCTCATTGCTTCTAACTATCCAAAAGCTGCTAACTAAGTTGTCCATTCGCCACTTTATTAGTAATGCAGAACGATGCAGAATCCATGATATTTTAACTTCAGTGGAATTCAGATTATCTATAAGTTAAACATTGATGTTTACAACGATAACAGTGCACTTTAGAATAATGAATCATGAATCAACCTTACGTCCTAATAGCTTTTCCGTCATATCTTTTACACATCAAGATAATTGGTTTTTAAATACATGCCAATTGGTCAACAACTAGATGATGGTTATCATGAATCAACCTTACGTCCTAATGGCTTCAAACTTGAGAAATTGGCATCTAGTTTTAAGATAACATCACACATAACTATCAGTAACCAAACAGCCTCTAATGGCGGTCGTTCCTTGACAATTTCCTTCCCTAGTTTAAACATTATAATTAGTCGAAACAAGCCAGTGCACATCCAATTTCAGCCAAAAAATATCAAGCAAAGAAAAAAAATAAGAATCTCACCCATGACCAAAAGAAGGATGTCAAAAAACATAGGTTTAATGGGATAGCTTTCTGCTTCAGCATCTGAGAAGCAGCGATGGACGAGAAAAAAAAAAAAGTTTTAAGACCGAGGATAAAACATATGGCGGCGTCTGTTCGGCCAGCGGTTCGGCCAACTGTACTATTTATCCGCCGCATCCAGCGGCGGCGGTAAAAAGGAAGAGGAGAAAAGAAGGGCGGTAGCATGGCCGTGCTCCATACAGGCAATGGCCTCTTCGCCCTCGGCGGGTTTAGGGTTTAGGGTTTAGGGTTTTCGCAGCGCTGGTGCTGCAGCTCTTAAGCGGCCTTCTTTTACCGTTTACTGCTCTACCTGTGGACCAATAATCTCTTATTTTGTGATTATTGAAGGACAAGTGGGATTTTCTTTTGAGATTATTTTGTGTTATTTGAGATAAATTTATATATTTCACTACAATAACTTCAAAATAATATCATAAAAATTATTTTGAAGTTATTTCTAAATTATTAAAGAAAAACTCATATATTTCACTTTAATAACTCTAAAATAACACACAAAAGATTATTCTAGAGTTATTTCGGGATTATTGCGTAGTTCATGGTTCTCCTTTAATTTTTTTTAGATGGGTCCGATATAGCACACATAATGGTATATTATCGAAAGTTAGCACATATAGCTACCTCCAGAGTTTGGATGGAAAATTTTTCCTAACTTTTGCCTCTCACCGACAATAAACTTTTGTGGATTTATTAAAATTGTTTGTTGTTACAACTCACATAAATTTATGCAGGGGTATCTCCTAAATCTATACATTTCCAGTTAAAAATTAGTTGCAATTACATACACTGACCCTTCGAAATGTGCAATGTACAAATCAATCAGCCTTTTTCATCCATTTTTCACATTCTCACACAAATATCACAAATATCAAATATAAAAAACCAGCCCATATGTTTCATGTTTATCAAATTCTAAATAGTTTGATCATGACACACGTGTAAATACAACATTTTGGTAAATAAAAAAAATCACCTACTGTTAATTTATAAATATCAATATGTTGAATGGTTTGTATGTACTTATCCCTTAAAATTTATAATAAGATGCTCAAAGTTGTTTTTCTATTATGTTGAATTTCAAAGTTCTTTGATGATTAGAATATTTATATAACTAATTAATCTAAACCATGAACTCGACAAAAAATAAATTTAACAAATCTCAAATCTTTTGGTTTGCTTTCGATCAGAACGCTTACCAATTTTTGTTTTTTTTCTATTATCTATCCTATTATTTGAGAAATTAAGAAAAATTGTTGGAAGCAAATTAAGCAACAACAAACATTAAAAGAGTGCATAATATAAGCTTTAAAAATTAGAGAAGTCTGTTGAAATTCAAAATAATTTGGAATAAAATTGAATACTTGATTGTTTCATTTATAAGAACAAGGGTATAAAAAATTCTTACAAGAATCATATAATAGAAAAAATAATAAAAAGTAAATGATATGAAAGGAAATATATATCACATTATTAGAAGATATATGAAATAATATAAAATAGGAAACAAATAATTCCTAATCCAAGGAAATAAATATAAAATAAGAAAGGAAATATCTTCTTAATTATAAGTAAATAATTTATTCATCACAACTTCTTACAGGAATAAATTATTTCCTATCATAACTCCAAACACCCCCCCTTAAGTTAGGAATGTGTGTTACTAATTCTTAACTTGTTAATCAGTATAGATAATTGAAAAAAGTTTAGTGGTTTTGTGAAAACATTCGTTGGTTGTTCTAAAGTAGACAGATGAGTCGATTTTATTATTCTTTTTTGAACTTTCTCTCATATGAGCTTGGCACTCGATGTGCTTTGCTCGCTCATACGGGGTTCGAGGCGATGTGAAGTGCTGTATGTTTATCACAAAATAAATTGACAGGATGTGAATGCATGATCCCTAAATCCTGTAGAATTGTTCTTAGCCAAATAATCTCGCAGCAGGTAGCGGTCATGAATTGATATTCAGTTTTTGCACTAAAACGTGATACTGTGGTATGTTTCTTGGTTTTCCAAGAAATTAATGAACTTCCCAATGAAGATACAATACCTGGTAACTAATCTTCGAGTGGCCCAGTATGTATCACAAAAGACATTTAGTTGGGTTGAGTTTTCTGCTGAGAGGAAAATTCCTTGTCTTGCGGTCTGTTTTACATAACGTAGAACATGATGGGCTGCTTCTAAGTGTATCACTCGTGGTTTGTCCATAAATTGACTTAAGATATGAACTACATATGCCAAGTCATGACGTTTGATAGTCAAGTAGATTAATCTCCCAACTAGTCTTCAAAATGATGATGGACCACTCACATATTCTCTTTCTGATTTGCTAAGAGATAGGTTTTGTTTCATAGGGAAAGTGGCTGATTTTGCACTGAGGTACCCAACATCCTCGAGAATTTCAAGATCATACTTTTGTTGTGAAAGCACAATACCCTTTTTGGATCGCACAACCTCAATACCAAGAAAATATTTCACTTGTTCAAGGTCATTTAATTTGAATTAGTTCCTCAAGAATATTTTAACACATTCAATTTCTTGTAAGTCGTTCTCTGCAATGATGACATCATCTACATATATAAGAAGAGCGATGAATTTACCATTATGGGATCAGATGAACAAGGAGTAGTCTGCCTTTGATTGCATAAAATTGGCTTGCTTTAGAGCGATGGAAAGCTTGATGAACCATTGTTGTGAAGCTTGCTTAAGACTATATAATGATTTGTGGAGTTTACAAACTTGAGTCTCCTCCTTTCAACCGAGGCTGGGAGGTAGTGACATATATACGTCTTCGTCGAGATCCCCATACAAGAAAGCATTATTGACATCTAGTTGGTGGAGATGTGATTGCTTGGTTGAAGCTAACACAAGGAGTAGGTGAACAATTACAAGCTTTGCTATAGGGGCAAAGGTTTCCTGGTAATCTAGCCCTTCAATTTGATTATACCCTTTTTCCACAAATCTAACCTTATAGCGTTCAACTGTCTCATTTTCACGAAGTTTGATTTTTTATAACCATTTGCATCCAATTGGTCTTTTTCCAGGCGATAATGGTACAAGGGACCATGTGTCATTCGCGTTGAGTGCTTCAAGTTCTTCTCGCATAGCAACCTGCCACTTTGGATTACGAGCGGCTTCTATAAAGGTGCTTGGATCCTTTTCAATTGAAAGAGCAGTGGTAAAAACACGATGTTTACGTGACAATCTAGCACATGACAAGACGTCGGTTAATGGATAAAAGATACCTATAGCATTGACCAACATAGAGTTCAATGTTGGGGGTTCGTGAGGGAAGAGAAATATCAACATGATACTCAACCAAATAACTAGGCGTTTTTGTTGTTCTCATTGGTCATAGTGAAGGTATTTGTCGATCTAGAGTTGCAAGTTATTCTAAGAATAAATTTGGAGTGAGTGAAGGTGAAGAGTCTCTTGAGAGGGGATTTCGTTGTCTTGAGATGGAATACCTTCTTGAGAAAATTCATCGAATGAAGACATGTCAGTGTGGGTGGTGAAGTGCGAAATTGAGCATTTATCTGCAACGAAAGAAGGGGAAGAAAAAGTGTTTTCATGGAAACGCATCTCGTGATACAAAAAACTTCCCAATTGAAAGGTTATAAACTCTATAACCCTTTTGCGTGTATGGATACCCTAAGAAAAGACATCGAATGGCTCATGAATCAAGCTTGGTTGGTCCCTGATGATGTGTTGAAGCAAAATAAAGACACTCAAACACGCGCAAATGATCATATGTGGGTTGTGTTTGGAAGAGCATTTCAAAAGGAGTCTTTCCTTGGAGAGGGGGTGTTGGTGTTCGATTAATTAGATAAGTGGCAGTTAGGATTGCATCTCCCCAAAAATTTTTGGGTAGATTAGCTTAAAACAATAAAGCTCCGGCTATGTTGAGTAAGTGGCAATGTTTTCTTTCGACTACGCCATTTTGTTGCGGAGTAGAGACACAACTAAATTGGTGAATGATGTCTTTGTCGAGCTAAAGATTCCTCAATACGAATTCAGGACAATTATCACTTCGAATGATTTTGACCTTTTGACTGAATTGTGTTTCAACGAGGTTATGAACTTGATGATGTATGAATGTGTATCTAATTTATGGTTCATAAAAAAAGTCTATGTGCATCAAGTATAATCACAACAATTGTGAGAAAATACCGTGCTCTTGTGATTGAAGAACCTTGGTATCCTCCCTAAATGTCAACGTGAATTAATTTAGAAGGTGTTTTTTAGCCAATAAAACTTGTTTGAAAAGATGAACGAGTTTGCTTAGCCAATGGACAAATTAATCAATCAAAAACATTACAAATTTTATTATCTATAATTGGAAAAGGAAACAAGCTGGAAAGCTTTATTTGATGGGTGGCCTAGACGTTTAAGCCAGAAATTTTGGGGATAATGAAGTAGCAACATTGCACTCGCTCTTTTGAGAAATATCAAAGTAGTAGAGTCCTGCACTTTTAGTTCTCGTCCCAATCATCTTCCCTGATTGTTGGTCTTGTAGCACACAAGTGTGATTATTAAAAATGACAAGACATTGTGAATCAAGCACATATTTGCTAATGAGAATCAAATTTAATTTGAAAGATGGGACACATAAAAAATTTTGTAGAACAAAGTCAAAAAAATGGATGTTGCCTGTGTGCGTGACAGTTGTAGTAGCCCCGTTAGGCAAGTGAATTTTTCGATTGGTGACACTAGATTTTGTAGTAAGTAGGTTGGCTGAATATACCACGTGATACGTGGCTCTTGTGTCAATAATTTAGCGCATTTCTTTGTCAAAAACAGAGACACAAAAGATTTTACTTGAGATATCACTCATGACTAATATTTTGCCAACATGATTAGCCATCAAATTAGATTTGTTCTCTGCAAGTAGTGATAAAAGAATTCGATATTGTTTGGTTGTAAGAGTGAATGGTGCAGGATTTATCGATGTATTGGTATCCGCATAGATGGCTTTGGGGGCAAAATTTTTTCGTTCAGGTTTATCGGTCACTAGATTGGCTCTTTTCAGCTTCCTATAGTCATTGATGGTGTATCCCTGCCATCCACAATAATCACATTTGAGATGTACTAGGCATGTGTCTGAGGTATGCCCAATTTTGTCATATTTTTCACAATTTAAATGAGAATATTTAGGCGTGAAAAGCTTCTTTGGTTTTCGTGCATTATTCTTCACGGAAAAAACCGAAACTTTCGGCTGCGGTGCACTTACATTGTTCATCCCACATTGTTTTTCCTCTTAAAGCGTGAGGGAATGTGCCTGACTGACATTAGGAAGGGGATCCATGGACAAAATCTGCCCTCTTATACCAGTGCATATTTCATTAAGCCCCATATGGAATTTCATGGTTTTCTGGTTTTGCTGAAACTGCATCACTTCCTTCATGGCACCACACGTGCATTATAAATGTTATAGATGGTGTCACGTTCATCCTATACGCCTTTGAGCTTGGTGTAATAAGCTCCAACTATCATGTCGCGTTGCTTGCAATCGTGGATGTCTTCTTCGACATAGAAAATATGAACGTTGTTGGTACGAGAAAAAACGTTCCTTCAAGTCTAGCTAGATTTCATGGGCACTCTCATTGTATATTATACTTGCACCAATGTCTTATGCAATTGAATTAAACAACTATGCCTTGACAAGGTTGTTGCAATGTTTCCATTGTTGAAATTCTGTCGTGGACGTCTCTGGTGGTTCTTTAACGGTGTCGTTAACGAAACCTTCATTGTTTTTGATATTGAGAGTCATCAACATGACACGAGTCAATGTATTGTAATTTTCTCCTTTCAACGGCTGTGTAACAAGCACGAGACCAGGTTGATATGAGTAGTGAAGATAACATGGGTCATTCAAATTATTGAATTTGCTAGATTTAGACTTGACCGAATTTCGAGTTTTGTTTGCCATGTGTTTCGACTTAAAAAGAAGATAGATGAGAGTTTCAACGTGGAAGAAGAGATGGTAAGACTCAGAATCGTGTTTGCTTTGATATCATGTTTAAATATAGAATAATGTGGAATAAAGTGAAATACTTGATTATTTCATTGATATGAACAAATGTATAAATAACTCTTACAATAATCATATAATAGAAAAATTAATAAAAAAGAAATGATATGAAATGAAAGATATATCACCTGATATCTCTAATAATCAATTTATATTAATTATTAGAAGATATAAGAAATAACATAAAATAATAAAACATATAATTCATAATCCAATGAAATAAATATGAAATAGGAAATAAAATTTCTCCTTAATTCTAAGAAAATAATTTATTCATCATAACTTCTTACATGAATAAATTATTTCCTACTATAACTTCTAACAGTCCAATTATGAAATGCATTATTGCAATATTCTAATAATACATTTCCTTATTTTTGCGCACATTGAAATAATAAGCCCATCCCAATTCCCAACTTTAGGTCAAGTTCCACTTTTATCTTTTATGATATAAGAATTTAAATGAATTTTTTTAACAAAACTACAATTATTTTAAAATAATTAATATATAACATTGAACTAGTTACTTTTTGCCGTTAAAAAAGCGACAAGATTCTAAATTCCAAACCTGAAAAGTGGCACTAAAACTATAAAACAAAGAATTATAAAAGCAGTTTATTATTAACTTGGACGTGTATTAATTTATACATTCATAGCATTTCAACTCACTCTACCTGAATGAATTTTATTGAACTGGTTCCCTGGTAACAATCAAAACCAGAATGAGTGATAATAATAATAATAAAGCACCTTCGTTTCCACAACCATTTTATCATTTCATTAACTACATGCTTATAATTTCGCATTTTGCTGACCGAATGCTGGGTCGATGCACACCACCACCTGCATTTACAATATTGCAGTAATGTTACTTTAGTGTTAATGGAAACAAAATTGTGGAAATAAAAGGCAACTTTCCTGAGTATACATACAAACATACATTCCCCCCAAGTCTAGGGTGTGATACTCAAATTCTTAGGCGCAAAAGGGATGGTCAAGACTCGTATAATAGCCTCTGACCATTCCTTTATAAATATATATATATATATATATATATATATAAACAAATGGACAGAGGCTATCATACGAGCCTCCAACCGCTCTTAATGTGTCTAACAATTCCAGTATCACCCTCCTTAAGGCTCACATTTCCAGAGAAAGATTTGAACCCCCGACCTGAGGGTTGTTACACCAAGGAAGCCAACCAACATGCTGGGCTACGTGACACTATATATATATATAAACATTAAACACACACACACACACACACACACA